>JBAJMU010000001.1:16873503-16973919 GCA_037952995.1 Hyposoter didymator | reverse complement strand
AAAAAAAAAAAAAAAACACGAGCCTATTATCACTTGCGCAAAAAGTGCGACTTAGCCGAGCACTGTTTAGGAAAAAAGTGAAAAAGTTTTGATCGGTGTAAAGCCTCAAGGTCGGAAAAACACCAGGGTTCGGTGTCCAGGAACTCGTCGAGGCGTCACCGCGGAAACTTGACACAAACGTTGAAATGTTCTCTCATCGAGAAACGTCTTTTACGCCTCGACCATGAAGCGGTATGAACGCGATTATTTAGTCTTTTGTATTCACCGATGTAAACTTTACGAAGCACGATAGAAAACTTTCTCGTTTGCCAAGTTTTGGGACTTGTACAGCACGGGACGTTTTTTTTCGCCGGATAACACAGAGAGAAAGAGAGAGGAAGATAGAGAACAAAAATATGGCTACATTCGTTGATAGACGAGCACGAGATGGAACGATCGAGTCACGCGACGATTACGACGAAATTCTCTCATGACTCTAACCCCAAATATTCTATGATTTATTGAAACAACCCTCGTTTCGATTAATTCGCGAACAGACTTTTTATTTGTTCGTCAAAACGTTTCGCGGGACATTTAACACGGACGTTAGCGAGTAGCAACATTGTGCACACCGCAGTGCCCCATTACAGGCTGCCATTTTGATCGGAGTCAACAATAGAGCGCGCCATCTATCGATTGCGGGTGGCCGCCCGTGCGAGTCCTATTCGCGCGGGGTAGGGGCGGTAATCGAGCGGGCGGGATTTTTCAAACAATGAAAGGGGGAAAGCATTTTCATCATGTTCGTATAACTGCTCGTACTACGTCCCTCTCTCCCTCTCTCTCTCTCCTTCTCAACCCCTACCTCGCGACTACGAGCCACGATCCACCCACGCACGTCAATTCTACATCAGGAGCGTACTTCGGGGGGTACTAATCGAGCACTTGATGTTGTGCAGACTCAAAATGCCAACAAATAATTTCGTAGCATTAAAAACGTTGTTCAAAAAAACAATCTCATCTGTTCGGATCGTATCAACTTGTTACATATACTCTGCAGATTTCTTTTGTCCGTTACATGAATTCCCGATTCTTGTTTTTTTCGTCTACCTGTTGAGCATTCGTAAAAATGGCTCCACGCATATCCATTAGTTGCCCATGTGTTGAAAAAGTGTACAGATCCATTTAATTTAAATCGCAAGTTGGAAAACTTGCAGTAAAGAGGCGTTTCTGGGATATTCTCTGTGAGGAACAAAACATTTCTGTAAATCCTCGATCGCCATTTGCAAAAAGCCGGCATTTCATTGGCGGCGAGCCGCAGCAGCAACAGTCCGCAGTGATTTCGTAGTTTATTCATATACAAACGATACATTTACATCAAAATGTATGAAAATTAGTGAATTCCTACTATACTCGGTGCTCATGGAATATGGTAGGTACCCCAAGGTGACACGCCTGAATCTGTTCTCCCTCCACGCGTCGTATACGCGTTTACCGCGTACATATCGGTGTCTGCTCCCCAATATTATGATGTGTGGTTCAGCGTGTGATAGAAAATTGGGAGTACGTACACATACAGTATGCACACGAGGTACATTCGAACATGTACCTGTTCGAATACACCCGATTCCGCAATATATCTGCGAAAGTGGAGGCATCGCGCAGCACTGAACGAATGAATTCAGACGTCGTCTGAATTCGTTGCCTGTAGCCCGAGGCAAGTTCGTCGATTCGCGTTCCACGTCCGAAAATCATTTTTTTTTTTTTTCAAACCCAAGCGGCCGAATGATCAAAAACTTTCTCGAATAAATGTTCGCTGATTCGCATTTAATCAAAATTCGAGATTGGCACGAAAAAACGAATTATTCAAACGGTAAAAAAGAAAAATTCAAAAATTACTTTCCCCCAAATTTCGAGTTAGCGGAACATGCGAACAGTAAACAAAAAAAATCTTGTCTCGGAGGCGTGAAAAGTTTCGAAAAAATTTCTCCACGTAACCGAAAATAAAAATTCCGTCAAATACTGTGCAGAGCACGCACAATGGTGTCTTGAAAAATTTCTGAAATCAGGACTGCAGGTTGCGTCTTACCGAACATCAATTTCGACAATATACTGACGATGTAAGAATATATTTATTGTAATAGCAATAATCATTCATCACAATAACTGACAATAGTTAATGATACAACATGACGATTGCAGATAATTCAGTGGGTTTTAAATTTCGAGATGGTTCGCGATCACTTCGACACTGCGACGTTGCGTTTCCATCGATTAACGCGGTAACTCGATTACGATTACGATCGAAGAGACCCTGAATTTTCGAAAGCTAAATTTTTTCACACCGTTCAACGCATCGGAATAAAATCCTCAGAGCCCACGCAAAAAAATGGCAAAAGCGGGCTCAAAGTTTTCCAACTCGACTGCGCGTACGAGCGCGATCCACCGATCCCTGCTCGAAATTTCGAAAAAAAAAGAAAAAAAAGTAACACGTTTGTTTTCTTTTCTCGAAATCTCGACAATGTCCGAAGAAAATCGTGTTTCTTGTTCTGACTCGCGCAACCGATGGATCACGCTAATCCTTATTTTCCACTCGTCATTCATACGATCGATAAGAACGAGTAAAAAGGTTTAGTAGTCGTTGATGTATTATTTTTGCATTTTATTGAGAAAGGGGAAAGAGGAATGTACGCATCGTCCGCAATCACAAAGTTGCGTAATGATTTATTATCATCGAAAATCGTTACGACGAATCTCCATTTGTTATAAACATTTTATTGACAACATATATTCAATAACAAAGAATCACAATGAAACTTGGTTACTCCGGATGATGCGGTTTGATTTTTAATCTTTCATCGTGTAAGTGATAATAATCACGAGTTTGATTTGTGAATGGCAAATGGAAAAAAAAATAGGAATCGAACGTTAAGACACTTAGTTTTCGTACGTCGCGATTTCCGCGACTTGGGGATATCGATGCAGTTGCGCAATCATCGCCTTTTGTTGCAAACGATTTAATCGATACGATTCCGGGCTGTTTTTTGTTTCGGAACGAAGGCAGCATTTGTGACTCACTCCTGACTGACCCGAAGGGTAATTTTTTCAGTTTCTCTCGACTCCATCTATCGCGTGGCACTCGAGCGGTTCGTTCATCGACTCGTAATTTTTTTTTTTTTGTCACGAAACGAATTACTTTCCTTGCAGAACTTATAATAATAAATAAACGAATCAAGTCTTGTCATTCGCGGCGATTTTGATGGTGAGCGATTGAAAAAATGGCCCTCAGCCTTTAAAATGTTGTTTTTTTTTTTCACGGGCGATTAGAGACAAATGAATAAATAGATGGTTTACGATGCTGACGGAAAATCGTCGCGCAGTCGTTTCGATTGCTCGATTCCACTTTGGTTTTGAGGCGGAACTTGTAGGGAGGGCGAGGGGCAAGTCAGTGTTTTGGGAATATTTTCCGATACGGTAACGTTTTACAAAGACAAACAAAGAACGGAGCAATCTGGGGTAGGCTCGTTGATATTGCTCTGGTTTGTGCTGACTGAGCACTTTCTTTGACTTTTTTACATTACGTAGCTCCGACTAGGCCGTTAACGTCGAGCCTTGGCTACCTCATTTGCATCTTTCGTTGTTGCCAAACAGCGAATTTTCTGTATGCTGTATTCAACAACTGGTTTAAATGGCTCGTGAGGTGTTGAGACACTGCGGAGAATTCTCGTTGTACGCGATCCTGTGGAAACGAAATAAAGCATCAATTTTTTTCTCGTTGGCTCATGCAACAAAACGGCATGGAACGGGCGTTCCTTCAGCCGGTCTCGTCGATCGTGACAAACAATATTTCGCACGTACTTCAAAAGGCTTTAGCCTGGCTGAATGAAACCTGTGCAACGCCTCGTGCATTCTCACTGCCTTTTCCTCCAGTTGCGGTGTCGTTGGGGGGAAACTTCGCCAAAAATGACTGAGCAACTCGCACGTGCATACGTAAACGTTACGGAGTTCTTTTTCCAAGTCCTTTGGTATTAATTCTGCCAAAAAATTCGTACTTTTAGCCAAAAATCGTAATTTCTTTATCAAGTTCATGGGATTCGCTGTTTTTTCTCAACGAAAATGGAAATTTTAAATATAAATTTCAACGAAACTCACGGCCAACATTATCCTCGCGGAATCCTTTCATAAGAGCTCCGCCGGGTGTTAATTCACCAAGTGCGGAAACCGCAGCGGACGAGCTGACTAACGAACTGGAGGGTTGTCTTGGTAGACTGTTGCCGTTTATCCAATTGGCTGCTTCGCGTTTAAGATGCATCAGCGTGTTTTGCATTTCCTCGGACGTTAATTCAGTCGCAATTGTCCCGGGCACAGGACCATGCAAATACCTATCTACGTGAGTCAAGTTGAGTGGTGCACTCACGTTTGGCCTCGCCTCGCTACTTCCGTCTAAATCGTCGTATACCAACTTTTCTTGTATCCTAAGCTGTGGACAAAATGAACATACGAATTTATATCACTCGCATCAACACGGAAAGAAATGCGGGGAAATTTACATCACAAATTACTATGCTCCACAGTTTTCTGGTGACAGTTTCGTACGCTCTAAGAAATTTTAGCAAAAACATAGTCATTTTTCATCTAAAATTGGGCGAAAAATGTCGAATTTCCGCTATTTCCGATAGAATTTGAATAAAAATTACTATGTTTTTGCTAAAATTTCTCAGAGGGTACGACACTGTCACCAGAAAACTATGGTGGCATAGTAATATGTGATATAAATTTCCCGGCATTGCTCTCCGTGAAGAAAATTGTTGCTCACGACGAATTAGTCGGATTGCCGAATAAAAATCAAAAACATTGGAATTTTGAGGCTCGCACGTGGCCCTTGGATGAATCAAACAAGTTACGAACGCATAATTACTGTTTTCATTTATGTTCGATCGAGAGTCCCGCGATTTTTTGTCCAGAGTATGCGACGTTGAATTGCTTCTTGCTTTCGATTCGATATTTCAAGTTAATTAACCCTTCGAGTACGTACTGGGTCGTTTTGACCCGAACAATTTTCTGTCGCCGATTGTTTACCATAAAATATGAATAATTTACAACAAAAACCGTGTTTACAAAAAAAAACAACGAAAAATGCGTATTTTCGGAAATACAACGTTTTTAAAAACGCCTTGGGTCAAATTGAGCCAGAGTGTAATTATACGCGTGCACTAGAGTTTATCCTGGTTGGAAAAATAGCGAGATATTATCGATTGGCGGAAAATAATGTTGAAAATTACTTTTTTATTCTTTGGTTGATCGTCCGATCGACTCGTGATTGGTGGATTTTTATTAGCACTAGACGCCGAACCATTGAGCTGAGGTTGCGCCGTTTTCGGTTGCTGTCGGTTCGCAGCACTCGCTTTTAAAACCATAATGCTGTGTTGATTGAAGCGCTTTATCATGCTCTGATGAATATTGTGGTCCGATTTTTTATCAGGATTTGCAGAGTCCATGGATAATTGATCGTCGACCGCAACGTCTTCGAAGGAAGTTATATCGAGAAGCGGATCGTTTATACCAGTCTGTATGTCCCTTTTGAGCTCCTGGTCGTCGATCTTGGCACACTCGGTGAATAGATCTTTGGTCCCGGCGTTTATACGGTCTCGATGAAAATAATGTGACTGAAAGAACTTGGTCCAGAAGTCGGATTCCGACATCTTGTGAGGCACGTTCTCCTGATGTTTTCTCTTCACCGCTGGATACGTTTTGAATATACACTCCATTATGTCCGGAGTCAGATTATATTTCAGACCGTTGCAACCATCAGTCTGAGGCTTTATGTCAGCCTAAAAAAAACCAACCCAGTCAAAAAGGTTTAATACTATTTTTCAAAAGATTTTTTAGTCTAGAATTTTACCCAACGAATATCAATGAATCTATTTCTAAGGGATTTTCATTATCTACAAATTCACTATTTCGATTTTGGTCAAGATTTCAAAGTGTCAATATTGCAGTTAATCGTTTAAACGCGTGAAAAATATTTGACAAACAGATCGCTGTTTTTTGAAATTTATTCCATCAATTTTCCTGAAAGAATATCAATGGAGATATTTCGAAGCAATTTTCATTCATCACAAATTCACTATGTTGATTTTCTACGAGATTTTCACGTTTCAATGTTGCAGTCGATCGTTCAATCATTTGAAAAATATTTGACAAACAAATCGCTGTTTTTTGAAATTTATTTCGTCAATTTTTCTGAAAAAATATCAATGAAGATATTTCGAAGCGATTTTCATTATCTAAAAATTGACTATTTCGATTTTGGTCAAGATTTCAAAGTTTCAATATTGCAGTCGATCGTTTAATCCCCTGGAGAATATTTAAGCCAAAAGCTTATAATTAAGTCAAAAGCATAAATAATACAGAGAAATAAATCGTCAAATTCTGTGCAGCTTCACGGAAAAACGACTTTTGCTTCACAAACACAATTCCATTAAAACATCATCGTGCAGTTTTTCTCTTGCCAGGGGAAAAAAATGAATTTTAAATCTCTGAAAATTGGTTCAAGGTCAGCGATGAGGGGAAGCGAAAAATAAACTTCGCAAGCAGAATTAACGTCAAAACGAACGTGACGAGCAGTTGCGACTACTTATTCAACATAAATTACTCACAAGGAAGGCACTGTTGACACCAATCTCTTGACGTTGACTATTCTTCGCCTGAGTATAAGCAGCAGCGTGTTGACTCCAAAATTCCTCGGACGTAATGACCTGTGTTATTACAAGATCTCGATAGAGTTGGAGCAGCGTAGGATTTTCCAGTAGCAATCTAGAAGTGAATTAAACTTAATGGGTGAATAAACTCCCAAAAATGGAGTCGAATGCAAAGATTTAACGACAAGATTGTGGTCAGTGTTTAAATATTTCGTACTAAATGAAGATTCGATAGAATTTTCATAGACACACACACACTACGTGAAAACACGATGCGTCATGAACCAGAAACGTTTGCCTTGAGAGTGTTTGCAGTTTTCAAAACATTTCTAGTCAGAACGAAACTTTGGTGTGAAAAAGCTCGATTTCCTCAAAGAATTATAAACTTGACCGATGCGAATTACTTGTTTTTTTCTTCCAGCTCCTTGTTGACTTTTCTCTTGAATTTCGGCAACAATTGTTGCAGCAGTTCTTTGACGTCGTCACGATCTTTAACCTGAGCTTCTTGACCATTTTTATTGACAAAGTGAAAAGTGGAGGAAGTCCCATCGTGGAGAACTAATTGGAGTTGTATCTTTGATTTTCCGTCCGGCGATATTTTTTGTACTGAAATTAAGTTAAATGAGAAATTACATGTTTTTTCAATCAACTTTGGCATTTGTCAAGGTCGTGTGTACAACTTACATTTAATGTCTGCGTATTTATGACTCACTGACACAGTGTCTCGATTATCCAGCATCCAAGCTATTCTCTCGTTCATCACGTACAAAGTGCCATCTCCTTTCTTGTAACGCACTTGGCCGACTTGCATGAGAACATCTTCGGAAGACGTAGTCATGGTGGATACAAGGCGTGATTAAATTTAGCTGCGGAAGACAAATCAACGCACGTCAATAATCTGCAAGACTTTAATTTATAGCAGAAATATATTTCAAGGTCGTCTCATTCAAAATTGAAATTTTATTCCCCCGTAATGATAATTCCTCCGGAGCAAACGGAGGATTGATGAAATTAGGTCTTTGAGGCCATCCAGCGCCCATCATGGTGCATCTTGGGTCAATCAAACCCGGTGCGTTTTTCGAATCGTTGTTTTTCAATAACTTTGCATTTTTTTCCGAAGAAATGATTTTTATAGTAAATTATCCATATTTTATGGCCCTAAATCGATTTTTTTGTGAAAACGACAATACCAAGAAATTCGTTGCCATTAAATGGCAAATAATCGGTAAGAGAAAATTATTCGGGTCAGAATGACCCAGTATGCACTCGAAGGTTTGAACCAAGAGAAAAGAAATTGAGCTCCTGGAAGGATTATTTTTGGGAATCGAAGGAAACTGTGAGTTTGCGAATTTACCGAAAAATCAATCTGAACAATGACCGACTGGAGAATAATCTGTGTGCGGGTGTGTGTGTGCGAATTTGGAGTTTAATTTAGCATTTAGTCGTGGGTGCCGATCGTTCGTCATTCTGAGCTTGAGTAGTTTCGCGGCTTTACGAAGAGATGATCGAGAAAAAGATACAGGACGAACCGTGGAGTACAGAGAGAGAGAGAGAGAGAGAGAGAGAGAAAGAGCGGAGAGAGGGAGAGAGAAAAATGATTAAAGTACTGCGATAAGATCGTAGATTATGTTGCGCGGGCTCTGGAACTGTATCGACGAACTTGCACACGCCTGTCATCTCCATTAGTGGATAGAGATTATTGTAAAAGTTTGAAAAAACACGGAATTGTAGGATCTCGCGAACGGCGCGAACGGCTGAACGCCAAGCACTGAAGCGGTTTTACTACTGTACAATTTTCTCTTCTCCCCCCTTCCCTCTCTTCGCTCGCCCTCCCATTTTAATTCGACACACTCGTTTTATCGCCTAAAAAGCGTGAAAAACCAATGATTTATTTGCTCAACAAGATTATCGTGCTTTCAACGACGTAGCCGTGACTCTTGACGCGCTCGAACGATTATTATTACCGGTGAGAAAGTTGTTATTTTGGTGGAGCGATGTGACGGCCCGTCGAACGGCACGGCCATGTGCAGAAACACACATCGGCGGACGCATCGCGAGGCAAAGACGGCTACGGACGGACCGTAGGTACGGACAACACCATCGACCTGAACCGAGGGGGCACGATGGACTGCCCGATTCAACGCAAGTCCTAAATTGCATGTCCGGTAAACCTGTATCCTCGCTCCGAACGAAATTTCATCAAACATCAAAATTCACTTTCTTTTCCACGATAAATGTGTCATTTAGCGCTCCTTTGAAAATTGACAACGATTCCGTTAACAAATTATTGACACATGTCGAGCATTTTCGGAATTGTGCTTTCGATGGTGTGAATTTGACTGTAACAGCGCCAATTACCAAACTGGCTTCCGGTTGTGGCGCTACTGCCGCGGCAATTTCAAATATATTAAAAAAGTTTCATCGTAAATTAGTCGAATAAACGCTTTTAACGTTATCTATCGTTGACGCAATGTTAACGAATCAACTAATCAACTGAAGAGCAAAATAAGTTGGTCAGGACAAACGTTTTTCCCCCGTTTCCGTGAAATTCGATTCGATCTTTTCCCCACAACGAAAAATAAATTTTACGAATAAAATTTCAACGTCCTAGATGAGCTACTGGCGAAAATCCTTCGGGTGACCATAAAGGCGCCACCTATAAAAATGTATCGAGTGCAAGTCGCACATTGACAGATTAAGATGAAACTCGATCGACTCTTATACCTAACCTGCATCCAAGTTTTTCCCATTCGTCCAAAATAAAAATAATCAAAACATTTTCGACTCGAGGCGGAGCTCGAGAGTTTGAGGAAAAAAAAATAACGATCCCGCAAATGGAAGGTTAGCCAATGAATCGAATAAAATACGCAGTGGCTAGTTGATGGATAATATTCGTCCGGACACGCTTTATCCAATGATACCCGCTTGATCCGGACGCGAGCAAGGGTTGGTTATTCGTCCCCGGACGTGCTTTTAGTGTACGAAATATCCGGACGAATAGCCACAACCAATAAAATAACTCTCCGCTAATTCAGTCGTAATAAACTTTGGCATATTACAAAAATTGAAGATTTGGGAAGTTATTACGTAAAGTCTTCAAAGCACGGGTAGTAAACGACTCGTGCAAGCTGTTGGCGTAGAATTCAGGCAAAATTCACGAAAGATCGTTCACATTGAACCAGTTGAAGCAAATGAAGCGTATAAAGATAGGTTTCGAGTCGATAATAAGCGATTGAGTAAAGTATAGAAATGTATTGGTGGTTGCCATAGTAATATCCGATGACTGCCAGTTAAGGGAGTAACGAAATTTTTTATAACGAGGGCGAAATGAGCGAATGGGTTGGGGGGAAAGGGCGCAGCGATGAAGGGTAGTAGAGGGCGAGCTGCAATTATCGCAAAACTTATTGAACTTGCTGTTTGTAATGTGGGTATGTCGAGACGGTACGTGTGCGTATAGTCTCGTGGCGCGGCATGCATGCCCCATAAAACCACCGCTAAGTATAATAATAATATCGATACACGCGATCGAAACTCGAAAATACATTATATCGTCGTCGTATATATAGACAGTGCGCGGTGGACCCTCGAAATATCGGAATTTTTAGAGTCGAAGCTATAGACAACACTCCCGTAGGCATCGTAGTCCTATAGTTTGCACAAGTTTTTTTTTTACTTCTTTTTAACGTTTTTTCTCTTTTGTTGCGTAACATCCTTGATAAATGGAGGTCGTTCGATTTTTTAGACTTTAATTACGTCGTGAGGAGGCAAGATCAGCAAAAAATATGTTTCGGCTCGGGACGTCCACGGGATACCAATTCCAAAAGTGGCATGAATTCCTTCATGCGTTATTACGCTCGGGAAGACTTTCCAGACATCGCACCCGGAAAGTATAACGTTTCTGAATCGTTCGAGGCCATCAAACGAAAGGTAATGAAATATTTTTATTAAAATTCATCATTTTACTTATTTACGTCGTACGAAATTTACAAACTTTATTTCGTGATGCCGAAATATTGTTGTAAAATTCAGTCATTTTTGTGCGATTACTACGAGAATCTTTTATTTTCTATGGCTTACGAAAAATGCAATTCGATAATTCTGAAATTCACCCTTTTTTTTATTCATTCACGAGAATGGCGAAAAGTTTTTTTTTTTTCTTTGAAAATTTAAACACAAACCGACGCCAGTTCTCTGCTTCTTCCAAAATATCTGCAACCCTGCACACCATGCTGGTCGATTTTTAATTATCTCTGAGATATCGATAGATGTAAAAAAATTAGGAACATTTATCATTTGTTATTTGCACTTAAATAATTGGTTGAATTTCGTACTTTTTCATGAGAAAATTCAAATTTTAGTAAAAAACTACGAATGTCAAACTTTCAAATATCTCGTAACGTTTTTCAAATTTTTTCGTTTAAAAAATGAAGGCTGAATATTCTCGAGACCAATTTCCCAGCCAACCGCTGAAACCTATTGTAATAAATCGATAATTCACTTATTCAACTTGGAAATTATTTTTTTCGATAACTTTCCATGTAACTTTCCATTTGGAAATGAGATGAAAATCCGAAAATTTTCTTGTATTTGCGCAAATAACATTCTATCCGAATCTCGTACATAGAAGCAAAACTTTGCCTGAATAAAAAATAGCAGAAAAAGGAAACAATATAACGTCGGAAAATCGTGAACTGCAGTGTTTTCATTAACAAAAATGAAATTTTTCTCCACTTTGTGGATTTTTCACTTTTCCTCACTCTCGAAATCACAGAATTACAGAGTAAAAATCCAGTCTGATGTTATTCCGACCAGAATAATTTGAACATCGAATTCCAACAAAATCACGTTTCTCCATGCCCTGAAAAACGTTAAACGTCTTTACGGGTTTCCATAAAAATCGATTTTCTGTCAAATCCCAGAACCGCTCGCGTTCATTCAATTGTAAAAACATTATCGACCCGTCTAATTTCGAACACTTTAAGAGAATCGAACGAGTATATGGAATTTTCATAATTCCAGCCTTGTACCGAAAGCATAAGTAAAAAGGGTTACAGTGGTCTTGCGAGATTTGGCTCTCAGGTTTCTCATACCGAGGATTATCCAGCTCCAGGTGATTACGCGATAAGCCCATTATCCTCTAAAGTCAAGAGCCTCAAGTATCCATTCGCATCAACTGCTAAAAGAAAAACAGTATCGGTAAACAAAAATCCAGGGTATGATAAATAATATTTCTTACATTTGCTAATTATGAATAAAAATTAGTTTAACCCTTACTTGCCACCGTGGGGTACAAAACCACCGGAGGCCCATTAAGGAAAATAGTCATTTTTCGACTTTTGCTGGTTTTAGCACTTTTTTTTTTTAGTGTTCTTGAATTTAATTTTTCGCTGTAGAGAGTGAACAATCTTTTCAAAACAAGCTTTCGATATGTTCTACAACAATTTTCAAGTCGGAATATTCAGTAGTCGATTTTTTATAACAATTTTTGTCATTGGGGTACAAATCTACCCCATGGCAAGTATGTAATTCTATAGAGGTGTGGCAAGTAAGGGCTACCACACATTTGAAACAATTTCCTCATGTGTGTCGAAGTGACGATGTGATTATTTACCTTGCAGTCCAGGTATGTACAAAAATATCGATCCGGTGAAACGAAGAATCCTCTACGAACACAGTTTTGGTGGCAAGATGAGAATGAAACTAGGTGTACAAATAAAATGTACGAAGCGTAACAACGACGTTTGCGAATTATGCGGTGAAAAACCAAGCGGTGATTATTGGCACTTGAATAATCGAGTCTTCCTATGTCGTCCTTGCATGTTGGAAGAACGACGCAAGCTTTCGAAGCACACGAGGCTCGAACTGCAAGAATTTCGTGTAAGATTATCATCGACATTGAAGGAATAATTAAAAACGATATTGTCGAGTGTTTGTCGGGCTGAAAAACGAATTTTCTATCAATCGATTGAATTTTTATGCTTCCAGAAATTGCGTGATTGCTCGGAGATCCATATGCACGATGGTACGGATGCGAAGATATGGTTAATGCATCCCGGAGAGATTGAAAAGTGGACACGACGAGAGGCCTATCTTTGTGCATATTTCAAGGATTAACGAAGAAGAGGAATCGCGAGCAAGTTATACGAAAAATCTATGTGCTCAATATAAAACTCAGCGGCTCAAAAAGTTCCATACACTCACAAGTTTAAAAAAACAACAACAAAAATTGGCTGGCAGATCAACTTTCTAATAAAAATAAAAAAAAAATCTCAAAATAGCATCGACCCAATGTTGAAAGTTACGACGTTGAATGTAAAATAACAATTTTCATATCTGCGAATTGTGAGAAAAAAAATGTTGCGCCATCGAGAAATGTGTTCATCGTATTCCTGTAACTCTGTTGAGTATAAATAGTTTATTACCGCGTTGACAAAAGTCTCAATAAAATTTCGATCGTTGAATGAAATTCTAATCGATTTACTTTATTTTCATTTTCTGCCTTTATTTTTCTTCCTCATTCCTCAAGAACATTGTTACAATGAATTTAATCGATCGCTACTTTACTTATATTCTATTTACAGAATGATCGTATAAAAATATTGCGTCTATCGTTACCTCGGACAGTTATTAGCCTCGAACGATACAACAGTTAATATTTGTGTGTAGAAATAAATCGATCATTACGTCAAACAGCTGATGAGTTATTTATCAACGATGCTAATGTTTTTGGATATTTAAGACGGTATATTAATTACGTATACGTTGTTGAATCAGTCGGATTGAGAGAGAAGCCAAAGACTCGCAATTGTCAAGCATTTTATTTTTACTTTAAGTATCAGCTGCAACGTTTAACGTGTAAACATTAATCTTTATTTTTTCTACTTCCTCTTTTTCGCGTGGCGTTCACACACAGGACGCAATTATTTAGACGATTATTAAAAAAGCTTAGACGTCCATTTCGGAATTGGCCACGAGATCCTTTCCCTCCGTTCTAATGTATTTCGTGAGATTTAATAAGATTCACGAAGATTAGGAAACTCGAGTTTTTGAGAAAAATTTGAAAAAGTTTGATATTTTGATCGAAGCGAAGAATTATTCTCAATACTGAGGAATACGTTTTTTGAGCTTTTTCTTCTCGATATTACGTTTCCACGGATTGCCCCATTTGCTAATGAATTCCCGGCTAAATATTGGCTTCAGGAATTCCCGAACAGAAAACCATCGACGCGAGCTTGTGTTTTCTCTCGTTTTCACTGGTTCATACGATTCAGCTCGTTGACGAAGAATCTTGGGAATCAAGTTTGTTGATAATCGATGGGACTGATTCCTCCACCGGATTACCGCCGTCCGGAGCTTGTCTCGATACACCGGAAACCGAAGTCTCGGTGGAATTTAACGAGCTGTTGTCATCGTTTTCCGTAGCGTTTTGAAAATCATTGTCCAATGAAATAGTGGTTGTCGAGTCGATACTGTTGCTGGCCATGAGATCGTCGTTACAGGGTTTGTGGATGACGGTAACGTCGATGTTGCCATCGATGTTTTCGGAAAGGCCTGAAGGAGTCGTACGAAAAGTTGCATCGTTTTCCAAAGTGGCTGTGCCAGAAAATCCGGATGTGTTTTCTGTTTCGACGAGATTTCTCAACCTGCTGAGTCCGTTGTTGATCGCAGCGTTGAAATTTGCTGTGTATCTCGTGTCGAGATGCTCGATATCTTCCATTTCCGGTGTGCTCGGATCGTTTAAAGTATTTTGCGAATTGAGGCTCGCCTCGTCGTTCGGAGCTGATCGAACATCCGGGATTACGTGTTGGTAGAGCAAAGGGTTGAGGAGGATACTTTGGAGATCCATATGACGAACGTTGGTGGTCATTAAGTGTGTGGACAATTCGTCACATTGGAGAGTTTCGTCAGCCTCGTCTGCAGCCAATTCGTCTCTTATGGCGGTCGATACTTTGCGTTTGGGCGTCTGCGCTTTGGCCGATGTTTGTTTGGACGAATCGGACGAATCTTTCCTCTCGTTGGCAATGAAATTATCTCGGGATTCGGCGGAGTTGTTGGTTATTTGGGTCAACGGTGTTTCGCGGGCGTAATTTGTTTCCGTTTGCGTTGGTACGGTCCTGACGTTGACTTCGCGGTTGCACTTGGTATCGCTGGAAAAATTGTTGTTATCCCTCCTGAGACTCGTTATCAGATCCATGATGTTACGCTTCATTGGTTGATTGCTCGTGGGCGGCGGGGACTGCGGCGGTACAGCCGTTAATTGCGTTTTCAATTGGTCCAACAAATAACTAATGTGCATTCTGGTACCACGGGTCGGATGATGTTCGCTGCCATCGCTGGATCCAACGTTCCTGGACATCTCGCTTGATGCTCGAAAATCCACGGATTCCGGATGCTCGACGCCTTGATAATTTCTGACGTTCAGAACGTCCGTTCTGTTGAGAGTGGTCGGAGCTCGATTTGTGTGACAATGTCCGTTGCTAAGATTTTCAAGCCCACCGTACGTCGTGGCTCGATCAAAACCGTTTATCGAGCCATTGTAATCGTTGTGGAAATGACGATTGCCGTTTGGAACATTTATGCAGGACGGAACGTTCGAGCTGGTCGAGTATCCGGTGTCCGTTAAATTCGCATCGATACTCGCACTGTTGCTGTTACTCGTCGTCACGTGCAGCCTTTCAAAACCTTCCGGCTCGTGTGTCCGATTACCGTTCGTCATTGGGCCACGTTGTTCTATTAAACTTTGCTCCCTCGGTTGCTCCCAATTCTCCAAATCACGAAGCACGTTTCTCGAGTCTTCGGTATTTCCATTGTTCGCGTCCTCGTCGTCCGCTATCGGGCTGTCAAAGTCGTTGTCGAAATCGTCGTCAAACGCTGTATTTGTCACGTCGTGCAACCTCGTTTGCAAACGCTTTTTAATCTCATCCAGCTCTGTCAGTTTTTGTCTGTAAAAATACACGCGATCATATAATTTTTCCTGTTTTGCACGCAGTCGATACATTTTTTGTTCACGATTCTCTTCAAAAGACTCAAATTTTTCTTGGTAATACGATCGGCAAAGTTTTCATTTTTTTAAATATTTTTTTCTATCATTTTTGCGCAGCGGGTACTCACTTGAGTGACAAAGAGAGAAAAGACATTGACGCATCGCCAAGATTGAGTCCCATATCCAGCACAGGTTCGTGTTCGACTTGAGAACGACTTGTCACGACTTTCGGAACATTGTTGCGTTCCGAGTTGGAAACTTGTCGGTTGTCACGCAAGTCTGAGGGATATGGTGATGAGAAGTTGGAATAATCCAAATCCGGAAGTGTCGGTCTCGCTGTATTCGACTGGCCCGTGTTTCTGCCGAAAGCTGCGATATTGTCCAACGGCGTTACACTCACCTGCGAAATTTTTTAGAAACCAATTGAAAAATCCATATCCCTCGTGATGCAACGATACAACGAGCTAAAAGAAATAACATTGACCTTAATCTGCCCATTGCATCTTCCCGTAAAGTCCATAACGTGGAACCATCCGGAAACGACCGGAAAACCAACCGTGAGCACCGACACATCGATCGCAGAAAAACCTATCACGATGTCTCTTTCCAAATTAATTTCCATGCTTGTCTCAGGTTCCACCAAACGCCAGACTTTCAATATTAATCTTTTGTCCTCCTGCAATGCAGAAAGAGTAGCAGGAATAAAGTATTTTTCAATATTTTTTTTATACACTGAAAAAATGTGTCTATTCGAGCAACTTTTCCGGAACTCGAAAAGCCTCATCGTCGTTGATGACAGTGGAAAATTTCTTGAAAGAAATTTTTCGATTTTCATCGAAAATCGAAATTTCTTTTTTTTGCCGAGTTTTTGAGGAGGTCGAAAAATTGAAATGTTGAAAAAAAAATCTTTTGCCAAAAAAAGCCACAATTTGTTATCGATTTCTAGAAGACCGTGCTTTCCCGACTAAAGTAACTGACGTTGGAAGTTTTTAATGATCGATAAAAGTAGAAAGATTTCTTACGTTCTCGAGCAAATCGTTGGACAGTTTGGTATCGCATCGCCAATCCCATTTAGGGCTGCAACTGAAAGGGAAGAGATTTGTTGCGACGTAACATCCGTATTGAGTCTCGTGATGGTTCCGTGCTCTTTGGAACGTCACATAAGTACAAGGCTCGACGGTCTCGTCAATTTTTTCAACTTTGGGCAAATGGAGAGCGCACTCGATCTCGATAACTGCGCGGAACGACGAGTTCTCTGGATCCGGTATCTCGGAGTTGGAACGTTCATTGGCCGCCGGATTGTGCAGCCTCGGCGCGGAAGAAAAAGTTTCGGAATTGAAGCCTGAATTGGAATGATCGTTTTTACGTTCTGGCAAATTGGTCGCTGAATATGCCGATTCGAATCCATTCGCGATCGTGACGACGTTTGCGTTTGCATAGCTGGTGCTAGGCACCGGATCAACCGGATCATCAATTTCAGCTCCGACCCCGACGCTCCGGTAAATTTCTCGAGATGGAAGAAAATGAGGTCGCTGACTGTCCGCCTCGCTGGCGCTATCGCCTGAGAAGCTATTGTTGCTCGATGGGTTCAAATTGAGCGCTTCGATTTGGTGAAGCTTTGCAGAGCTCTCACGCGAGTTTCTCGTACGAAAATCAATTTCCGTTTGAGCGGCTTGATCGGTACTAGACTTTGGAGCATTCAGAGCTTGTGCGAGTCTGTCGACGATTACGTTCAAAACGTTGTTTTGTGGGTTCTCACTCGTGCGTGCCTCCTCGACGTTGTTCTGTTTGTAACAGTTTACAGTCGTTATTTCCGTTTGGCAAGAAATATTCTTGAGACTACGATCGTCAACGTTTTCATGGTTCAAATGATAATTTTCATAGTCACGATTCGTTCTCTGGTGACTCGATGAGTTGTCATTGTGAGGAAATCGCGTATCCGTGGGATTGTTCGTTTCGGTGGAAAGTCCATCAAGCATCCTACGAGGCTCGCAAGTTACGCTGAAATCTCGAAGACCTCGGGTCATTTCGAGCAGTACGATCTGTTCCGGTGTTCCCAGAGCAACGAGAGCTTGAATTTGTCCACAAGCACGACCTGTCACGGGATTTATTATTGGGACCCACTCGTCGACGCTTATTACGGGATACTTGGAGCTCAACAATTGAGGCAAAACTTGTGGATCTCTGTAAGCAACGTACAGTCGATGTACCGATAATTTTGATATGCCAAGTAATTCGTCACTTCCTATTGCTTGACAAGAATAAACTTCCACAACGATATAATTGTCTCTCGTACGTTCGAGCAAATCCTGGCCATGCACGAGCGGAACTATTTGATGAAAGTTATAAAAAGGATCGTTCGTTTGAGCGCAAACTCGACTGGCTGCTCTGTCGTCACGCCAGAAACCTCGACTTATGAGATAAGTTTTAAAAGCCGGTAAATCTTTTCCCTGAGCAATGTAAATCAAACCATGAAGCAAAACTTTCTCCTCGTCTTCGCGACGAGGATTTTCCTCTTCGATTATTCTCTCCTGTTGTCTCGAATCTTTTCGTTGACCCCATTCTTGCTTTTCCATTCTGTCGGTGCTGATGGCCTTCCAGGAATTCTCTGGATTGTTTTCTGACGTTGACGGCGGCTTAGTGTGTTCCCTCGAACCACCACCCGTTGCGGTCACGTATCGTGGAGTCTCCAGACTCGATACAGAAGAAACCTGAAGCAAATAATCGATCAGCCGAATTATTATTACATTATCAACTTTCTGGCTTAGCAACGACGAAGTAAAAAGTGAAAATTGTCGTTTCTTGGTAGTTTTGGATTCCCCTATCGAGTGCACACTCGCCCAGCAGTGCATTTTGGGTCAATCCGACCCAATGCGGTATTCAAATCTTGGTACTCCGATAAATATGCATTTTCTTTCTTTGCAGAGACGTTTATTGTAGCAACTTGTCCATATTTTATGGCCGTAAAATAAATTTTTGACGAAAACGAAAATAAAATGGCTAAAATTCGGTTGCCATTGAATGTCAAAGAATCCGGTGAGAGAAAATTAGCGAGGTCATAACGACCCAGTATGCACTCGAAGGACTAACTTTAGACCGCATTTTTTCAATCGTTTGAAAAATTGATCATGACGTTCTGAAAATATTGAGAAAAAATAAAATAAACGAACCTCGAGTACAGGAATATTCTCCTTAGCCGATGTGACTGCCTCGACAAATTGTTTACCAAAGTGTATTTTGTCGCATCCAAGCTCAACGGAAACTTTGAGTTCACCGATCTTGATTCCCTTGTTAACGATAACGAGTCGCTGAGTGGAGCTGAGGGAACGTGCTCGAGCTGCATCAGCGACGTAAATCGAGCCAATTCCGAGTTCGGTAGGTGTGCGTTGATTCAAGTGTCGATGGAAAATCTTGAATTTCAAGGGCACGTCCATGTGAAGGTACGTTTTGGGCAGATCATAAACAGCCTCATGGTTGAAATATATAACTTGACCAACTTGTTTCCGCGAGCATAGTTTAACCGGTTTACTTTGATTTATGATTTTCCTGTTGAATTTTTTAGTCTTACCAAAAGTCGAATCGTACTGGACGAAATAAGTGACTGACAATGGAATGCCATCGCCTCGTGAGAGGCAAGAGGAACGTACGCGCCTGTAGCCGGCAGGACTCAGAGTCAACGACTCGACAGCGATTCTAAGACTGTCGACATAATCGATCGGTGAAATTTCGCGAGGACGCGGACTGGCCACTTCCAGAGTCGAAATGCTATTCACAGTTTTGTTATCCTGGACCGATTGCATTTTATTTTCCGTACGAATAGGAGGATTTTTCTCTTCTCTACAAGTCCCAATTGTCTCGGCCGCAAGATCAATGAGACTCGGTGTCGGCGATGTTGTTCTCAGCACATTCAATGCTTTCTTT
Organism: Hyposoter didymator; assembly: GCA_037952995.1. Taxonomy (NCBI): domain Eukaryota; kingdom Metazoa; phylum Arthropoda; class Insecta; order Hymenoptera; family Ichneumonidae; genus Hyposoter; species Hyposoter didymator. Next base: position 16,954,338 of record JBAJMU010000001.1, on the reverse strand, counting down.
TCCTCCCATCGAGACATTTTTTTGCCAAGAAAATATTCGTACAGATTAGCCTCGTTGTTGGCCGATGAATCACTGCAAAAACTATCGTTTGAACTTTCACTCAAAGCCAGAGGGTTCTCGTCTCTCGATTCTTTCAGTATTGCTCCTCGTAATCTTTGAGCTCTGGCTACTACTTGAGCAACGAGTTTATCATTCACTTCGTTCAATGATTTCATGCCTGGATCCGCTAAGTGCAAACGTCGTTCTTTCAGTATCGATCTATAAACGTTTTCGTTTTGTTTCGCATTTTTTATAGCTACCGGAACGTCGTTTTCATACGGAAACGCAGTTTTTTTCGTGTCGGGACTCGGATACCCAGCACTTTGAATTACTATCGAGCCTTTCCTTGAGATTTTGTTCTCCGATTTTTTCGTTGGACTCTTTGCATTTCTCTGGACGTCACTGAGCTTCATTGTAACGTGAATATCGCCTGTTTTGCTCCCGTTGTCATTCAAAATAGGAACATATTGAAAGTAGGATTTTCCGTTGAGAAGATTCGAGAGCTCGGAAACCCGAGCCGTCCCAACAACTTGATGATTCTTCTCGGAAATTACTACGAGCTCCACGTTCTCACAATTCTTAAGATATTCCTCAAACAAATCGACGTTCGTTCTTATCGTGTATGTCTCGCTTATTTCGCTTTCCGGACGACTATTCCCCTGTTTTATGTCCGCTGGCCTGTGAACCAAGAAACTTACATCATTGCTCTCATTCTTCAGAAGAAACTGGAGGACAGGGTGAACAGAAAAACGAGGTAATTCAGGATTTCACAATTATTTCATTCCCTTAACTATGTTTGCCGTTTGAAGCATCCAATGCATTCAAATTTGACTTCTCACTGTGACATAAATCATATTTTATATTATCCAGGATCGATATTCTCGTATTTAGAATAAAAATTCACAAGACACAGAACCCTTAGTGCCCTCTTCCACTTTCTTTTCCAATAACTTTGCATTCTGACGTTTTATACATCTGCTGGTTTTTATTTACGATTGTCTTGCTTCGTGAAGCAGCACCCGATGGGTTTAGGTGATCGGTGAAAATATTTATTCAATAACGAAGAAAAAAGGTTGCAAAATTTACATTTGGTCACTACGCTATCCAAAGGGTTTAGAAAAAAAAAAAAAAAACACTAATTTATCTGCAACGAGTGTGAAATATGCAGAATTTTTTCAGTGCACTGTTTAGCCTTTTGAGGGCACACTGGGTCATTTTGACCCTGACAATTTTCTGTAGCAACAAATATCTTGGCATTGAATTCAAGTTTTCGTCAAAAAACAAAAAAACAAAAACAAAAAATGCATATTTACCGAAATACAACATTTTTAAAAACGCCTCGGGTCAGATTGACCCAAGATGCACTTGAGGAGTTACACACTCAAAGGGTTAACCAAAAATAACAAGAAACTCTCTCTGACGTGTACAGAATCGGTAGTCGCTTCCATTGACGCTTCTTTGGAATACTCCAAATAAAAAAACACTAGCGAAGCAAATGGAATTTGTTAAAACTCCAACGGGCTCCTTACATTTGAAAAAATTGCCAAAAACACTAACTAGCCTACGTGTCATTATTGCAAAGGTCGCTGAATCAACACCGCTAACTGCGAGAGGTTAAATTTATCGAACCAATGTAATGATGATAATTTTTATGATTGAATTTATTTTTAAACGCAATCAGGGTAATAAACTCGAATTATTATGGTTCATCGCTGAAAACTGGTTATGACCTTGCCCAGAAGTGAACAGCGAGACGTGATTATACGTGCTATTATGATTATTTGTGGATTAAATTACCTGAACTGTGCACTGTCCAGTTCGCCCCACCAGGAAGCAAGAACCGTCACATCACCGGGGCTTCGTCTTGACCAAACAATCTCGTCGATGACAAGTTTCAAATAACCGTGAACTTTACCTTCGACGAGCGGTGGCAAGGATCTGCAATTTGTTTCGTCGTTTCTCGACTCCATTGGGGCATGTATATTTTACTCCTTGATGACCGTAAACATGAATAACACTGAGAAAACCCACAGGTCACTTGAACTTGAAGTTTCGGATCGTAACTTCACTGTTCACTAGCGTCGAAGCAACAATGTTTTTTTTTTACTATTTCAACGGGATATACGTGTGTATATTTCTCAGTGTCGCGATATTCCGATGCACCGCAGAACTAAACGTCTAATAGTAATCAGCTCCAGTGTTTACACTTTCGGGTGCACACCGACAATGGTTGCTAGTGACATCTATGCGGCCGGTTGCCGAACTGTGTGATAGTGTAGGCACGCGAAAAACTCGCGGAAATTCTACGATAATAACGATCATGTAGAGTATGGAGAGTAGCTCATGCGATGGTTATTTGACGGGCTACGACAGATACAAACCGAATCCCTTCCGAGCTACCCGGCAGGACATATACATCGCACACACTTGCTAATACTTGCGAACCCCAGATGCGAGGCGATGAGACAATTCATTCATGTTTTTTTTTCAATTCAATTAAATCTTCTGCCTCTGCCGCGGCCTGAGACGTCGATTCAAGAATGATTTTTTTTCTAACAGGTTTGGTCGATGAGCACAGGGGAGGAATCACATCGATTGAATCGAATAACATATACTTATTGCTGTTGCGCTTTCTTGTTATTTTTATTTTGAAAAGCTATGAATAAGGCAATTTTAGAAAACGAACTACCGTAATCGATGGGTGCGGAAAGAAGTTCGCGCCAGAAATTAACAGGATCTGGCGGTCACGGTCCGCGGTCATGTGTATGTGTGCCGATGATGGAAGGTTTAGCGTGTGCGCAAAGAATTTTTCGTCGCTACAGCAAAGCAGTCTACACGGACAGGGATCGGAAGAGAGACACAATTATTGAAAAAAAAAAAACGTTTGCGGTTGAAATAAAATTGAGGTTGATTCGTGTGTTATTATTGGGAATCTTGTTGATATGCGAATGAGGAAGAATTCATTGCGAAGACTCGTCGCGGTAAAAGAAAGAAAAAAATAAAGGACGCCCGGGAGCGGGACAAAGTAACAATCGATGGATAAAATAAATCGAGAATTGGCATCGGGCCGAGCCGGTTCTTGTCAGGAAAATAAAATGGTGACTGTTCGTCGCGCTCTCTTCGGTCCCTTGGTCTAGCAGACATTAATCATTTTTTTACCAAACAAACTTATTGTTACACGCTCGTACCCGTAAGATTGTGCGAATAAAGCCAAGTGGGCGGCCGGGGTGGGGAGAAAGAGGCCAAAAACGCGGAATTACAAGTTCACACGCGTTCCTCATTGAAGATTGGCGCTTTGTTTTATTATTTTGAATCATTTACACTCGCTCTCACAACAATGGATATATCGAAGTTACTAGAGGTCGAGGTCAAGGAGGGCAAAGCTTCGGAATTGCCAAACAACGGTGCGATCGAAGCTTACGCTAGCATCCCCGATTTCAGTCTAAGAGGTGTGTGCTTTTTTTTTATCCGTTTGACTTAACCTCAATTCATTTCATCCTTCAGTTCGATCGACGTTTACGTTGACGTGGAATTTGCACGTGTCAACTTTTCATCCTCAACATAATTCCTCTAAACCCGTTTTTCATCTTACGTGACTTCATGTCCCAAAGTTAATGATTCTCGAATCTGTCAATTTGCGCCCATCCTTTTGGTTATCTCTCATCCTACAGACGACCTCGTATCTCGAGCTGTAGAAACTCGAGAAAATTAAGCCTTTATTTTGTATCTTTATATCGTATTTTACGTTATTATTCCATTTCTTTCGTTTCAGACATAGCCTCAGTAAGATTTCGCAAGCTGCACTGCACAGCCTGCGACATTCACATCGGCAGTGCTCCGTCCTCTGCCCACAATATGCACGAACATCCCGTCTTGCACGTCCTTCTCTGTACGGCTTGCAGAAATTTCTACGGAGATGGGACGTTTGAGCAGGGTCAGCAAACATATCTTTCTCTACTCTCAAAAAAGTCATTTTTTCAAAATTGAAATCCACATCAAAATCGTTTAAATTCAACGTATAAAAAATATTTAAAAATTGCCAATTTTCATGGAAACTTCTCATTGCAACAACGATTCGAAAGAAATTTTGTAAATTTTGGATGGAAAATATCTGAGGAGCGAAATTGTAGCAACGACGAGTATTTTTACGGAGATGGAACGGTTGAGCAGGATCAGCAAACATATCTTTCTCTGCCCTCGAAAAATTCATTTCTCCAAAATTGGATCTACATTAAAATCGTTTAAATTCAACATATAAAAAATATTCAAAAATTGCCAATTTTCATGGAAACTTCTCATTGCAACAACGATTCGAAAGAAATTTTATAAATTTTGGATGGAAAATATCTGAGGAGCGAAATTGTACAAACGACGAGTATTTTTACGGAGATGGGACGGTTGAGCAGGATCAGCAAACATATCTTTCTCTACTCTCAAAAAAGTCATTTTTTCAAAATTAAAATCCACATCAAAATCGTTTAAATTCAACGTATAAAAAATATTTAAAAATTGCCAATTTTCATGAAAACTTCTCATTGCAACAACGATTCGAAAGAAATTTTGTAAATTTTGGATGGAAAATATCTGAGGAGCGAAATTGTAGCAACGACGAGTATTTTTACGGAGATGGGACGGTTGAGCAGGATCGGCAAACATATCTTTCTCTACCCTCGAAAAAGTCATTTTTCCAAAATTGAAATCCATATCGAAATCGTTAAAATTCAACGTATAAAAAAAAAAAAAAAAATTACGAAATTTCATGAAAAATTCTCATTGAAATAACGTTTCGAAAGAAATTTTGTAAATTTTGGATAGAAAATATGTGAGAAGCAAAATTGTAGTAACGACGAGTATTTTGAAATTTCAGGAGACGACGCGACGGACATGTTCTGTCGATGGTGCGCGAACGGTGGAAATCTGTACTGCTGCTCGTACTGCAGTAACACGTTTTGTTACAATTGTATAAGGCGGAATTTCGATGCGGTGGTGAGAAAGAAGATCGAGAGAGACGAGAAGTGGAAGTGCTTCGTGTGTAATCCAGCGGATTTGTACACGGCGAGGGCAGCATGTTGGGCGTTGTTGCAGCACGTGCAAACGGTGACGCGGATATTGCAGACCGATAGGAAGATGAGCCCAAAGGAAATCGAGGCAAAGATGAATTTGGACGAGTCGCAGTGTTGTCCGCACCGTAACAAGAGGCAGCGTATGGAGACGGTGGGCTCGGAGGAGGAGGACGAGGAGGAGCACAAGGAGGACACGTATAGCTCGTCGCAGAGAAAAAAGCGTCGGAGGTATCCGGGCTCGAGGCGGAAAAAGCGAGTGATAAAAATGGAAAACGAGGGTTCGTGCGATTCCGGTAGTTTAGAGTCGACGAATAATTCGAGAACCGGAGTGGATGATGGATATTTGATGGATGGCCAACGAGAGAACGAGGATTATGGGAAAGAGCAGAGGAGACAAGTTTCTCCGGAGGAAGTGCCTCTGGCGGTCAGGCAACAGAGAAGTCGTCGTTCGCAACCGGAATCGAGGATTTTACCGAAATTTCCGGTCAACGACGACGACATACCGGCGAGTCTGCTGCAGCCGGATCAGACGATGGTCGAAGGCGCCGAGAGTTTGTCTTTCCCGAACACGAGCACCGCGTTGCCTACCATCGGGATTCTCGAACAACAACCACGCAATATCGGCATAACCGCTGTGCCAATGGTGAATCTTATGAAGAGACCGTTACCGCCCGCGGGTCCGTTAACACGAGGTGGCAAAACCCATCGGCTTGTTCGAGGAGTCGGCGGAACTCCCGTTCTCGTGAGAAAAATAGTATCCGCTATTAGCCCGAATGTCACCTCGAACGTGCAATCCTTACCCATGGTGACGATTCCTTCGATAAACCACATGGGGAATCGTGTCAGCGTCATACAAACAACGACCGATACTCCAGAGGCAACCAATTCGTCAAACGTGCGACCCATACGGCCACGTCCGTTGGTACCCAAGCCTCTCTCCGTGACCTTACCTCCAACGAGTTCCAATTCCACATCGGCAAACTTCTCGAGCGTTCCACCGAGTGTCATCGACCTCGACAGCGACGGAGACGATCCCATAGTTGTCCTAACGCCCGCGACTCAAGAGATTCAAGCCGCAGACACTCCGACGAACGAGGAACGAGTCCGGAATTTGTCTACAGTAACCTTTCCCGTTCGACCTGATGATGGCTTGATGATGATTCACTCGGCGACTCCACTGGACGAGAACGACGTGGCTGGCGGCGATGGTAAAACTTTCGCTGAAATTATTCGAGAGCCATACTCCATGGACTCGATTCTCGATTCGTTCAAATCGAAATTGGGTCAAGTCATGGAATCCACCATTTCCGGGCCGCAAGAAGAAGAGTTTCTTGCAGCTCGTGCCAAAACGAGAACCGCATCACGTATGATCAAACGTACCATCGTCGAGTTACACAATCTCAATGAAAGACTCGTTCGAGCATATAGAAATTACAAACGCGATCGTACAAAGGAAAATATCGTTCATACCGGATACCGGGTTCTCGAGCGACGGCAAAAGTCTCGAGAATTCACTTGTCTCGACATGGAATGCACGAGGGAATCAGAGCCCGAATCCGGGGATTCCGCCATCTCCGACGACGAGGAATCCTCGGCCGAGCTGCCCGAAAGTCCTCTCCGAATAATCCAAGCTCGTCAACGGAGCGTCCATCGCGCCGTTGACGCGACACCTCGTACCAGATCCCAATCCGTCCAAGTCTACGACATTCAGCCCCGCGACTACGAGTCTGGCATCGGATACGCTCTACTCCTAAAAGCCGATTACGATCCAAAACGTAAGCGCGATATTTTACGACCTGTCGCTGTACCTGACGAAAATTTTGGCAAGTACGAGGAACAATTTATTCATTATTTGCAACATATCGAGGACCATGGGATCGAGACCGAGGAGAGTCGTTTATGCAGTTTGACGAAAGACACTGAGACGACATCGGTTAATCAGCTCGTCGAGGCTGATCTCTCGGCAATTATCGATCAGATCGGTATAACGAAAGAAAATATGATGGAAGAAAATGTTGAGATTCTTGATGAACACGTAGAGATTCTAACGACGAAATCGGACGCCAGTTCGGAAGATTCGAATGCCTCGTCCGAGCCTCGGGACAACTCTCAATCGAATAAAAATCCCTCGAGATACGAGAAAAGTTTGTTGAATAATGAACAAAATATTGAGACTGTTTCGGACGAGCGGGTAGCTCGATTGGAAACTAGGAGTTGTAGTGCGAACGGCGAAAAGGAGAGAGGTTCCTTATCGGCGATTCTTCCAGAGATTCAACTCGTTCCGATGACTAAAAAATTGGACAGCCAACCAATCGACGAGGAGACGGTTTTAGCAGTCAGAGCTTTGATCGATCAAGACGATAAAAAAACTGACATTTCGAACGTCTGGAAACCCATCGATAGCGATGACGAGTGTATGATACTAGATTAAGCAAAACAAAACTTACAGGCTCACTAAAATGATATCGCGATAAAAAACAAACAAAAAAAAACAACATTGAAAAATTCAAACATCATGACTATTCTTTTTTCCATTATTCTCTTTTGGATATATTTTTACTCGTTGACCGAGAAGAGCGCCTCTTTACTACATTTAATGTTTCTTCCTTTTCGCGATGACCGAATTATTCCCCAACGTCGGTGAATTTTCACCAAATTATTTCTTTCTTACTTTGATTTGTTTCTTTCCGGCAGCGATCGGGCACCGTTTTCCAATAAAATATTTTCATGAGGATCGAGAGCTCGATCGATCGATAGTATTTCCAGAGGAAAGCATTGCAGGATCGAGCATCTAGAAATATTCCCTCCGTCGTGTATATTTCTCGGAGAACAACATCCCACAATTTTTCGAATCATTCACGCTCACCTCTTATTTTTCAACGATCATAAGAATATAACAAACATTATTTTTATCCACGCTATATGTATATATTCGTACGTATTGTTTTTCATTCTAATTCCACTTGTTCCACATTGTAAAAGACTGCCGAATGTTTTGACCTCTAGAAACCCGAATGCAACATTCTTTCACACTGAGCAAAGCATAAAAACGCAAAGTCGCTAAAAAATGATTTCGAGAACCTGTTTTTGCCTTTGTGACTGGGCGATAATAATTTCGCGCAAATTCCAAGAGTCGTTGCGCGATTGTTCGTGTGTTCGAGCTTCCTTTTTATATTGCCAAAAATAATGGAAAAAGAAATGCATGTACACAAGGCCTAGCAAAGTTATTTCTGGAGTAAATACGCGGCGCAGCAAGAGAGACGCGTGGCTGATGCATCTTGAGGAAATTTTAGTGATCATACGGAACTTGTATGAAAATTGTGATGTTATTTGTCGTGGCTTTGAGACAAAAAATTCTTGGCACATTCGCTTTTGATCGCGATAGAAATACAAATCATGAAATAAGGCTGATTGGGGTAGAAAAAAAAACAAACTACGGCTGACAATTTGAGGCGTGAGACGGAGGAGAGGGATGCCAATTATATCGGAGCGAATGAGAAAAGGCAATTGTCTTTTTTCCCCCCACGAGAATGATTTCGATATTTAATTGTAAGTTGTCTATCACAATAAATTGACTACGAAGCAATATTAGTGAGACATAATTACTTATTTTTAAAAAATATCGAAAAAAAGTTGTTCCAAAAAATTACTCATGCCCGCGATATGCGATTTTTGACTAAAAAACTAATGCAACGAAAATTTTCGCGTTTTTCAAAAACAACATTTTATTTCTCGCAAAGAAAAGTGATTTGAAATAAAAACACAAAAAAAAAATCATTCCAAATAATTAAACACGATTTTTCAATATTTTTTTTTGTTACATGAGATTTATTTTTTATTAACAACTAATAATGCAGTTGAATCGGAAAAATTGATGTTTAAGTTGCCCAATAACTTTGCACAGGATTTGTCGACACGAAAAAAAACTTGAACTTGAAGTTTTCCTGAAAAAAATCTTTATTCTCAACATTATCTTACATCGTCGTTCTATTTTACGAACATAAACGGCAGGCTGAAGGTCATTGGTAAATAAATAAGTAGAAAAAACGTGGTTCTTACAGACAACTTCTAAACACGTATTTCCATCGAAACGGTTATATCGAGAAAAATACATACGACCCGATTGTTCTCGGCGAAGGGTGAAAAACGGAGAATTTTTTTTGTGGCAACCAGATACAGGAGAGAAAAAAAATGAAAGAACATTTGGAATTCTTTTAACGAATAAAAAAAAAAAGAATACGCGGAGAGCGAGTGGGTGTTTTTATGTTTTTCTCGTTCGAGGAAGCAAGTCTCGGAACATAAAATTTCGAGACTCAACGGATATCGTGCAATCCATATGGATGTAGTGACGAAAAAAGTGAATTTTTCTCCGCTCAACATTCTGACTCGGTGGTCGATCGAACAAACGATCGAGACCGAGAGATAATTCCTTTTCCACTAGTTTGTGGAAAAAACTTCTGCAAGTTCCAACAGTCGATCTTACTCGGGATCAAGAAACGACGTTCGAACGTATATGTAAATATGATTTTAATTCATTTCGAGTTTCTCCATATTTCAATATCGAAATTCACCCTTTTTAGCCATTCCATTGTGGTAGACTCGTAGTGGCGTGTAATTACCATTCCCGTTCATACCTGAAAAGCATAATCAATCAAAACTCTTGTATGGCGAGTGAAAATAATGATTTTAATAACGCTTGTAAATAAAAATATCGAGTAGTACGAAAATTGGCAAGTGTTCTTACTCAATGTCTGTTCGTGCTCTTGTAAAGCAGCTTGTTACGGGAAAAACGATCGGTAGTATGAAATTTTAGTCACAGAGATAAGACCAACATTAATTATCGCTATCTATTGGAAAATATTGAAAGAAATAAATACCTTGAACTACCGATGGGGCGTTCCTAGAGCCCTGGATGGTCTGAGCGTGACAGCGGGGCTTCAAAAGTCCGTGATATAGAACAAAGTACAAGACTGCGACTACAGCAGCGGAAAGGGCCATACACTGATAAACGAATTTCAAGGAATCCACTTCAGTTTTTCCGGCGTGTATGTAAGCACCAATTACGGCGCCGAGACATCGACCTGTAATTTTGGTTGAATCGATTCGTTAGTAGAGTCGTGATTGGACCGAAGGAACGAGGACAAAAATACCGAGAAACGAGCCAAATTCTCGGTACCAAAGAAAAAAAAAGTGACGTTTGAGTTTGCATCGTTGCGAACGCAACGAAATTCTTTTTTTTCTGTGCCAAGGTTCATAATTCAAAAGCAAAAAGTAATTACGATGATAAGGCTTGGAAAATACACGTGATTTTGAAAATTGAGCGAATCATCAACGAAAACAAAGATTTTCCGTTGCATTCCAACGTCGCGACTTTCAGCGTCAAAGAAAACCGAGAATTCAAGCGATAACGAAATCCGACATGCATAATTATTTTTTACCCTCGAAAATGAGTTTGTTTTTTTTCTTCACTGGCAAACGCCATTTGTCGTTGATAAAAACAGGACTAAGAGGTAAAAATGAATAAATTAATATACCGAGACAAAAGTGTGCAATGACGGGCAGTGCCTGAGCAGTGGCAGTGAGATGTCGGGGCACTAGATGTCTCATGTAAAGAATGGCAGTGACCCACATGATTCCAAGAGTGAAAAGTTCCATAGCTTCGGAAATGAGAGCCCACCAGGGTTCGGAGACAAGAGTCAAACCGGTAAATCTGAAAGAAAGAAGAAAACAAACGATTTAAATTCGATATAGCCACGAAATAAGATGGCAAAAAAAGCAGAATGTGTAAAAAAATATGAATGGTCGAGTAGTTACCTGATAATATACACGGTGAAAGCGACGATCAGTAGGTTGCTGTGGCCGCAATAATCAACGAAATTTTCCGATTTCCAGAGGAAAAATACAGCCGGCACAGCACCGACGGTCAGGATCACACCGATCGTGAGAGCATCGCCATTGAGATTGGCCAAGTGCCTGAAAAACAAACGATACATTTTTTAGTCCTGTTCGTATCGAGTATCGAGAGAAAAAATGAAGAAAAAGGGTAAAAAATTGCGAATTGGTTGGTTAACGATGAAGGAGACGGAGATCGGAGTCAAGACGAACGAGATGAATTCTTACATTGGAAGATAACTGTCCATAGCGCTCCAGAAAGTGCCGAGGACCAAGAGAACGAAGAGGAGTGCGGCGGTTTCGCTGCCGTATCTTTTGACAGCGCTCATCGGTACAGCGAGCATTCCCGACGTGGTGTGCCACCACCATTCGGGTGGACTCAAGGGCATGCCGTTGGCGGAGAGTGCGACGATTGCAGCGAGTATCATGAGACAAATGTGGAAAGCAATGGGCAAAAAATAGGCTGGATTATCGGGAACCAGCGAGTTTAAATAACCGACGAGAGGTCCGAAGGCAGCGAAACCCAACGAGCCGAATGCCAGCTGTCGCCCAACGTCTCCTCGGCCGCAGGAGGTTTCGCGGGTCGCAATCACCACCGCTGCGTCCAACAGAGCGACCGCCGCCGTTGGAAATATGTCCGCGATCGATCTTATCGTCAGATACATCCAAAATGTTATGTCAGGGTCACCCGCCACTTGACTACATTGATTCTCGGTGTGCACGCTGCCTGAAATTCATTCAACAATCTCCGTTCAAACGCAGCTCGATAAGTTTATCTCATTCGCGATGACAGAGTCCAATTTTATCGAAAGTTTAATACGAGAAGCGAGAAAAAAGGATGTTCAAGTTGAGAAGAAAAGTTGCGTTTGATTAACCCGCATCCCGTGAACGGGGCTCATTTTTGTCCGGCCCTTTCCGCACATTCATTTTAATGAGAAGATTCAAAAATTCTATTCTCACTGCAAAAGCACAGTTTGAAGATTTTTCACGAATTTTTACAGATTTTTTTAATAAAAAAAAACGATGACGGATTGAGGGTTAATCAATTAGCTCATCGTGAGCCTTATGGATCAAATAGCTGCGGAAGAGCGAGTCAAGTATTTTCGCACCTGGTAGCATGAAAGGATCAAGAAGGTCACACTCGACTGTACAGCTTTGATTGAACTTGGCCATAGTTTTTTCGAGTTCGTTGGGTATTCGGCATTTGATATCCTCCTCGATAGGATACGAGCACCATTCGCGTCGATCCCGTGCATCGGTGGCTTGTCTGAAGCTCGCATTGACGGGTATGCTCCCGGAAAAGCTCGTGTAAGCGTGACAAACCCTGTTTTCACCCTCGTTGAAGCACAAATGGGGTGGTTCACTCTCCGGGATCACGTAACGTCGGACTTTCCCATAACGTTCATTGTCCTAATGAAATAACATGAAATAAAAATTTGAATTATTAATCAAAGGAATGAGTTTCAACGGATCCAGGGAATAGACAGAAGCTTTATTTTTCCTCGTGTTTTTATTGACGAAACGAAAATACTAAAGAGATTTCTTCCTGATGGAAAGTCTCCGTTTCAACAACTTTTTTTTTCGTTTTCTTTCTCTGAGGCTGTGCATGACATAAAAACATTACTATCAGGAACAAGATCAGCGGAAAAGACTACTTGGCAAGATAGAGACTGGACGAAATTGCACTCGCGCTTCGTATCCACCTAAATGCTTGATCAAGATTAATGGAAAGTTTACTGAGATCGTCTCAAGTACAAATAACACGTACTTTCTCGGCAAAAAGTGCAAACAAGTGTAGATGATTGCAGGGAACGTGAGGCGATTGATAAATAATGAAAACGTGAAAACACTGCGTCGGGAAAAATCGTAACTTTCACTAGTGATAACAGCTTTTTTCTCCAAGTTAAAAAATGAATTATAAATTTTTATGATTTGTCAAATAGCCCGTTTGCGGAGCAATTGATTCCACTCGTTAAAGAGAATCCTTGTTACCGATTAAGCTTACCGGGCAATGAAAACTGAAACAAACTCATTTCGGGTTAGCGAGTAATGGCGACATGATCAATTGAAGCTTCGATAACGCATCAGCTGCTTGTAAATAAAGTCCTCCGAAGATTGTTATTATGTCAAACGCCGGCATAATTTCGATGATAAAAAATGACAAGTTTTAATAGTTTTTTTGATGATCAAAAAAGTAAGAAAGTTTCGTTATTTTTTTGACTTACAAGTAACACGTGATGTAAATCTACGAAAATCCTCACTAATAAATGCAAAATGAAAACTTTTTTAGATGCCGGATGCGTAATTTTTTGGCAATTTTGACAAACTATGGCGTAGTTTGTTCCTCAAAAATGTCTCTACAAATTCACCACGTCGATTCTCTGCTCAACTTCATTTTTGCAATACTGCATTCGATTGTTTAGTCGGCAATAAAAAAAAAAGCTTTGAAAAATTGGTGTTATTTGAGAATTTACGGATAAACAGAAAAGTCGATGAGTAAATTCAATGAGAAGCTTTCACAAGGAACAAAATGAACGGTGGTGGATGAAAATTGCTGGAACATTGCGGATGATACTTTTAGAAATGTGCTCGAGAGCACGAAATCGTAGAATTTTTCATTCATCAGTAAAAAGCTCCGGAAATAACATTTTTAAACAGCAAAGATTCAAAATAATAAAATGTTTAGATTTTGTCTGCTTTTCCGCGTGACTGTACATGCCGGAAAGTGCGAATTCGGGTCTCGTCAATTTATAACAACGACTAATGCAAGCGAGACGAGATAAATCCCCTCCCTTGACTCTACAGACCTTTATTCTCCACTCGGCTTCGCTGTTGAGTTCGACCTCGAGCGGATTGACTGCGGCGGTGTCACCGCTACCCTCGAAGGCGTCGTTGTCGTTGATCGTTGTCGGAAGACTGGTCAAGTGATGACCTTGAAAAGGTCGATTTCGTCCGGGAGAAATGGGGCTGCAGCCGTAATTACAATTTCGCAGTAAAATGGCGCAAACGCGACTCTCGCTGGTCCAATTGTAGCAGGTGGAGAAATCGCGACTGCGTTCCTGGAGAACGGTAGCTCCGTCTTGATCGCAAGAGAATTTGAGGGTCGGACGTCTCTCGCGTGGTAATTCGATTCTCTCGACTACCGGAACCAATAAAAGCAGCGAATAGAGAACCGCGGAGAGAAAACAGGCGATGGCGATCATGACGCGAAGATAACGTCCGGTCGAGGCTGCTGCTTTCTCATTCGTTCGCTGGCGACCGGCGAGTTTGTCGGCGATTGGGCTCGCGATCAATGGACCCAGGAGCGCCACCACCGGAGAAATCATCGAGACGAGCCTCGCTTCCTCGAGAGTAAGACCAACGGCGAGCATATGGAGCGGAAGAAATGGAAACAAGCAGCCCATGCCTGTCGAAACAATATTATTGCATCACAATTCAAAATACTTTTTCTATAATCAGCCAAGTTTTTCATATTTTTTTTTTTTTTTTCCATGAGGTTGCTTGGCTCCACGATTTTCGCATTCAATATTTGATCAGGAGGAGGAAACGTTTGTTTTGTTTACGATCCAAAAACAAAATCGATACGAAAACGTTCATGATTTTTTAAATTGAACAAACAATGAATAAAAAGTATTTTTTTCGTTTGACCCAAAAATCGTAAACTTCAGCGTCATCGCCAGAGTGAAAATTCAACATTCTTGTATATTCAAAGTTGAAAAAACTGAACCGCGATTTCGACGCTTGTGAAAATCGTGAAACCAGGAGGATTCGTGTTTCCACTAGATGGTATAAATTTTTGTTGTTCCCTGCATTTGGGGTTCGTTCGTTATAGTGTCTTTGGAAATAATTAAAGCGAGTTTAGGGCTTATAAGGAAATAATGCCAGAGCCTTGTGCTTATGATTGCCTTAAGGGGTTGGGATTTCAGATGAAAAAAGCGACATATGTTTCGTGTGATTGTACGCTGCGTCCGTGACACATGGGTTGTTTATTTTAATGTTATTTTGACGTATGGAATATTTATGGGCTGGTTTTTTCCAAGAGTTGGGTTTTTTTTCATGAGGGAAATTATTTTCAAGGCAATTTCGAGTGAAATATTAAATTCCAGGGTGGGTGAGAGACTGAATAATTCGAAGCCAACCTTTCCCTTCGAAGTGAAATGAAGTTTTTTGATTATGTATACGCACCGCCGAAAAAGAGGAAGAGAAGGCACTTGAGTGATATTAAATTCGTATTGATGAATTTCTTCGGTGGTCCGGTGCCGTCGATGCCCTTGGTCGTTCCCATAGTTTCAATGGATGCCATCGACATTTTCGCAATTCTGAATATAACTCTTTTCGAATAATAATTCAGCTCTCGTAGCTGCTGAAGCCTTTGACTTATCGAGCCTTCGTTCTCTTCACAAAATCAATCTAAACCGCCGAGCCTCGTTCCCAGACCCATCTCTGGTTCGACTCATCTGAAAATAAAATGAAATTAATGTAGTCGATAAAAACGGAGCTTTTGTCCTAAAATAATAATTCGAAAATTGCGTGTAAGGTTCAGTGGCACCTTGATCCGATTATAATAGTCGAGCAACGTCATATTATTTTAATACGTGGCAGGATATATTTATATACGTAATGGGAGGATAACGATCTTGAAACCGGAAGTTGGCGTGTCTTATCCCATTGGCTCAGGTCTCCATCTGTCTATTCTGTTACATTCGACTCCCATACACATGTGTGACGTATTAATGTTTCTTTCTTTTTGCGTCGACGCTCATGAAATGTCCTACGAGACCGTAATACGTTTTATATTTTATTTTTACATGCTCCGGGGACGGTAAATTATGTCAGTCGTTGGATCGTGTTGGTGAACAGTATCTCATGCATATGGCGTTGATTTTGATTCACCATATTAAACCTTCAACACCCGAACGATTCCGAGATTCAAAGTGCTCTCAGCACTTGCTCCAGTTTCGTCAATTACCTCCCACCCAGAAAATCTATACATGTGTTAATAGTATATACATATATGCATGTAATTTCGGTATAGAATCAATTATTAGCGTTGCATCATCGTTGGTAGTTCTCCACAGTAGTTTCAAATATTCCGGTACCTATTTTCGCGAGAGATTTATTATGCCGATGAATCAAGCAATGAAATATAAATCGAGTTACGAAATTTCATATGATATTGAACTTTGCATCGTTGCAATGCAACGAAAAATATATTTTTTATTAATTATTTTGACAATTAATTGACTCGTTCCAATTTTTCTAGCAAATTTACTTTTCGAATGGCAAAAAAGACTTTCTCGTTATCGTCGACAAACACTGTATGAAAATTTGGTGCGATGCTATAAAAAATAATGAGTTTCCGTTGCATTTCATCGATGCAAACTTCAACATCATAATTTCATGAGATTTCGGGGATGAGTTGATCGAGTCTTTGATACTTGTTGGGACATTTGAAAAAAAATGATGCACTTTGTTGATGCACTTTTGGCATTGAAATCCGCTCATACGCGATCTATAAAGAGTGATGTTTGATTTTCAGATTAAATCCTCTTGCAGTATGGCAATAAAGGATAAAAAATTCAATCTCATCCCGTTTCCACGAGCACGACGACGAGAGCTGCTCGAAGCAATCGCGCAATAATCAAGGCCACTCCATTTGTTCAACAGCTGGCCGTGCGACTGTAATAAATCGTTCCTCCTTTTTTTCTATGTCTTTTAATCAGGGAAATAATGTATCACCTGCAAAAGGCATTGCAATTATAATGGCGAATGTAACGCTTTGAAAACGATGGAATTAATTGTTTGAATTCGTTAAAAATCCGTGAACATCGTGCAGTATTAAACTTGTAAAAAACGTCAAAGCAGAATTTTCATAAAAAACACGTTTCTATGTAAAATTTGCATTCGATGCGATTTAAAATTGGTAAAATATTCAGACTGCTGAATACTTTTTTAATTTGTGAGTCTTAAATGCTAAAAAAGAAATGGGGGCTAAAACGCAAAGCTTAATTGAATCGTGAATGTAAATTGTGTCAAGGCTCTCAGACGGGTTTAGTTTCCATCTAGTAAATTTCCTCGTCACGTGACGTCCATTGAAATTAAATTAATTAATTATGTGAATGGAGAGAAAAAGGGAGGAGAGGGAGAGAGTGCGCGAGAAACTTGTGGAATGGTTAACGAACTGTAGAGGCAAGCAGCGACACACAGACTACACGTACACGAGTCACAAGGTGTATAGAGATTTCACGTGCAGCTGTAATTTAGCGAGACCGGAAGTTGATCGGATCTTCCAATCAAAGTACGCACGATGTTCTTACTGCGCCACCGGAAGTTCATCGGAGAGCTTTGATGTCTGCTTTAGTTTTATACATTATTCGTGAGTCGAATGTCAAAAGGTTTTCATTCGCTCGATATGGACACGGTAGTAGATAACGACGGTAATTAAGGTCGTAATCCTGCAAAGCCATTTTTTAGCAGCATTTTCCGAAAACTTCAGGGAGACATCGAAGGCACTGTTCTAAAACTACGTAAAAAATTTGGAAACGATAAACCATTCGACTTGGCGATACCATGTCAATAAAAAATATGCGACTTATTTATGGGGCGGAGGTAAAAAATCAACATTCCTTGACTCCGAAATTTTTTTGCAGATTTTTCGGAAAAAAATGTTTCTGCTGAATTTTTAGAAAATTTCAGAGAGAGATCGAGGGCTTAAACCACGTACGAGACTTGGAAACGATAAACCATCCCACTTGCGAGACCATGGCAACAAAAAATAGGAATTCTAAAAAATTGTCGTTTCATACAATGGCTCCGAAACTTTTCAACGGGTTAGCCAAAAAATAAATATATTCGATGAGCATCGTTTATGGTAAAGTTTCTCAAAAAATAATCAAGAATTCCAACTCTCAGTTTCGAAAATACAGCGATGTTAAGTACGAGCCCTCGTCTCTTTAGACTCTGAACGTCACATGTAACATTCGTTTCCAAAATGTGTACGTTCTAATTCGACACCAAAGTCGAAACTGCCACCTTAAAGGAGAGGACGTATTGCGAGTGCGAACAGAGGAGAGACAAAATAGTCAAAACGCACATATACGTGAATGTTAGAGAAAGAAAAATCTCTTGTAAATTCGGGTGTAAATCGAGCTCCGCGTGCCAATAAGAATTATTTACTGACCAAAGTTTAGCGATGTGCAAATTTAGCAAAGATGGCCTACATAAAACGTCAGCGTTTATACGGAGAGCGTTAAAAATAATCTGTCGTTGAATATTTCTCGTGCATTTTCCCCATGACCTGGTTTTCCATCTTTTTTTTATGCTGCATCGCTCACGCTTGTCTTTCCACAACCGAGTTAATTTCGAATAATTGAAAAGAAAGATATTTTTTATCAACGACCTTTGCAAAAGGATGTGATTTTCGAATTGTCTTTGAAGAAAATTAACTTAGGAATGGGATTACGGTATTCATTTATTTAACAAGTGCTCGTATTTATGTTTGTGTATTTTTTTTTCTCCCACAAAGCACACGCTTGACCGGTCAACGACTTCGAGTCCATGGCAACGATGACGAACATTCATGTTTTTTGTCTTTAAGAGCGGTGACGACATTCTTTTACGGGAGACTCTACCGGACATGAAAAATGCACCCGACTTTCTTTCAGCCCGACGTCTACGTATACAGCCCTGCAAACGTGAAAGATAGATGGGCAGGGAGAAGCTTCAGCCTCATCGCGCTTTAACGAAAAAAAAAAAAAAACAAGGACACCAACACTCGCAAACTCGCAGCTCGCAACTAGTGAATGAGCAATAAGATACGGTCATTCGTAAATTCATGGCATGAGCTAGTCTCGAGTTTACCTTACACACGATTTCAGTGACGTCAGCATCAACAGAAATATTGATATTCAAATTTATTCAGATTGTTAATCATTTCCATGATTATTTTGATCGAGAACTTTGAAAAAGATGGAGAAATATATTTTTCTGTGTATATGGACGTTGAAGTTCGCGTCGTTCACAGAATCCCTTATTTTATTCTTTTTTTTTTCAAGGGAGAGCCAAAAATTCACATGCAGTGTCCGTCTATACGAATTATTTGGAAATTAAAAACTGAATATCGCGAAAAATTAACGGTTCGAAAATCTAAGCAATGGTGAGTGAATAAAATATTGTTCATTTGCAATTTTAAGTTTGCAAAGTGCTGCATTTCCATGTGTAGTTGGAGCCTTCAGACTCATTCAAATTATTAGTATACCGTGTGGCTCAAGGCCTGCGAAACGTAAGGATTCATTTTCGCTTCCAATTATAACTCCATTTTTTTAGGGTTGCCGTAAAAAGAGCGAAGCAAAAACTTTAGAGTTTTTATTTGTTCCACGTTGCATGAAGTTGAAGATGTATAGTGCAGAAGCAAAAATGGAATACTTGGCACGCGTCTACTCTTTTCAGCAGCTCTTTCACTTCTCTCTTGCCGCGCTCAAGTTCATGCAAACCTTCCCCTTCAGTCTCGGTACAACGCCTTTTCGCATGTCATTAAACCACCCACCGGGACGACTCGTTTCGTTTCCTTAACCCGCAGAATTTCTCGTTTTTCTCTCTCTCTCTCTCTCTCATCGAACAGCACGAATGAAAAGGATTGTTTTATTTTCTTTATGTTTTTTTACCAAAATTTGGAACTTTCTTTGCCGTTTAATCGCGACCATAAATTTTTGTTTTTTTAAGAAAATGCGATCAATTTTTCTTTTCTTTTTAGATCAAACATTAGCACGTTTGGCGACAATGATCGCATGATCGTTCTTTTCGACCTGAGAATGATGTTGAAGTTTGCATCGATGAAATGCAACGAAAACTCATTATTTTGTTATAGCAGCGCACCAAATTTTTGTACAGTGTTTGTCGACAACAACGAGAAAGTCTTGTTCGCCATTTGAAAAGTAAATTTACTAGAAAAATTCGAACGAGTCAATTGATTATCAAAATAATGAATAAAAAATGTATTTTTCGTTGCATTGCAACGATGCAAACTTCAATATCATACCTGAGAACCGTGACGATAATTTATCGATTTTCTTCGCCATGAATTTCGCGATTTTGAAAAATTCGAAAAAATCATCCTCACTTTTAAATTTATTTGCACTAAATTGTCAAATAGATTGTTCAGTATTTCGAGGAAAAAATAATTACGAGCTCCAACCCTTTTTATTTGACTCGTTGTCACAAACAGCAACTTTGCCTCTGTCTCCGAGTCTCCTGTACGTTGGCATGGAGTTGGAAACACATTGTCGAGGGTTATTTTGGAAATGGAGAAGGAGATGGAGATGGAGAGAACAGAGATTTTTTTTTGCTATTTATATTACAAAGGGAAGGAAAAAACTTAGAGTCTGGAGCAAGTTCGAGAGAGAAAAAAAATCGGTATTTGGAGGAAAAATCGTTCAAGTACTTAATAAAAAAAATGTCTCGAGCTGAAAAGGGTCACAGGGATCCTGGGGATGGTTTGAAGAATCACGAACATTCGCACGCTATGCGATCGGATAGTGGTAGAAGAAAAAACAGTATTTCCAGCTTTTTTGTGTTCTCGAGCCCGTGGAGTGAGGCTCAAACCTTGGATTGCCCTAATTGGGTTAACGACGAGTCAGTGAGAAGAAGCCTCGGACGTTTTCAGTCACACTGGGGCAAATAATCACTTGTATTTTCGATGTTTCCGATAATACTGTTCCAATTCTAAAAATGTATTATTTTCAACTTCTCATGGAACTGTAAGCTGGGATTGCCTACCAAATAAAATAGTCAGTGAAAAATAATAACGTACATTAAGGCAGTAGTCTCGTCAAAGCAATTTTGTGCCGATTTTTTCTCACACGCTTTCTGTTTCTTTCGTGAAGCTCGAAATTGATTCATAGCGGTTAGTTGCGATAATGAGACGATCGTCTTTTGGGACTCAAAAACTAATCTGCCACCGCGGAACAATTTGGAACGAAATATGAAAAGTGAGAAAATGAAAAAATATTTTTCTTGGCGTTTGGACGATGCGAGTCGCTAAAGAGAAATAAAATTTCGAAACCAATTCGAAAAATGATCATCGATGAGTCGTCACGTGTCTATTTATTTATTTGTTTATTCATTTTAAATTGAATTATCAGAATTGTTCGGGCAAATGAAATAAAAAAGTCAATTTTTTTTTATCGAAAGCAAAGGAATTCTGAATTGAAGTTTACTAAAAGATAAAAAACTGTGTGCCCATTTAATTGATGGTCGTAATGTGAGATTCGGAATTACGTCAGAGCGGTCTGGCGTATTTCTCATTCTTGTCATCATGGACGTATCAAGATATACACACATGGAGTCTCATTAAACCAGAAACACTCGGTCAATATGTATATGTGCATATAAAGAAGCCTTGGGATTCCATAAGAAGCTATGAAACTCTCGCATATTTTTCTAAAAATAGACTTCACACTGCATTCGATATTGTGTAACTATTTTCGTATGTGTCGGCTGGTTGAATTGCACGTGTGCTGCACCGTGGAAAAGAGTGGAACGAGAATACCATAAAAATGCAACGACCAATAAAAAAAAAAACAATAGCGTAACTTATTGAACAAACAAACATCTTCACAATATCAGAAAAGTCTTGATCAACGTTTTTCCAACTGTCAGAGAAATCCGGAACTTTTGTTGTAATAATATCGAACAATTATTCACAAACAACGAAAAAAAAGTTTCAAAGATGATTTTTCAAACCTCGAGGATGCGAAAAATGTTCAGACCTCAAAAAAGTCTCGGACTTGTTGATCGTAGAAAAAAAAACTCGATAAACTGTATAGCTCCCAAAAATGGAAATTTTTAGTTAACGAATGGCGCGAAGTTTTTTGTTGAAAATTTTGACAAATGGCTTGAAAGGGAATTGTTGTAATTCGATCACAACTCGAGCGAATTAAAAATCTACGATACGATTTTGTGGCTCTTATTTAAATTGCCCAGCATGTAGACATGGTGAAAATATCAATCGATGGTGTCATAGAGTCTTGACGGGGAGAAAAAAACACGAACGTTAAAAGTCAAAAGTCCCCGAATAATATTTTCACAGAAAAAATAAGCTTTTTTCTGATTCCTTTGTTCCTGAAATTCGATCGATTTCGTGAAACAAGTAAACGGAAGAAAAATCAATGGGGATTCCACTGAATTATATTTCGGCACTAAACTCGAGCAATGGGAGAAATAATAATACACGCGAGTTGTGTAATCCATGTTGGCGCGGGGGCCTAAAAAGAAGTTTTCAGGGTCGACGGTTCTCGAGTTTCGAGCAGTCACGCGCGTTCCATACCGGTCGATGACGTTACTATTATTGTTGTCATGATTATAAAAGTAGCAGCGATTGTATGGAGCGAGGGAAAACGAAAAAAAAGCAAAGCTTTCGCATAAAAAGTCGTTGTTTTCTCGAAGACAGAGGGTGAAATTCTCTAACTAGTTGAAAAAAGAATTGAGTGTGAAATAAAAATGCGAGCCTCTTGCTATCCGAAATGTCGTGACCTTTCGATATTCGTGTGAAACCTCCTGCGCAGGGAGATTTATTTTCATATTTCTTTTTACACCTCCTCCTAAAATTATTTTCGGCCAAACAGCTGCTCACTTCCGGACTCACCTTTCAATTTCATTATTTATACGAGCGAATGAAGGTCAAGGTTGAAGTTGAAGGTTCAGTTGAATTAAAGAATATCATCGATATCTTCCTTCTGATGAAATCAAATCAAATGAAATTCCTTGGACTTTGAGCTACTGAATGAAAATACATGAATTTCCTTCACCGGCTGGCAACGAGGAATCAATAACATTGACCAACGGTATTTTGGCAGCACCATGGGGTACGTACGTACGTACGTACGATACGTACGGTACGTACGTACGTACGTACGTACGTACCCGATCCATATACTCTGTCCATCGAGATCTCAGAGATTTACAAACCGTTCTCTCCACGTTTATTTCCATTTTATAATCTTTATCGATTCAATCCGAGGGACATCGCACGAGAAAGTAAATTTAAAAGAGTGGGGCGAAAATACAAGTCGTGCCAATAACGAAAACGAGTTTTTTTCCCAACACTATTGTAAACTGAATAGAAAAACTTAGATCGTTCGAGTTTGTTGAAAAAATAAGACGAAAATTCGTTTTCCATCGCGATATCTGTGCTGCGGGTGTCAAATTTTTCGAAAGTGTCCAATAATGATGAAAAAATTGACACCGACAATCAATAATTCAACAATTTTTAATTCTTACTGCGAGAAACTAAAAAAATGACGAAATTTACGTTTTAAACAAATAAATAAAAATAAGTAACAGTATTTTGTTGATTGAACATATGCACACATGGTTGCTATTTCGAAGAAGATGACCAGCAAAAGGCATAACCGGTGGATAACTCGTTTAGTATAAGAGAATCTCGAGCTTCTCTCTTGTACGCGATGTTTACTACGGTTAACGGAACTCGTATCCCCCTTCTCCCGGTCATTATTCGAGCTCACCGAGTCTCTTACACGCATGCATTCGAAAAAGAGAAAAACCGAAAGAGATGACCGAGAGGAGAATTTACAGAGCTGGAGAAGAGTGAAGCTCACGTGGTTGAAGAAGATGGAGAATTTGTAGGAAAAGAAAGGAAGAAAAATTAAATAATAAACCCATCGTGATGGTGATGGGGCCGGGAAAATTTTCACAATGAAGAAAAAAATCAAAAAATTTAAACCTAAAAAAAGTGGGGAACTGTGGTGAACTTTCCGCAGTTGATAAAAAAATGATCGTTAGAAATCGATCTCATTAGCATTAAAAGTTGAATAAAATCATGGCTGAGCTTAGAATTCATCGATTGTGTTCGAATTTTCTTTCAATCGAGAAAAATCGATAAAATTGTTGTTCATGTTCGTAAACCATTGTCAAAAAAAAAACGTCGTTTCCGTATAGTAGGTCAGAACTCATATAATATTACACGTGTAATCTCTTTCCTTTTATTTTCGTCATGTTTGATCACCACAATTTCTCATACATATTGAAGCAAAGAAAAAAAACGAAAAATCGAATAAATTGGAGAGAATGGATGTACATGGTGTCTCGATATGTTACTGAAGTTTGCAACGTTGGGGCCCGACAAAAATGTTTTTTTTCTACTGTTTGTAGAATTTCAGAAACCATGACAAATTTCGTGCCGATTTTGTGTCGAGATCCTCGAAAAAAAATCGTTCCATTGCCATGAAGAAATATTGAATGAGAATCTCAGGCTCTGCTCAAGGAAAAATGGAATTTCGTTGCATTCCAACGATGCAAGCTTCAACATCGTTGTCTCGGTTACCAAAGGGAACACGTCGACTTGATGATAATCGAAACATGAGCAATTCTCGGTGCGTCTTTATTGCCCTGGTGCGGTGCAAAATCGTTTCTGCGCGTTTGTAAAATTGTCGATTCTTCGAGTACACTTGAAATTATTTTGGCGTCGATAGTCAATCAACTGCAAGCCGAACGGCCGATTTACATTTTTAGGAACTAAAAATTCACCAGCAATTTGTCTGAGAAATGAAATTTGTGTATTTTCAATTTGCAGCCAAATGAACGACTAAAACAATTTGGACTCGAATTTTATGGATATTTTGTTAGTAATTATCGGTCGTTGAAAAGTGCGAAACGGAATATTTGGACACACGGTATATATGAGAGTACAATTCATAGCCGAATGAGAATTGCTCATTTTTCTATATATCTTTTTTGCCTTGGCAGAGTACCTTGTACACACGCTGTCAGGATGGTGAAGTTAATGGACACCTGGTGTAAAGAAATGTACATAGACCGAGGCAGGAAGAGGGGAAAAGCTTCAGTCTCGAACGGCACATAACATACCCGCGCAAAGATGGAAGCAGAGAGTGAGAATAAACGAAGAAAAAAGGGAGAAAGAAAATAATACGAAAGAGTTGAACGTTTGTCGACGAGTAAAGAGCTCATGAAATAATAATAATAATAATAATAGAGAGAAGAAAGATCGTTCCGAATGATAACCGATAGCAAAAAGAAGCCAAACGTTTCAAAGTAAAAAGTTGCCAAAACGTGCTTCTCGACATTTATACCGAAAAAACAAAATTCTACCGGAAAATAAAATTGAATCTAGTCATTCGATGTAAAAATATTAATCGACTGTGACAATTTAATATTTATTTAAATGTCACAATATATATTTAATTTGTTGAATTTTATTTAATAAAAATATTTGATTTTGATGATGATTCGTTCAATTTTCAAAATCATCCAAATTTTCCGAGCCGGTGCGCTTTTTGGGTCGCAAAAACCGGTAATTTTATCTTCGTAATTATATTTCGCATTCGAATAATTATCTTTTCCAAAGATAAAAAAGAATTTCGTTGCCTTTCAATGATGCAAACTTCAGAGTCATTCAAATGTCGCACAAGAAAATGGTAAACCCTTTGGAAAAGCTCTTGAAAATGACACTCGAAAAATATATGTTGCATCGGTGGGAAGAACGGAAAGTGTGTTACAGTGAATGGTACTAAGTATCTCGGGTCGATACGAAAATCACAGAGGTCAGAAGAGCCACTACTCGGTGGTACTAAGGGTTCCATAATAAATATTTGTCCGTCTGTAAAACGCACATACGTTACTTGTGTTTATGTCAATAGTATTGATCGCAAAAAAATGAGGTTAAAATATATATTTTCAATTTTTTTAAATATTCTCTGCTCCCAAGATTCCCGTTTGTTACTGACAACAAAAGAATGTTGAATAAAATTAGTCCCAAAACGTTTGCTCGTGAAATAAATTGAAATTTCGATGCCAACGGAGGAAGCTCCGGAGATTTTTTCAAGATGGACGAAACAGAAATATTAAATGCAGCAAGAATGAGGAAAATTGAGAGCGAGACAATTATAAATGTTAAAAATGAAAAAAAAAAACTGAAGAGGCTCGTAGCGAAAATTATCCGCTCGTTTGTCTCGGATTCCGCCTTTTCATTTTATCAAAAAAAGATGTAGCAGTATTTGTGGGATGAGATGAAACGCGGTTTTATATGAAAGTGCATGCGGTCGAGCGAACGTGATAGAAAGAAAAAAGAAGCCTGAAAAATCGGCAAAACGATTTTCTTGATGGCTTGATTATTTTATTTTTCCTTCGGTAGGTTCCATGGGCAAAGTAATGTAATTCGAGGCTTTTTTCTCTCTGCGAATCAAGTCCCTTGGGTCTGAAGGGGAATTTTGTGCAGTGACGTAATACGAAAAGACAGGGGAACGAACTACAAGAGGAAAAGATCACGAACGGGGTGTCCAGGAAGTGAACGAAGTTGAAGTTTCCATCGTTGGAATGCAACGAAATTCCCTGTTTTCTTGGGCTAATCTCAAGATTCTCATTGAATCTTTGGTCAGGACAATAAAACGATCTTTTTTTAGCGTCCAAAGAGAAAATCAGTGGGAAAATTCTTTTGGTTTTTAAAATTGAACAAACAATTGATTAAAAAATGTATTTTTCGTTGGGGCCCAACGTTGCGAACTCCAGGCTCATAGGAAGTGATGCAGCTTTAATTTTTACGAGACACTGTTTTTGTTTTCTTGTGATTGGTATTCTGCAAATTTGAGTTAGTCACGAGAAGCAAAACTTGTTTCCTCAGGCATGGAAACCTCCGCTCAGTCGCTCATTTTTTTTTTTTTTATGAGACTTTTTTTGCAGTAAAAAATCCATATTTTATGGCCCTCAATTTATTTATCGTCGAAACCGAAAATTAAATGCCAAACGTTGCCTCTGAATGTGAAACAATCGGTGACAGAAAATAGTTGGGGTCAAAACGACCCAGTATGCATTCGAAGAGTTGAATGTGATTTAGAGGACAGCCTGTGGGCAAGTAAAACGTTGGAGCCTACAATGCTCGAGTCTACTACACTGCATTATTTTTCCGGATCTCTTCTTCGTCCTCGGCGTCTAGTCGTACATATTACGTAGACGATGTGTACGCTGGTCGATTTTTTTTTGTGTGCTCCGACGATTCTACAAGTTCTCGCTTGTCTATATCGACCGGAATTTCCGGACGAAGAAGAAAGCTCGTACGTAATAACAGAGGCCATTGGCTTTTGGATTGTCCTGGGCAGGCGCAAAGTAATGATTTTTCTATCGAATCAGTGGATATTTTTTTGGAGTACAGGAAAATGGATTTCACTTCGTACCATTTGGAGTTTCTCTTTTTCATTATGTAGAATAATAGCCCCCCGACCCCCTTGCCTCTAAAATATTAAAGTTCGCATTGCTGGAGTCTAACGAAAAATATTTTATCCGCTCATCACAATTTACTGGAGTTTCGGAATCGTCTGAATTTTTCTTCGCCATTCAGTTTTTTTTTTCCAAATAATTTTCATAGATGGACACTGCGTGTGAATTTTTATCTCTGCCTTCAAAATATGGAACAAAATAATGGAATCTGTTACAATCCAACGACACAAACTTCAACATCATCCTTTGGCAAATAAAAAACTGAATGTCAAAGAAAAATTGAGAGGATTTCAAAAATAAAAAAAATGGTCAATGTAAAGAATATTTTTCATTAAGCTATCAATTTTTTCTCAATTGGAGTGAATCCTCTTAACGTACGTGAGTGTTTCAAGGCACTTCAGTGAACTTAGTAAATGACGTTGACACCACGTTGTTACTTCAATCGAATGATGGTGAAGTTTGCATCGTTGGAATGCAACAGAATCCATTGTTTTATTATATTTTTCCGAGGCAGTGCTAAAAATTTACAATCAGGTCTATGAAAATGATTTGGAAATGAAAACTGAATGTCAAATAAAAATGAAGGCAATTCCAAAAATCTAAAAAATGGTCGGTGTATAAAATATTTTTCGTTCGCCTCCAACGATACGAACTTCAATATCGTTCAATCATGAGCCTCACGAGACTTTGAATAAAACTGACAATTTCACTTCGTGAATGGAGGATTTTTACCGAAATGAGATTCGAGTGAATATTCGATCGCTAATATATTTATTTATGACTTTTCTGACAACCATGGCATCGACAGAGTCTCACGAAAGTGAAAAATCTGTTGGCGAGATGCCTCATTGGAATGACCTACATTTCAGTGCATCGCATCATTTTATGTTTTATGCAACACTCTCGAAGAATGTACTACCTATAAATACGATAAGAAATAATAGATTTTTCTTTATTTCGCTCGATTGCTAAACATTTTTTTCGCGTACGTCTGATGTTAAAGAATTCTGAGACTCGAACGTATCTCGATCGATTGGGTTTCATTTTTCATATCCTTGTTAACGAAATTTATAGCAAAATTTTTTTCTGTGAAGATGCTCAACAAGTTATTTAATAACTTCATAATTGTGTTCTTTCTGGAAAACAAGGGAATCCCTTCGTTCACTGTAGCAGTGAGTTGGAAAAATCTTTTTTATCATCAAACAATTGAATCTACGAAAAAAAAAAAACATTCCAAAGCTCATAGTAAATACAGTCCGACCTCTCAATAAGCACGCCCGCAATAAGCACGCTTCCCCGTTTCTCGGTCGAACATTTTCTCCCACTCCGACTCAAACTCTGAGCTCGAGTAAATTTGTGCGCGAACCTCTCAATAAGCACGTCCAGCAGATGAGAGCTTAGACGCATAAAATAACATGAATTTGTACATATATCAATGCATATGAGTGTTTTTAATTATTCTTATTATCACATAAAATACAAAAATGTACGTTAAAAACTTAAATCTATATAAGAACTGTCGTACAAAATGGCAAAAGAATTCGACAAATAATTAAAATTATTTTCGATCGGTTGATAGGGTTGATAGTCATTTCGACTCTCAACGTTATCAACTGGAGGTGCGATATTTTCAAGGGAGCCGAATTCGTCCATGGAGGATGAAGCCTCGGAGAAATTTAATTCTTCAATGTCGTCTTCTCAATACTATTCACATGAAATCGGGACTAACGTGAAAAAGTTCACATTTATTAGAAGCGTGCTTATTGGGAGGTTCGCAAGCTAAAAAGAGCAAGAGAGACAGAGACAGTCGGTGAGCGTGGAGTGCGCGCCTGGTGGGGGCACTCGATTTCTCGGAAAAACTCTTCCCCTTGGGGGCTTTACCGTGCTTATTGAGAGGTCGGACTGTANGTCTCACGAAAGTGAAAAATCTGTTGGCGAGATGCCTCATTGGAATGACCTACATTTCAGTGCATCGCATCATTTTATGTTTTATGCAACACTCTCGAAGAATGTACTACCTATAAATACGATAAGAAATAATAGATTTTTCTTTATTACGCTCGATTGCTAAACATTTTATTCGCGTACGTCTGATGTTAAAGAATTTTGAGACTCGAACGTATCTCGATCGATTGGGTTTCATTTTTCATATTCTTGTTAACAAAATTTATAGCGACAGTTTTTTCTGTGAAGATGCTCAACAAGTTATTTCATAACTTCATTACTGCGTTCTTTCTGGAAAACAAGGGAATCCCTTCGTTCACTGTAGCAATGGGTTGGAAAAATCTTTTTCATCATCAAACAATTGAATTTACGAAAAAAAAAACATTCCAAAGCTCATAGTAAATAAAATCCACAAGAAAAAATGCTTGTCGCTTGGTAAAAAAATGAAAAATCTCGTCTGGGTGATACCCAAAGAAAATTCAATTGAACCGACTTCAGGAAATAATAAATGCTCTTTATCTCCCAATTCGCGTGAAATCACCGACCCCAACAATTGAACAAAAGGGGCCATTGAAAAGTGTTTGTGCGATGGAGACAAAACATATAAAAAGATAAATGAAGAGAAGGGTTCGAGAGAGACAGAGCGAAGGAGAGGTAGAGGGGGAAAAAGTGCGAATAAAATGTCATAAGAGGATCTGAAAAGCTTTTATGCGGAGATTAAAAAAGATTTGGGCGTTTCTTCTCAGAACAACGAGATTAAAAACAAACTGGTTCGATACTCTAACGAATATCGTGTTTATACAGCTATTGGCATTGTTATTATTATTATTATCATTATTAATGTTGTTGTTGTTATTATCACTGTTTCCGAATGGGTTGAGAAATGTTTACGTCACCGACCAAAATTCACGTTATAAATCGTGCCCCCTGTCAGGTACATTCTCTTGCGTATGACATTATGCGATGAATAACACAATCCTCCACTCCCGAAATTAGCATGAAATTTTGTTAAAAATCGTAGATATTTTGTTGGATACGGTAAACTAAATATTTTTTTAAAATTTCGAAATTTTTGTTAATTTGACAGTATATTTGGTTTCTAACGAAATTGTCAGCGAAATTTACGAGTGGAAGGACTAAAATTTGCTTCTGAAAAGATTTTCTAAAGAATTTCTTGCTGCATTGACACAATTTTTGGGATTATTCAAAAAATCGTGTAGTCGAACGTATCGAACAAAATATTCATTTTTTTTCAACAAAATTTTGTTTTCGGTGTGTGGGTTTCAATGCGAACGGATACATGTTTTTTTGTGGAGAGAAACTAAATGAACGTCTGTTGGTTGTAATTTTGTTATTTAATGACGTTCCAACTGATTTTTTTCGTGCAATTTCGATTTTATTAAAATCGGTTGGCTCGGAATGTTTCCGTAGAGCCAATTGGTGGAGTTTGCATCGTTGGAACGCAACGGAATTCATTGTCTTATTATATTTTTTTCTGTGAGGAAAAGCTAAAAATTCACAGGCAGTGTCCGTCTGTGAAAATGAAAAACTAAACGTCAAAGAAAATTCGAGGTGGTTACGAAAATCGAGGAAATGGTGGGTGCATGAGTATTTTTCGTTGGACTTTGACGATGAGAACTTGAATATCGTCGAGTTATTGCCACACAGTGGCCGCTACTGAGTGAGATGATCTCCCATCCGCTGACTGACCGATCAAGTCTTTCTCATCATCACATTCACTCGAAACAATGAAAAACGAGCAGAAATATTTTTTGTGTATTTTTATCTTGACCGGTCATTGTTCGCAACTCGATTGGGCGCTTCGGAGTTGCTTCAAGGTGACCTATCAGTTGTGCGCTCCACAAGAATCCTGTTTATTCGTTTTGCTTCAAGAAACTTGATGTGTGAAAAAAAATACGGGATGAGGCTGAACTTTCCTTTTTATTTTTTATTAAGAATTTCCGAGAAAATCGCGAATCTGATTTTCTGCCCTCGCTGGCTCACTCACGCAACTGACAGATCACCTTAAAGTTCGACTTGGTCGTTCAACTCTACACGAAGCGTGTCATTGATTCCACGATGCATTATTTTTTGTGATTTTTTTTTCTATTTTTTCTTACACATCGATGTTGATGAAGCGTGGAAAATACGGTCGAATGCAGGAACGTTAACAGGCTGTCCGGAAAGTCGAATCTCAGATTTCAATGACAAGGGCAATCGAAGAAAAGTCTGTGTCGTTAGAATTCTACGAAATCATTTCTCTTAGAGTTGAAAATTTGTGTACAACGCTCGAGGCTGCGATTATCGCACGATCACGTTTTTTGCAGAATAAAAAAAAAAGATTTTTGTTGCCATCCCGCGGATTCAAACTTGAATACGCACCGTCGATGAGATTTATTTATTTATCGATAGCAGAGTAGCAACTCGACAGAGCAACGGACGGTGAAAAATGTTTGGACCTGATTTTTAAAACTGAGTAACAAAAGTGGTAAAAATAAAACATAAATCTTGGCAGTGTAGAGCTTTGCGATCCACTAATCGTCACAATATTCAGCGCAATCGTTGGGACGCCCTGTATATGTTGAGTTTATCGAATACTCGAGATGCTTGTTCCCCTTTTACTCCCGCAAGCTCTGCGTTCGATTAAAGGGTTGACCCAGTAACGTGTGGCGCTCCAGCCAGGCCAGCCGGGACGATACCACCACGCTCTAGGCCCGTACAAACTATAAACTTACCCAACCCCCTACGACCGCCACTTTCCCCGCAACAGCCTCGGAGAATTCTCATAACTCACAAAAAAACACACAGCCCGGAGCGAAATTCGCCAAACGAGATGTTTCTACCATTTTTACTGATTTTACTCCCTCCGCGTCCTTCTTTTTCGCGCACGGACCTACCTCAACAGCGATCTTACCATTCACAACAATTTTGTGTGGGGGAAAAGCTCTGACGAGGTTCTTGCACTCGAATTGTTTGTCTTCCTGGTAAAATGTATTTCGTAGGGAAATCACACGATTATTCGACTGAATCACAATCATTTTTATTTTCCACATTGCAAATGTGCTTTTCGATTAGTGTTGAAAGACAATCGTGTGTCGTGATTCTTGACTGTTGGTTTTTTGTGCGCGCCACTTTTTCCATCATTTTCTTTCCAATAATAGGAGGCAATGAAAAAATGCCCCGAGTTTGATTTCCGACAAATTCATCGTCGCGATGATTAAAATTTTTATTGTAGAAAGAAAAAATGATTGTGCCTTGTCAAAAAGAAATTACAAACTCACCGATGATTCAACAATCTCTCGTAAATCCTTGCAACGAAATGTGCGCGTGAATCCACTAACGTTCGGTGCGTAATTCCCGTCTCCGCTCAACACCCTTCAATTTTTATTTAGTTCGATAATTAATTTCGTGAGTATTTTTTATTCGAATATTTTTCGATGAGATTCACGATCACTCAGGCTCATCACTGAATTTTGGCATCCCGAGAGATATCACTTTTCGAATCATTGACGAAGGATCGAGGAGTAGAGTAAGAGCGCCAAGCGCGAAGGGTTGCAGCGAGTCTCATTCGGATGCCGAGCAACGGCGCCAATAACGCGGAACAAACGCTCTACTCGGTACGACGTTCGCCGTACGACTGTTGCGCCCGGCGGGAAACCTTGCTCCCGTAGCCGTGACTGATCCAACGAAAAACGATGCGCGCGTCGCCTTTGCCACTCACGCGCTCTGTCACTCGCTCCCTACCCCGCTCTCTATTCTTTTCTGTAGTCGCCCGAGAACAACGCGCGCTTGTACACACGCGAACACCGCTCGAGTCCTTCGGTCGCGTGTATTCAACCTCCTAGACATTTGCTTCTATTCTGTTTTACTTTTATTTACTTTTCACGAGAGCCATAAACTAATCGAGTAAATGTTTGATCATTTAACGTCTTTTGTGTAAAAAAAATGATTCAACTTCAAAATTTGTGCCATTTTATATTTTTCCCGTCAATTTGGATTCTATCAAGAGTCTTTGCTGCTACAATCGCGACGAAGAACATTGTCGTAGAAACGGAATGCTACGAATTTCAAAACATCGAATGTAAAAATAAACTTTTCGAAACATTTATTTGTTTACATACTTTGCCAAGTGTTGTTTATTTTTTAATATTTCGATTAGAAATTACGATACTGCGGGACGATTTTTCAAACACTAACAAAGGAACAAATATTGTAAAAAGGATGTCAAACGTATGAATGCCCTCCTGGATCGACAACAAAACCGTTTCGCTCGACGGAAAATCAGTTCCGCATTTTTGGCTACAGAAGTCCATGCACCTTCAATGAAGCTCCATTCTATTCTTCATTTTCGCTCCGGGGCTGCGTCTCCCGTTGAGTTCTCGGCAAATCAGGTAAAAAAAAGGGTCGCGCGTCTCAAACGCCAACTCGGCGAAAGAAATATTTTCCAACTATCAAAACGGAGTCGCCACGTTTCCATGAGACGTGAGACGAGACAAACATGAAAAACGTTGGCTCAGGCTCACACGTTCCTAGAATTCCAGCAAATGTCACGAGCTCCGACAATAATACGCGAACAAAGCAAAAAGAGAGAAGGGACGAAATCGCAACATTTGTGCGGGTTCGCCGGTTTTTCTACAAACCCCTCGACGTTGCTGTCCCAATTGCCCGCGCTCCCGATCACGGTATGATAAGCATTATAATAATTCGAGCAGCAACCGTGCACCTGGCTCCCATTCCCCTCTCGACCTCGTATCTTTCTCTCCTCGCTCTTACCGACATATACGCCGAAAACCTGCTAAAACACAGGATCACCTCAATCGTACGTATGACAAAACCAAAACAGTTGTTTAGAACAAAATAGATACAGAAAAATTACTTCATCTCATCGAAACCGACACTCTTATTCCGGAAATTCGTGTTTTTAAAGTTATTTCAGCGTTGGGCCAAATAATAAAATTTTAAACCTCACAAATCGCTGAAATCTTATTTTTTTATAATACGAAAAAAAGAGATTCCGAGAAAATACGACACAGAAATAACTACATCCACGTAATAATAAATCGGAGAGTAATTTGAAAAATTGAGTGCTATTGAGAGTTCGACAGCGGCAATTTCCATCAGATTTTGGTCCAAATTGAGGCTGCTCGATAAAAATAGAGAATTTATTTCCGAGACAAAATACTCTCTCCCAATAGTACATACGACAACGTTTGGTTCCTGTTCCATTGCAATAATCTATTGCGGAAAGACTATTCCAGCGTTTGGCCAAATAATAAGATGTAAAACCTCACAAATCGCTGAATTCTTATTTTTTTATAATACGAAAAAAAGGGATTTCGAGAAAATACGACACAGAAATAATTACATCCACGTAATAATAAATCGAAGAGTAATTTAAAAAATTGAATGCTATTGAGAGTTCGACAGCGGAAATTTCTATCAGATTTTGGTAAAAATAGAGGCTGCTCGATAAAAATAGAGAATTTATATATTTCCGAGACGAAATAGTCTCCCAAGAGTCCATACGAGAACTTTTGGTTCCTGTTCTATTGCAATAATCGATTGTGGAAAGACCAACGTTGCATAAGACGTGACCAAAAAGGAAGATTCGACGTCTCGAGTGTCTCGACCTCGACAAATATCTTGAAACTTGCCGCCAACAGGGAGCAGCATCCGCATATATATCTATATATATATTTTTCCTTTTCTCCTCTTTCTCCAGGAGAAAAAATTCTTCGGATCCGGTCTTGTCTGCATTATATATCATTCTCCGCAACTACCCTGCCGAATATCGTATTTATATTTTTCACCACCAACCCTCTTTGCATTCTATTCCCCCTGCTCCTTTGTGTTGCACGCTACCGTGTGTCTGCAAACATTTCATCTGCCTGATGGTTAAGTATGTGTGTGCATCACGAGGATCATCGCCCGAAGAGCCAACAAAAACTTTTTATATTTATGTCTTTATTATTTCTCTGTACCCATTCGAACCGCAAATTTTCCCATCATCATCAAAACACATAACATTATACACGATGAAAATAAAAATATGGTGAGTATAGTAAAGAAACAGAAAAAAAAATGGGAAAATTAAAAAATTTTGAATCGTTTCAATGGTCGGTTCGGAATTTTATCACGAAGTCAGTGAAAAAATTGATAAAAAACAAAAATTCTCGGTTATTTTCCGAGCATTAGCGCTCGATGGAAAAAAAAGGTTTTCCTCAATTTCTAAAAGCATCTGCTTCCTTTTCATCATCAGAACGAATCGTTCTTTGTTGAGTCTGATTTTCGGCTCGTCGCAGTCTTCAAAGCTTCGAGGGATTTTGCTTCTTTCTCAGGGAATGCGAAATATTAGACTGGGGAGGATAATAAATATGTATCAAGTTATATTTGAGTTGGTTTATTATGATATATCCTAATTCATAAAAAATAATAATGACAATGTACTCTCCTTAATCTCTCACTTTATCTCTTCGTTGGATCATCTCTCGATCACTGTGTCTCATTAATATAGGTGTGGCCTTGCGTAATAAGTGTGAATGCTGGGACTGATATACATAAAAACCGAATAACCATAACGCGATATAGATATACGATAAAAATCTTGCCAAAGTTCGTCGAACGTACCGCACATACAAATTACATTGATAGTAAGCATTCCAGTCATCGCGTCGTTGTCGTCGC
Source organism: Hyposoter didymator (assembly GCA_037952995.1). Taxonomy (NCBI): domain Eukaryota; kingdom Metazoa; phylum Arthropoda; class Insecta; order Hymenoptera; family Ichneumonidae; genus Hyposoter; species Hyposoter didymator. Next base: position 16,918,471 of record JBAJMU010000001.1, on the reverse strand, counting down.
GAACTGCGAGCGACAGTATAAGAAAATTCCCTCACGCGAATGAGGCTTTTTCCTTCATTTCTTTACGTCCTCTCTTTTCCATTTTTTTTGCTTGTTCTCGTGCCAAAGTTGCACAGCTACAAAATCGACGAGAGAAAAACCAAGAAATACGCGAATAAATCAACGAGCGACGAACGATGTCGCGGATAAAACGCCGTTAGACAAACGCACTGCATCCGCGAAATTCATTCGCAGGCTATTTCTTTTCTTTTTAAACAAATCGACGCTTGACAATTTCTTTCTCATTCCTTTCAGTAAAAAGCGAGAACAATCAACAAGTTAAATTCATCTAATGGCAGTGACAGAAAAATCTATAGATCGAAAAAAAAAGGAGAACAAAAATTAGCGCCATGTACTTTAAAACGACGGAGTAACGCGATCACAATACGTTTTGTTTTTCTTTTCCTACCACTTTCTTCGCCGTCTCTCAAGGATTAATTGCACATGTTTATGCCAATCGTTTTATTTGTCTATTCAATTTTTCGTGCTCAAGGAATTGCCAAAAAATTTGAAAAGCCGATTATTATTTTTTCTTGGAGCTCCTCACGGAGATAATAAAAATCGGAATTTTACGAAACAGAATTTTAAAAGGACCTTAAACTTTTGAGCAATTTTGACTGCGTGAAATTTCCATGAAAATTTACGTCCAAATAACATGAAATTACAAATTACGTGAAAATTAAATTCAATGAAATTTCCTCCAAAATTCAAGCTCGTCCCTCAATTCTACTTCGTTACTGTTATTTTACCATTTTTATTTTCCCTGTGTCAACACAGCGAGAATAATCGCACTGTCCGATAAACTGTGTCGGCAATTAAACGGCGATACTAAAATCATTAACACATCAACAAATTGTCGGAAAGAATATTCAACGAACAAACAGATAATTCGTTATTGTTGCACGAAACAAATTAGTCGAATTTGGCGGAACAATCTTGACAGTTTTTCCAACTAGTTTTGTCTTTTCCTCCAGCAAATTGATGAGAAATAGTTTGTTTCAAGTTTCGAAAAAATTCGCATAATTCGATATTTTTACGAACATTTGCGAAGCGATCGAAAAAATAGCATTAAAAAAAACGATTGACATTATTAGAAACACGAATATGCATAATTGCTCGAGAAATTTGACGCCGGGAAAAAAATAGTCTGATGATTTTTCGGATCCTATTTCGTTTATACGATATGTAGTTATTTTTTTCAAAATGATCGTTACTGCAAATAAATGTTTGTAAAGTTTCAAGGATAGCTGAATTTTTTTAGGAATTGTTTGCCGAGAAACGCTGAATGAATATCTCGATAACTTCGAATACTGATTCTCTCACTCGAGAGATTTTCGCCATCGCAAGCAAGCTTGACGTTATTCTTGCCTCTCCGCCACCGCGTTTCAACGAGAACGACTTGTTTTATTTTCCAAGTAAAAAGAAGGTTCAACTCTAAGCGGGTTTGTCCCGTGGAACAGAAAAATAGCGCGAGCGCTCGGGAACGCTGCTCAGCTCCGTTGTTCGCTCCAATAAGATCTTATTAGTACTAGTGGGGGTGTCTCTCGAGCATGAAAATTCTAAGCAACTACTTTGGCAATCGCACGGAGTGATGTACGTTACGCCTCGAGATTAATCTCTATTTAAATTTACTTTAAAATTTCGTAGTATTTATTAATCATCTTGTCACTCTGTATCAATGAGAAAAATCGGTACTCGAAAAATCCCTGGCAAAGTGAACAACTACATTCCTTTTGTTTCTTCAATAATCTGCTTGTAATATCGAAAAGAAGATGTTAGATGGTACAATATAGTGTATATCACAAACGGTATTTTCTTCTGTTTATTCATTATTATTTTATTTATTTTTTTGTATTTTTTCTGTGTGTGTGTGTGTTTTTTTTGTTTTTATTTCAGGAGACTCGGCCATCGACTCGATCTCCTAGGAAAAAATGTCTACGTCGTTCGTTAGGTAATGGCATTAAGTCCTAGGATCCTTTTTACATCGCACTTAATCGATCGCTCGCATTATTCCGTTGTTACTCGTCTTTGTTCCTTCTCGTATAATCGTTATTTTAAAATAACTTTGTTGCGGTTATCAATTATTCTATTGCACGGGCGAGGGAAGATTGCCGTGAACAACTCGAATGTATTCGATCGAAAGTCAAATTTTCCATTCCCGTTATTAGGTGCGAGTACATATGAGTGCGTAATGGAATATACGCACCTCGGACATTACATATATATTTGCCATAATGGCGAAACTTTCGCGACGCGAAAAAGTAGTTGGGCAAAAATTAACAGACGACGCTCAATTTTCCTCTTTGTCATGTCAGTGAATTAGAAAATTCATTTACGTTTTTGTTGCTGTTTGAAAAATGCATTATTCGACGATTTAAACTTTATAGTGTGAAGATCCGAATTGCAATATTTGACATTTAATTAATGAAATTATTAATTCGATTATACGATCTTTAATTGGCGAAGTTAACGACTTTGGAGATTTGATATTTTCATCAACAAATCGTGTTGCTCCAACGGGGTTCATTCCCCATTAGATATTTTCCGTTTCTCTTTTTTTTTTACCCCCAAAATACCGTGACGTTTGAGCTTTTCTACTGATCTCTCGTTGTTTTCGTCGTGTACACGAAAACGTTATTCCCGAAGAGACGTGTCATTTTTATCTCCCCCATCGTCGAGGGAACGTGTTGAAACGATTGGAATTGGGAAAAATGAATTTCCCGATGATTGGGAGAGCTATAACATCGCGGTATTTTAGGCGCTGTCAAAACTCGACGAATAACGAATTCTGTCATTAGATTAATGTATACAATGATGCATATACATAATCCGTGCTCAAAATCTTCCCTTTCCCATCCCGAAGCCGCGATCGACTTGGTACACACCCGCGATCCACGAAAATACGAATAAGGTTCATACAACTTGTTAAAACTTCTAACACACTCGTTATTTACAATTATTCACCAGAGCGCGCATTTGATTCTCCTCCTCCGGATGTCGTGATATCGCGATCGCGCCCAAAGTCATTGTTATCGTCTCTCCCATGTTACAATTATTACGCGCTAACTAAGCTTTTTGTCTAAATTTCATTGTCTCTGTTTCCCTGCCTTTCGTCTCAATTCAAAGTCATTCGAATCAAGATTTATGCAGCTCCGACCTCTTCGCCGTTGTACGGAGAGTTCGCAACGTTTTTCTCTTTATCAACGATCCACCGGGTTGCTTCAGTCACGTTCGTTAACGAGAGGTCAGAAAAAACGGTACGAGAGCGAGGAAACTCAGACTTTCGATCCCCTTGTTCCTTATTCTGCGACGCAGACTTCCTCGGACCGTTCTCTCGAGGTTTTCCAACGTATCAACCTTTACGTCACTACCTATGTGTTTATATATACCGTTATATGTATATACGTTCGTTTACAAAGTGTCGATCGTTGGATTAATCGTAATTGGAATAAAACTCTCGATTATATTCGTTAAGAGTGCGGCAGATCGATCGTGTGTGTCTCGTTGCCGAATATCAGTCGTAACCTCTTCATCGGCAACGGCGGAGGATCGAGATTCAATTCTCGCCTCTTGTGTCGTCTCTCACGATCTCGAGTTTTGTGCTTTTTACGACGTCTCGTCTCTTGCTCGACGCCTTCCACTCTCAGAACCTCGTATTCCGGCTCGTAACTGTCCTCGCTCAAGCTCGTACCCGATTCTACCATGTCATCCAGAACCGGTGAACGCTTTACCCGTAGAGTCAGTTTTAAACGACCGCCCGGTCGTTCCGGCGTCGCGGGACACACTTGACACGATGGCTCTGTCGTTTGCCACTGATAAGTTGGAATTCCCGATGCTTTTCTCGGGCTGCTCGTATCTTTTACGTTGCTTCTGAAAATATCGATAACAAAAAAAACACATTTTTTCTTTCCTTTCATGAGACCCTCACGCGTTTATGGAGAATTTTTTTTTTCGTGTAGTTTTTAGCTTTTCAATTCAGTGTCCCCCTCGGGTAATGAAAATTTAGGGAAATTACAATTTTAGGTTCGCTTTTTCGATAACGATCGGGAAACGTTTTGTGGTCAGGATCATAAAATTTATTACTCGTGACCAGTTCGGGTCGGACGCCTCAAACCGCAGGGACAAAAACGAATTTAGAGGCGCGAAGATTGCGTTGAAAAGCTTCGGTCGATACTAACGATGAAGCTGAAGTTTGCACCGTTCGAATGCAACGAGAAATATTTGATTTTAACGATGATTCATTCATCATTAAAATCAAATTCCTCATTTTATCTACGTAATTACATTTCGCATTTGAATAACTATCTTTGCCAAAGATAAAGAAAAATTTGGTTGCATTCCAACGATGCAAACTTCAGAGTCGTCACTAACGTGGAATAAATATTGTCAGCGATGAATAGAAAAAAAACGTGTGAACAAACCTATCACGATTTTCTTGAGACTGAACCAAGTTTTCTGGTGTTTTTCTGTGTTGATGAGAATCAGTGATTCGAGGCTGAGTGTTGTCGGACGTCCAGGGTACTTCCGGCTGCAGCACGGGAGGTTCAATTTTAGTGAATTCATTGCAACGCTCCAGTAACCGAGATTCCGGATTGTCGCTGTCTCCATTGTCGTACTTGGTACGACGTATCGAGGATGGTAAGCCGACGTCTTCGAGATTGCTTTCTTTCTCATTGAATTCATAAATATCGCCTTGAATGCCAGAGTCATCGTCAGCGACAGCAACGACAAGAGGCTCGTTGGGCGTTTCAGAGGACGAGTTTTTTTGTTTTCCCCTTCGTTGGCTACGCGTTAATCTTCCACGGGCTTTGGACGCTTTGCTGTGGCTTCGCGAGCTCGAGTCAGTGCCAGTTTCAACTTGACCATTCTCCAGCATCGCCACCACTTTTCCTCGTCTCGATTTTCTCCCGCTCTCACTGCCGTGTTTCTTGCTTCGTCTTCGCGATCTCGAGGATGAATCGGAGATTGTATCAACCGCTTCGTCCGACGATCTCTTCAGCGTGAGTGATCGGCTGTCCTCGGACTTTTTATGGCTGACAGGATCAAAAGTTTCGGGGTGAGACTGCATAATCGTTGAACTCGAATTAGTCTCAACGATTTGACAGGATTCTCTGCATCCTAGAGCATTCGTTGTGTAGTTGGTTTGCTGCTCCTCGACTCCCTGGCAACTGCGCTCTCGAGAATCAGGCTCGACCACCGCCGGTGCATCACCCTCGCAATTGATTTCTTCAGTCTCACAAATTTCGGCTCTAGTCGGTTGCTCCAACAACTTGCAACTTTGCTCCTTTTCGAGTTGCAGATCCTCGGGATTTATCGCCAAACAATTGTCCTCGATATCACGAATTTTCGTGTTGCCCGCGGAATTGTCATTGTCCAAAGGCTCGATTCCGAACAGGTCATCGTTCAACGGATCGCTCGAAATGTCACCTTTCGAGCTACTTTCGAGCTTTCTTCTAATTCCTTTTCCCATCGATTCAACAGGCACGTGGAGTTTTGCCGGATTGAGACGAAAGTAAGCTTCGCTCGATTTATCGGTATGCGAAGTAGCGATTCGCGCTTCGACCTCCCGGAAACTTGATTTTCTCGGCGTCTCCCCGTGAGCCGGTGATTTTCTGTGCTCCATATCTCGGCAATCGACAACGCTTTGCAACAGTTTCCGGTTCTCTTTTTCTCCCGAGGCCGCGGACAATGTTACAAAGTCCACGGGAGGCTCGTTCAGTTTCCCGGTGTTTTGGCTCCAATCGTCTTTTTCATTGATCGGACACAAGGTCGAAGGGTGGTGAATGTCTTTAGTGCGATTTGTTTCTCGAGGTTCCAACGGCTCGGTGTGTTTGCTCGCAACTTCGTGTGTTTTCGGTCTCACGGAGCCCGGCGGCCGAGAGTTTGATGGATTGTGTGTTTTTCTGTCGTAGCTCGAAACACTCCTACGCAGTGTTTCCTTCTCCAAGCCAGCATCGTCGTTCAATTCCATTTTCAATGGGTCGTCCACACCGGCCGGGTCATCCCTTTCCGTCGCATCCTCTCGTCTCTCCTTCACAAAAACTTGACAAATTCGTTCTTTGTTTGTCAAAACGACAGCCGCCTCGTTGACGCTGGAGGAACGAGGATTCGTGAATTCAGTAGCTTCCCTCGTATTCTCCTTGGAATCGTCTTGCAAACGAGGCTTGTCAGAAAACGAGAATGAACTATCCTCGTCCATGGCTACTCTGTCCGAATCGTCTTTCCGGTGATTCGATTCCGACGATTCTCTCTCGTTATCGGTACAACTGCTGATCGGTGTACTATCGTCGTCTTCACTAGCCCGGCTTTTCTTCGTTTCCGTTCGTTTCTGCAGTCTCGAGGCTCTCAGGCTCTGCCCATTTTTACCATTTCCGTATTTAATGCTGTTATTGTTGTTATTCATGCTGCTACCATTTTTAACGTTGTGCTGCTTGTTACGAAGATTTCTCGTGGATGTTGAGCCAACGATAGAGGACGGATGAGATCGCGAGTTTGTTTGACCGGATGCGTTTGTGTCTTCAGGACCCGAAGGTTGCTGCTGCTGTTGTTGTTGTTGTTGTTGTTGTTGTTGTTGCTGTTGCTGAGCTATGTCCGAAAAACGACAACCCTGAGCTATCAGGAGCTCAGCATCGTATTTCGTCAAACCCTTCCGACGGAGCTCTTTCATGCTCAGAGATTGTGGAGCTACTGCCGCGTTACCGACGAGCAACGCATTCCTCTCGTTCAACGCTCCATCCGCTTGCTGCTTGTTACTCCCGTGGCTCAGCGGCTGTTGACGATGTTTCGTTCGATTTATACGGTTGTCCGTTTCCCTCAGACGATAACCTGGACAGGGCAACACGGTTTTTTTTATCAGATTAAACAAATAAATTCTTTTTTCACAGAAACCATTTCGCAATCGCATGTTTTTTCCTCAGTACAGTTATTTTTAATTTCTCGCCTCACTCCGAAACAAAAAAGAAATTTTCTTTCTTCCTTCGATCTACTTGGACGCTATCTGGTAAAATAGACCCACGAAGTTTTGTTTTTCTGAATTTCTACCGTCGATACAGCAGGGCGCTTCGGACAGTGTCAAAAACTTTCAGGGGCGCATGCGTACGCGAGTCGCAGTCGCTCGTATTCGGACATTAACGATTTGGAAGGAAAAATTTGTAAATTTTCCGAAGCCGTAAATTGTTACCTGTGGAAAAATCGTCGCCGGGTTTCTGACTGGCGAACGCGCCAGTTCCTCTTCTCTCACAAGTCTCACATTCGCAGAAACAATTACTATCGCCAAAGAAGTCTTCGCCGTAGAAGCAGGTGATTTCCTCGCCAACTTCAATGTCGCGGAGGACCTTGACACATGCGGTGTCACGTCCCGTTGCTACGAACTGTGAACAAATAAATAAAGAAGCAAATTAAGCGGATCTTTGGAAAGCCGAGAAACCGCGTGTAAAAATTTCAACTGACTCCAAACGCTGAAAAGTTTCAGTGCGAATCAGATATACCGTTTCTTTTCAGCAGTCCGAGTTTTTCTTTGAATTCGACCGATTGACTAATTGGAAAAATGCTCCAGCAGTTGGATCGAGAAAGCTGAAAATTTACCTTGCAATTTGCTCGACAATCGTGATTTATGAAGGCGGCCGGGCCAAGCCACAGCTGAGCGCAATTTTTTCTGCAACTGAACATGACCGAAAAGTCGTTTTTTCCAGGATGCAAAAGTGCCGCTTCCTCCTGCAATAATAAGAAATAAAAATTCGAGTCGGTTCACCCGTCGACAATCCTCGACGACTTGGTTATTTAATGCACGTGCCTTTTCGCTAAGTTCCGCGATACATCCGACCAAGCAAGGAATCTTGTCGTGCTTCAACCATTTTCGTGTTGCGCATATTTTTGCACCTTTCTGTCCTTCGAGAGAATACCTGTAACAAGGTTCCAGGGCAAAACCAGAATCCTTGTCGAAAACTCTCAAATAACGATAAACCTGTTATAAATGAAAGAGAAAATATTGTAACAATAACGAATGAATCTTCACGGGCGTTGGTCATGTAAAATCGTCGATTTTGTCGCTGAAATTTACCACATACTATTTTACTTTCACACGAAGATATACTCACGTGCTTCTCCAAATTGATCTGTTGCTGTTTCGACTTGGTGTGAGGTAAGCGTGCACCCCAATCACCGCCCATGAGTTTCTTGTAAGTCTTCTCATAATTCTGCGTTTGTACAAAGTCCGTAATAACCTTACGAAGGTCGTCCTTGTTGGCTTTCAACGGTCGATACCTGCGTTTCATTATTTTACAACTTTTTACAAACGCACTTATTCTTAACTTTTTCTTCGACCACACGTGGCACAGGTGCAACGAAGCGAGATTTATAATACCGACGGATAGTAAAAAAGGCAGAAATCTATTTTCGCAAATAAAAAAAATAGCACATTTAATAGAAAAAGAAAAGTAAATTGTTGTAGAGGACAGAATAATTGTTTCCATTTTTTTCTCATGTTTTTTTTTGTAACCGCAAAATCGAAATTTTGCAATGCCTCATCAACTCGATCGATAACTCGTTCTACTAAATAATTGATTAAATCGAATTGTAAGAATGATTTGATATTTTCTCTAGTTTCTAATATTTCATTCCTGAATTCGTCCGTAGATTCCGTAGAATAACGTTTTTCATCAAGAATGAAACTGAATGAAGTATGGAAATTTCGTAACTGACTAAAATTTACCTGATGTTCATTTTGTGTGTTGTGAAACCCAAGAAAGGATCAAGAACAAGAGAAGTTGCCAGATCGTCATTGTCGCAGAGTTCCTTGGGGGTCATACCGCCACCTCCGCCGCCGCCTCCTCCTCCTCCGCTGCTGGCGCTGCCTCCATTTGTGTGCATTCTAGCGCCGACAGCTCCGCTTCCGATTCTCCTCTCCTGCTTCCTCGCTACAGCCGCGGAGCCCTGGACCGACAGGCAATCCACCACCATTCTGCAATCCTTCAGCTTACTAAACGTAGAGAAAGAAAATGAAATCCAAATTGAAAGAAACAGTTACAATTCCTTCCATTAGAATAAACATTATTCGCACGACGGGGCCCTCGCGTTAGGAACAATTTTATTCCATGCTTTGAGCAAATCCCCGTAAATTATTATTTTCATTTCGAACAAACATAAAACCAAATATTTCCGTTTATTTCATCCAAACACCAGAAATCAATGATTTACGATCTTGATACGCGAACGAGTCGCGTTAGGGATCGTGCCAGTAGCTGGATCGGGAAAAGGCGCAAAGAAGAGAAAATAAAAACGGTGTTACAAAATTTGTTGCCTGCGTTGAATGCCAGAGTGAAAAGACTCTTACCACTTGAGATAAAAAATCCAATATCAGGCAAATGCACCGGTCGAACAAAAACCGGATCATCGTTGGAGAGTTGCAGGTGACGGATAGCTCTTGGATATTCCAAAGGATCGGTCTTGGTGGTACAAGACACAGTGATAAAAAACGGTGATGATTGAATAAAAATATTGTTAGAAACGGGTGTTTTTTCGATAAGACACAAAAGGTATGTCAAAGCGCGATCGTAAACGTGACTCGTGACAATCGATGTTTGTTTACGAAAAAAAAAGACTTGGTACGTGTCAGAAAGAAGGTGAGCGAAAAGTTTGAATAGCAAATAAATACAACTTCACGATGGAAGCAAATCCCGTAGAGGATTTTTGGATTCGTTGAAAATATGCAATACGAATGTCGCTAAAACGCGGTCGTTATCGCGCGGCAACGATCCTTGTTTTCGTTCCAACAACCCGATGAATTGACGGACATTTGCTCCGCTTTATTGGGTATGGAGTAAAAAAGAAGGAAAGACATTTTTTTTTGCTTCGAGCACCCGAGATTTTCATACCCGGGCGTTTCCTATGAAAAACAGCTGCGAGCATTCTTGTGTTGATTTTTTTATGCTAATGCAAGTATTTAACACAGGCATTGAAAAGAAGCGAGACAGCACGACGGTGAAATAATATTATTATGACAATTTGACACGGGAAGGTCTGGGGCGACCATGCCCCCGTCGAACGCTAATGGCCGCTGACGGGTCTCCCGAGAAACACACACACACACGGATCTAAACACCCCTCTGGATCTTCCATCCCCATAATCACATCTCTCTCTCTCTCCCTCCCTCCCTCGCTCTCTCTCTCTCTCTCTCTCCCTCTTTCTCGCTCGGTTCCTCTCTCTCCGTTTCACTCTTGCTCGGTTTTTGCTTCTTTCGCTTTGAACAAACGGGCAATCGTTCGAGAAGCACTAATCTCCAAAATTTCAAGACTCACCGTAATGTGCCGCTCCTCAAAACGTATTATTCCCATTACTTTTTGTTTCTTTCTCGAATACACTTTGACTTTTTGGTGTCTCGAAAGAGGACGCGTTCCGATCTATCATGGCAGAGATCTCGAGACGCACACATACATAGATACATATATACACACACCACTTGTACACGAAATTTTTCAGACTCTTTATAGCGTTTCCAAGATCCCCTTTATAATGATAAGTCCCGAACGAAAAACACTTTGAAATATACTTTCCCTACGCACGTCCCACGATTTCGCGAAAGATTTAATTTATATTATTTATGACGCGAATGGTTCGGTTTTGCGCTCTCGTAGCAAGACGTACACGATGTCTCGCGTACGTCATGCGTATATGCAATATACGAATATATCGCTCGGCTAGTTCCTTTTTCCGAGCCTACATTATTCCCAACAATAGAGGCTTTGCGAATATACAACTGCCCGCGAAAAATTATTCAACATTACTCCAAGAGATTTATTCCGACTCGTTAAGTCTCGTTCAAGCTTTATCGATTAATTGATAAGCATTCGCTCTATTTTTTCACCGCAATCCCTTGCGTGGTGAAGGATTACTGAACGAGACGAATCTGGACACTTTTTTCCTTCAGAGTGGCGAAACTGCGTTCCCATGGCAACCGCGGATGGCGTTCCCGTTGCCAAGCAACGTAAGAGTAGGGTCAAAATGACCGACACTGTCGTTAAATTTTCCCGTTTTTCGTTATTCCAGCAAAAAAATTCACTTTTTAGAATTACAACCGTCGAATTATCTTTCCAAACATGTTGTTCTTATTTCAATCTCGTATATCAGTTCACGAGGATCGAATGACAAGTCGTGTAGAATCTTCGAAAATTTTGTGAACCGTAAACGTGTGCTTTCGATATTTGCACGTACGAGTCTTTCCAGAATTCGTGACCGCGAGAATCACCTCAGCCACGACTATAATTGAATATTGGAAACTTCAAACTGACACTTTTTGCACTAAATTCCACCATTTCAATAATCGAGATCGATTTACACGCAATTGATGAACTCTGCGCACAAGATAACCTCCTTTTCTCTTTTATGCGAATGCGGTTTTTATCCCTGACCTTGAGCTACATTCGAAAATTATATCCGGATAATTAGCTTCTTCTTCAAATATTAACATTTTGATTCATCATCGTCGACTTGCTTTTTTTAACCCGTTCCGTATTTTTTAGAAATAACGCACGATTTTAATCAAAATTCTTCCTTAAAATAAATACCTAATTGTGTTTTGTATTTGGAATCCGATGCAACGAAATATTGAAAAAAATTGGATTCCTCACCAAAAATATCGAATTGTGTTCGCGGAACGTTCATCAATGAAAATCCTGAGCATAAATTAGGAAATCTATCCAACGTGCACGGACTTTTCCTCCTGAGGACAAACATTCCCGAAGGTCGAAAAAGACAATTAGCACTATGAATCTTCTGGACTAGTTATCGCGGACCAAGGAAAATAGAAAGACCTGAATTTTCCAAAAGCTTTCATAAATAACTTGTTGGCAAAGTAAATTTTGTTAAAATTTGTTGAGAATTATAATGCAAACAGACTTTGGCTATGAATTAGGAAACCAAAGTTTTCAGCTACCCGAATAACGAGTTGACTGTAATAACGAAGACAAATTGGAGTTTGGAATATTCAAGAGTTTTGAAACTGTTGCCAAAAACAGATAAATTACCAATGAATGAGAAAAACGATTGATTCTCAAAGGAACAGGTGTTTCAATTAGAACTTGAAAGTCTGCTTGAAGTATTTCAGACGCGAGGCTTTTTTGGAGTCCAAAAATATCGATTGTAGAAAAAAATCAGTGAAAAAAATATTTTCAGCAACTAACAGGATATTTGAGACCCTTGAATTTTTTTAATGCAATCATAAAGTATAGGGACAGAAGGAAATAAAAGACAGAAATCTGATGCAGAAGGACAATCTGAAGTGTGGACAGAAATTTTCAGTTTTTTATGTAATAAATAAAGTGGATGAATTTGAATATTCGAGAAAGTCTGTTCGATTAAAAATATCCCAAGTTCCCAACAATATATTTTATTCCAATGTCGATTTTCCTGCACTATGTATAATGCAACATATCAGATAAATGCTTTGCATGTTATGAATGAAGAAAAAAAAATCAGGCGTTACCAAGATCACGATTTATAGCCAAGAATGTTTCTTATGACCGAAATATAAAAATCTACGATTGGCATTTTATTATAACTCGTATAACAAACAACTGAAACAACAAAAACATTATTTTTATCGAGTTGTGTGGTCGCGAGTGGGCAAGTCGTTGCAGAAACGACTCGACAGAGAGCGCTTCGTGTACGATAACGGTTCCGAAAACACGTACACACAACCGTATGTATTTTTTATATTGCGGTCTTTCGTTGAACCGTCGCCCACGCAATACACTGGGTAGACAAATCGTCAACATGGATCTTGACAGCTCGTACAAGTAATTCATTGTTAATGTACTCGAAAGTTGACGATTTTACAACTGCGAAATAATATGGATCAGCGTCAATAAAACAAATCACTAGTAAGCACAAATCCAGTTTTTTTTTATGTACTCGAAAGACATTCAATTATTTTTTTTACACGCGCCGCGTTATTATCTCTGAAATCGTGTTGTTTTTATATAATTCATGCAAGTTCATTGTTCCGTGACAAAAAATTCCATTACGATCAATTAATCGATTCGATCTTGAAAAAATCGGAGTTTTCATATTTTTAGGTTAAGCTACGTACAGTGCGTGCATTCATTCCTGTTATTGTTGTGTACGATATATTTATTTGCCTTTCAGACCAAACCAGAATCATCAAACCGTGAAAATGCTTTATCGCACGTACAGCATTCTTACGTTCATTCGTGGCAATGCCAGTTCCATTCATACCGATCAATTTTACGAGCTAAAGATTGGTTTTGCCAAAAGATATGCCAGTATTCAAATAACGCCAAGATTCAGCGCGCGTTCCAAGGTCGTTGCATCCTGCGATCACCACCGAATCTTTGCTAGAAAAAGTCTCAACAATGTGGGAAACTTTAGGTGGATGTGTCCCAGGAACTTATCCGGCGATGGCAAATCCAAAAATGACGGCATTCTGGCTCAGCACTCGGAACCAGCAAAAGTGCCGTTGCAGCAAAAAATCATTGAGCTGAATGAGGAAAAACTGGGAAAATTGAAAGAACGCATCCTTAGCACTCAAGTGCTGGAGGCTGAAAAACAATCTTTGGAAAGTGACTCTAAAAAAGCTAAAGTTAGCGACAAAGCAAAAATTGAACTCGGCGCCGATGCTGCAATTACAGAAGAAATCGCAAAGAAAGGTAAAGAACAAAAACTTGACTCATTTACCCCTTTGAGTGCATACTGGGTCATTTTGACCCTAAAAATGTCCTGCCACCAATTGTTTGCCATTTGGTGGCAACAAATGTTTTTGTCAGAAGTTAATTGACTGCCATAAAATATTGATAATCTACTACAAAAAACGTCTCTGCAAAAACGAACAAGAATCGCATATTTACCGAAATACAACTGGTCGAAAAACGCCTTGGGTCAGATTGACCCAATACACACTTATATGAAAACGACCAAAGAGTTAAAAAAAAAAAGTCTCTGCACCAAAATTCTGTAAAGATGAAAATTCTATGAAACGAAAAAAAAAAAAAAATACCAAATATCATTTAAATCGTCACAAAGAAAATATTCAATTCATAAAACTGCGAAATTACTCAGCCCCAGAATCTTGATGTTTTTTTTTATATCTTTAGGGATTTCTCAAATAACAAAACTTTCGATGAATCGTTCAGAGTAAATAATGAATTTCAGTAAAGAAACAACGAGTGGATCTCTCAGTTTCATCGCTAGAGAGAAACTTCATAACACCAGTTCGAGCAATGTCGGACTTCATGCTGAAGCCTTCAGACCTTGAAACATTGCCAAAGACTAAGAGAAGATCGCCGTACGAGTATATGCCCCCGATCACCGTCTATTGGCGAAAAGATGTCGAAGCTAAGTAAGAGGGTTTGTTTCCCATCTGCCAGTAAACGGCTTTCGAGCTCGAGAGAAAACAACTCAGAATTGTCACGTATGAGCTTGGGACATTGACTTTTTTAGGGCAATTGAAGTTTGGGGATCTCGTGAAACATTGTTGAAGGAACTTTTGAAAAAAGAACTGGAACTTAAAACTTATCAACAAAGTAAATAAACATTTTTTACTGTCTTTGACGATATTTAAAAAATTTGGCAGGAATATTCATCGTCGCTTCGTTTTTCCAGATGTTTTTACTGTCAAGAGAAGATTGCGCGATTATAGAAGGGAAATAGGCAACAAAACTGAAGCAGTTAATGAAAATGAAGGACTTTTCGGCAGGTCCGGACGAGTTGTCCTCACGGCAATCGGAATGTGAGCCTTCTTCCATGCCAACACACTCATAAACTCTTTCAATTCATTTTCACTTAATTCCGATAACATGTCATTTTTTCAGAAACGCGTGCAATTTTCTATTCAAACTCTTCGCCTGGCTCTACACTGGCTCGCACAGTATGTTTTCCGAGTGCATACACTCGGCGGCCGACACTTGCAATCAATTGATACTAGCGTACGGTATTCACAAGTCCGTCCAGGTATTTCGAGCTTCCGTTTCCAAAAAAAGTGATGGTATTGAAAATTCCAATAGCCCGAACACAACGTGAATTTTTCCAGCTTTATTTCAAAAGGGCTTTGAATTCGAAAGTTCAAAAAACTCTATTTTTTTTTTTTACGTTCTTGGGGAATTTTCATACATTTCGATTACGCGGGGCCTTTCAAGTGGATTATTTTGTATTTCCGGATTATGTGATACAACGTCCAGAGGTTTTTGAAAGATTTTCTTCAATGTAACTGGGAAAAAAAACGCAGTGAAAATTCAACTTTCCAGATTTTCAATACGTGTTCTTAAACTTTTTCGATGTTTCATGCCAGATTTATCATGTGATTGTCGAGGAAGAACTCGAAAGTTTAATGGGATCGAAAAAAGAGGAAGTAATTTATTATTATTTTTAGAATCCTGATCCAGACCATCCGTATGGCTACACGAACATGAAATATGTTTCGTCACTGATATCTGGGGTTGGAATATTTTGCGTGGGAACAGGACTCTCGATGTACCACGGGATTCACGGACTGTTGTTCCCAAATCCGGTAGAATCGTTTTATTGGGCTTACTTCATTCTCGCTGGGTCTCTCGTGTCCGAAGGAGCGACTCTCCTCGTAGCGATTAATTCGATAAAGAAAGGTGCCCAAGAGAAGCGAGAGAAATTCAAAGACTACGTACTATCCGGACAAGATCCCTCGGTCAACGTCGTTCTTATGGAAGATTTGGCGGCCGTCATCGGCGTTACGCTTGCCGCAACGTGTATGGGATTAACTTCCTTTCTCGGCAATCCTGCCTTCGACGCTATTGGCTCGCTCCTCGTTGGTGGCTTGCTCGGCGGTGTTGCTTCTTTCATTATTTACACGAATGTGGCCGCTCTCATCGGACGGAGCATACCCCAAGAAAATCTCGATAAAATCAACGCCGAACTCGAGTCCGACATAATGGTAACAAAAAAAAATCTTTATCCTAAAAGTATCTCGTCGTTTCCAAACAAAATATCGACGCAATTCATCCCCGTTTCTTTTTTCCATAAAACGCAATGAAAAAGATTCAGTTTTTCATATTTTCTGTTAAAAAATTGTTTTTTTTTTTTCAATTCCAACGTGTCGAACGTTTTAGCAAAGTAATTTACGATTCATTGCTGCGTCATTCGATTTCGTAGGTCCGCGCGATTTACGACGTCAAAGGAATCGACATAGGCAACAGTCTCGTGAGATATAAAGCCGAGCTCGATTTTGATGGTCGTGAGCTTACAAGATCTTATCTCGATAAATACGATTTGAACGCAATGATAGAGGTTCGTATTTGCAAGAAATTAATGTCTCCTCGAATCAACGTTATGACGATTTTCGGGACTGATTATTCTGTTAAATATGAGAATAATTATAATCGTTTGGTAATAAACAATTGCAGGAAGTGAGGAAGATGAAAAACATCGATGAACTCGAGTCGTTTTTGCTCAAACATGGAGAAAATATCGTTGATATGATGGGCGGGGAAATCGACAGGATCGAGTTGAAACTCAAGAAAAATCATCCTGAGATACGACACTGTGATCTCGAGGTTTTATAAACAGATGAAACAAAAAACTTTAAAAACCCTTAGGCGGTCGTAATGTAAATAATTATTTATAATACAGTGTATTTAACGAAAAAAAAAACGTACCGATAAGTGCTGAACTGGAAAGCAGCCGGAACGAGGACATGGTTCATTTTTGTGATTCTAATTTGCTTCTATAATAAATCTGTGTCATTGTGACGTGCGAGAAATCGTCATCACCAAAAGAAAATCTGTGTGTCATTATTTTACCTTGAATCGATTAAAAATCCCCAAATGAAAAATTTTGCTCTCGTGACTTTGAAGGCGATCCCTTTTTTCTCCATTCCATGCGCAGGCAACTTTCCACTCACTGCAAACGTCAAATGTGTCCAAGAAAACAGTGTCTGCGAAATTTCGCACTCGCTCATTTTTGGAGTTATTCTGAGGATATTTTCATTCTGTCTTTTGCGGAATCATTGTTCTTGTCCCTGTAGAAACAAATTTTCAACAAAAATAAAGAAAATCCTTAAAATTAATAATATTCAAAAAAATTATCCAACAGTTTGGCCTTCCGATTTGAATTTTGATACTCTGGTAGTTCAGGGGTCTCTGATTATTACCCTCGACTCAAAATTCGAAAATTCGAATTAATCGTTACGTCATTTTTTTCAAACAAAATAAAGCAGTGTATGAAATTCTTCAAAATCAAATTCTCAGTGACCACGTGGAACCAGGAACCCAACATTCACCGTGGAATAGGATTTCAATAATTACAGAGGACTGTAAAAAAAATGGTCGGGACATGACAATGGTCATGGGCATCCCACATCGTTTTGGAAAATTAATTTTCTCAATAATACATCGAAATTAACTTTTCGGCCGCTCTGCCCACCCCTGGAAATCAATATCGTAGCAATGATCACAAGAAATTCAATCTTCGATGGAATGTATCAAAATAGAGCATAATGTTTATTACAACTGAAATTTTAACATTTATAGGAAAATAAGATGCAATAATATTTCATTAATCGTATTACGAATATAAAAATCAATAATCGCCGTCCATGGAATGCGCCTTAATGGAGAATTATCACGACGTATATTTGTATCTATCGTATCTATACACCGAGCAGTGTATACAAACACGGATCAGCTGTTGGCAGTAGATTCCCAACCTGCAAGTTTCACGCGATCTTGAGACGTTGCGCAGTGTTTCTGAAATATCGAAAAAACCCATTCCGTCATTTTCATTCTGCATCGAAGTGACGGAAGTCAAAGAGACGCAACTAACGAGCAGATATTTCGTTATTGTGCAAAATAAAAGTGCGATTATCTTTTTCACCGACATAACCTCAATTTCTGACTCGAACATTCGAAACAAGAGACATTTTCTATTACGATGAATACAACGAAGAAAATAAACGTGAATTTCTCGTCACTGGTCGGCCTGAAAGCCGAATTACTGAGAAAACAGACGGAAATAAAAAACGCCAAATCGAAAGATGAAGGTCAGCCGAAAGTTGCAAAGCCAAAAACAAAGACTAAAAAAGTGAGATCGAAAAAGTCGAAAAAAGACGGCGATTACACGGAAATAGAAGACGCGGCGACGCTGAGAAAATCGAAAATTATGCTAGAAGCAAAGACAATGTTGTACGACAAACTGAAGAAGAACGGAGGCGACGAGAGTCGCAATTACTTGGTAGATTTTGCAAGCAAAGAAGATGAATCGGAGGATGAGGTTTACCGAGAAGAAGATTACGACGATTCAAATTCCGACCCTGAAGACGATTGGGTCGAGTACCAGGATTGTTTCGGTCGCACAAGGAAATGCTTGCGAAAAGATCTCCCGAAGATGCGAGAGAAAGACGAAGTGGTAAAGCGAGAAATAACGAAAGAGCCGCAGCAGGAAGAAGTTGGTGCGGAGGCCGAACCATCGGCGCCGATAATTCCGGAGGTTGAAAAAGAGCCGGAGATTGAGATAATGAGGAAGAAGTGGGAAGAGCAAATGGCCAGGTTGGCCGACAAGACGGACATTCATTACCAAGATGTTTTGTTTGACGAGGCGAGAGCTCACGGCGTCGGCTACTACGCGTTTTCCCAGAACGACGAAGAGCGAGCCAAGCAGCAGGCGGAACTGGCAAAGTTGAGAAAAGAGACTGAGCAGAAACAGAAAGAATCTCAAGAAGCTCGAGACTTGAAGATTCAAATGGAATTCAACAGATTGAAATCCGCGACGATAAGGAAAAAAGTTAGATCTGGCCTTTCTGCAGAATTAACGAAAGAAGAGGAGGAAGCGTTGAGGGCCCAAGTGAGATCGAGACATTCCAACGATCCCCAAGAGGAAGAAACCAGTCCCGAGGCTTTGGAAGCTGCGGCGAACCGAGTCAAGTCACAGGAAAGTCACGTGGACAACAGTCTCGCCGTCATAGAGGATAAAATAAAAGCGTTTGGAGAACTCCTCGGCAAAAGACCCAAGTGGCAGGAGATGTCGCAGGAAGAATGGGTCTACAAACGTCGGAAAGATCGCCTCGGTGAATTCGCACCGGTTTACGAGAATTTTCGCCGTGGTACATATCTCGAGGGTTCTAACGATACGAGAATAACGAGGAGGAAGGAGGACGATGCTGAGGATCCTGTGAGGATCAATTCTACGGCCCCGGAACCTACGGACGTTTGGGAAACTCAAGGTCCCTCGTATGAGGATCGAGACATTCAAAAGAAACAACAGGCCCATGAGGAAGTTGAAAAATGTGTGGCAAAGGAGTCGATCGTCGAAAAGAGTTCCCCAAGCAAAATCGAGGCCGCAAAAACCGTTGAAAACGATAGCGACGAAGACGTCATCGGGCCAATGCCTCCAGCCAGGATGCCAGCCACATTCATCAATAGTTTTGTCCCTCAGCCCGCTCCCGCAACACCTGGCATCCCCGTTTCGTTCGATCGATTAGTTCCGCCGCCAGCGATCGTCAATTTTTCCATCCCCCCACCCACGATCGTTCCTCCTCTACCACAAACGCCTTTCGCAACGACTCCCGGAACCATGGATGCCTCTGCAGCCTACGAGGAAGATTCTTCGGACAGCGACGATTCAATCATCATCGGCCCGGTACCTCCACCTTCGTTCACCGATGTTTCATCGCTCCCGGCCCAAAACTGCGGACCCAGACTCATTGACACTGATCACATCAACGCTCTCTCGGATATTCCTTTACCAGCGATCGTACAATTTGCTACGAGCTTCGATTACACAACGCAATCGCCTCGGGATACGGGAAACGAAAGAGAAAATTCGTGCGAAACCAGCTCTTCAGGGAATTTAAATGTTGACAACATTTCAGCTGGACTTAAGTATTTGCGACAAAAGTTTGACGATGCCAAGAACAGCTAGTAGTTGAAAAAAATTTCCTTCGAATTTTATCTCTGAATAAATCATCTTTTTCTTTACCCATGTTGTTTTTTTCTTTTAACGCTGGTGTGCCGACTTTTTAGAACGCTTCACGCGCGACTGGCTCGGCTGCGTATCCGTCTGCGTAGTGTCGTTAGGATTCATCCTCACATCCGGGACATCTGTAATTAAAATTACAAAATTGAAGTTCGTGCAGAGTCCAAAAATGTTGAACTCAATTCCGCTTATTCGACGCGTTCGCGGAAATCTGATCGTATCTTCATTTCAGTCATTTTTCCTGCGCTTTTCACGGCGCTTCAAATTCATTGGCAAATTCGGGAAAGATTTTCGGATGCTTTGCAGCGACTACGTTCTGCAGAATTTTGCACTGCATGAACGCAACCGTTCAACGAAATTTCACACTTTGGAAGCTCGTAGGAACTCGGATTACTAAGGTTCTTACAACAGAAGTTTACCTGGTAAATCATCCGTCGGAAGTTCCTTTTTGCACTTTGAGCATTCCAAACGATTTTGCACTTTCGCGTGCCTCGCGAGGCAGTAAAGATGCGATATTGTTTCACAGTCCTCACATCGACGGCCCTGGAAACGAGGAATGATCTTTAGTTCCATAAACATTTCTCAGCCGCGACCTTTTGACGGTATTTATTGAATATCAATTGAATATAACGAAGTTTCGACTTTTCTCAGACTGATCAACTCTTGGCATGATTATAAGAAATTGAATATTTCGATGAAATTGATAAAAATAAAAATTAGCATGATAAATTCTTCAGATTTTTTATTTATCACGTCGATAATGTCTCGGAAGCCCTGCCAGGTCAGTTGAATAAAACGAAGTTTCGACTTCTCTCAGATCGACCAACTCTTGGCATGATTATTAGAAATTGAATATTTCTATAAAAATAATCAAAATAAAAATTAGGATGATAAATTCCACAGATTCTTCATTTATTACGTTAATAACGTCTCGGAAGATTTTCCAGGTCAGGTTCTCCGGCTCTTGCCGATCGGTGAAAATGTCGTTGAGTAGAAACAACTCTCAAATTGTGTAAAAATGATCCGCAAGTTTTCATCGTTGGAATACAACGAAAATAATATTTTTTCATTCATTATTTTGATAACTAATGCACTCGTTCCAGTTTTTCTAGTAAATTAAGTTTTCGAATGGTAAAGAAGGGTCCCATTATCGTTGAAAAATACACACTATCAAAATGTTGTGCTCTGTTATAAAAAATTATCAGTTTTCGTTGCATTCCAACGATGAGGACGGCAACATCGTGCAATTAACTGTTTTTAATTTTTTGCATTAGAAGCATTGAAAAAAATGTCCACTCATCAATATTTATAACTTGTGAGAATAGACTCCATTTTTCTTACGTGTAGAACAGTCTGTTTGCACAGAGAACAAATGTTGAAACCTTTGTCATGGGACGTCTTGAAGTACGACATCAATTCCATAATACTCCTTGGACCAATGAAGTAGTTGTTGTCCTTTAAAATGAATAAAAACCTTATGAAATATCCGCGTGAAATCAAACCCCACAAAGTTTGATGATTTACTCTTGGAGCGCATACTGGGTCGTTTTGACCCGAATAAGTATCTGCCACCGATTCTTTGGCATTGAATGGCAACAAATTTTTTGGCGTTTAATTTTCGTTTTCGTCAGAAAATAAATTCAGGGCCATAAAATATGGAGAATTTAGTACAAAAAACGTCCCTACCAGCAAATACAAAAAATGTATATTCACCGGAATGCAACAATTTGAAAAATACCTCGGGTCACATTGACCCAGTATGTACCAAAGCGTTGAAAAACTGCGAAAAACAGAGTGAGACCATGGTTAAGGGTCAAACGGAAATGAAATATTCTAAATTTGTGCCAACTTTGGATTCGAGCCACTTGGAAGCAACGACGCCGTCCAGAAAGGCTTGGGCTTCGACCAGGCTCATGTGATTTTCCAATCTGCTGCGTGAATTGAGACAAACGTTGGTGGGAAGATGGCCCTCCGGAGATTCAATGATTCCAGCAAAAATGTATCTCAATAATTCTAATTCAGCTTTGGTGAATTGTGTTTGCGGTATGGTAGAGGTTTCCATTGTTGTTGAGGTGAGCATGTAATATCTTTCGCCGGTTAATTCGCTGAGGCACGATTTAATCACGAAACCAACGGTATCGAGGTGTAAATTGATGAAAGCAACGTGATACGAAATTGGATGGCGGTCTGAAAACATTTCATGAAAGATTCGTTCCTTTGTGAGAAAATTCATGTTAAAAAAATCGTTCGTCCGTACAAAAAAAACTGTCGATGTTGAAACGTCGCGTTTTTGTTCTTACCGAAAATTTCTTCTGTCACTTGTTGAATTTTGTGTTCGGACATAATACCCGCCTGCATCAACATTTGTACTAAAGTTCGATGCTTATTACCGTATGCCATTTTTGTTATTCAATTTATCGAAACTATTTATAGCTGTACGTGTTTTTGAAAATTAGGTTCCGATGTTCACGCGACTTATTCCTATAAACACGGCGAGGCCACCTGACAGTTTAGATCGCGCGCGAACTGCCGCGAACCCAAACAAAATCGCCAGGTTGTTTTCGTCGTTGAGAGTGAAGATTTAGAGAAGAGTGGACGCTGAGATGATTTCTTCCACTAACCTCGAGTCTTGCTTCTGTAGCAATCGTTTCGCCGTAGCGCTGACATCGCATCAGGACTTTAATGATATGTTTACAAACCTCAGCTGATTGCGTGGAAACGCGTGACTCCCGGTATTCGCTCTCGTATCGGAAAAAATACTTTTCAATTTTTCAAAAGTCAAAACTGTGCCAATTATCGATTAAAGTATTTTTAATTACTTCGTTTTGAAAATCATGTTAAAAATTGCAGTCGGTCGTCGTATGGTATGTATGCGTTTGTGTGTATGTGTCTGTATCCATGATTGTTCGAACGATACTTACATGTTGTACTCCCGCTTGGGTAATCTCGACTTTTTTTTTTCTAAATACGAAATTTCAGGAGATTTACTTTTCTATGAAGAAGATTATGAAAACGCGTCTCTTGACGCGACTTTTGGCAATTTTTTTGAAGAGCTTATATTTTGGGATAATTACACAACAACGAAAAACATCCTTTAGTGAAACTGATCCAAACTTCAATGCCATTAACTAATGCATTTTAGTAAGAGTCCATGGGATCTTTAGAATTTCATTGGCCAAACGTTTATAAAGAGACGAAAATATGGAAAATTAATTATTTTGATTTTTTCAGGTTCAAAAAATGCTCAAGGAAAAGCCAAACCTGTTTGTGCGTCAACAAAAGTTCGAAGAAGCAATGGTTCATTACGCTCACACTATCGAAATAGATCCACAGAACAACTCACTGTACAGCAATCGCTCCGACGCGGTTTTCAAAATGCAACAGCTCTATCTTGCATTGGGAGATGCTGTTTTAACGATTCAACTCAAGCCGGATTGGACTAAGGTAATTAAATAAATTTCTATGCTGAAAATGTTGAGTGGCTCTTCACTTATAAGTCGCCGAACCAATTTTTATGAATCTTTTGCAAAAATCATTAAAATTTGGAAAAATAATTTCTAACGTATTTGCCACAAAAAATTTGTAAATTTTTATCCCCCCATCCATTTTTCAGGATTACTCAGTAATAAAAAAAAAAATCAGGCAAATGAAAAACTCGAACAACTTTCCCTTGTGATAAAAATTCATGTTTTTTTTCTTTTCCACAGGGTAATTATCGAAAAGCTGAGGCCGAGTTCGACACGTTTCCGTTCAGCGAGGCTCTCCACTCGTACAGCAAAGCATCGAGCTTGCAGCCTAGTGAGCCCAGAATTCTGGATCCCCGGATCCATGGAGACCGTGAACAGAGCTTCCAGGTCCTCGGTAAAGATCCAGCGAGGTAATTCCTCCGAGCGTCCCGTGAAACCAATTACAATTGCATTAGAATAAAAAATTTCAAAATGATTTTTTCATCATTTCAGTGGATCAGCGGATCACATGGCTCGGCGCCGAAATCGGGATAATTTTCGGAGTGATATTAGTTATCGCTGACTACGTTTTTACGAATAAACCCACGTTGACGGTGAGCTAAGAACTTTTCACTAATTTCCCAAAGATTTTCAACACGTTCTCTCTTTCCACGATGTCCAAGTTCGCATCCTTGGATAGCAACGAAAACTGATCGTTTTTTTATAGCAGAGTCCAAAATTTTCATACAGTCTTCGTCAACGATGATGGGAAAGATTTCTTTGCCATTAGGAAACTGAATTTACTAGAAAAATTGGAGTAATTGTAATAATTACGAAAATCATCAGTACGCAACAAAAAATTAGTAATTTTTGCTGTATTCCAACAATGCAAACTTCGATATTATCGCTTTGTCACATTTTTCTGTTAAATTATTGAATGCGATTAGTCATACGCTGATTTTTCAAGCCTCCAGAGAAAGTTTGATTCACTGTCTCGTCTTGAGGACTTACAAGTGGCTGGAACTCTACGACAGGCTCAACAAAGGTAATCCTTTTTATTTATTACTAAACCGTTAATCCCTTACCACAAACACACTCATGGGGGGGAAAAAAAAATCCCCAATCACGAACTCTCACCTGCAATTAAAAACTGACCTGCCATCGTCTACCCTTCGTAAAATTCGGGAAAAGCGAGGTGGGGGAAGAGGAGGGGGTGTTAGAGGCACGTGTCGCGCCATTTCTGGGTAATTTCAATTTTTCACTCGGGAACTCACCCTTTCAGTATCATTTTGGCACCCGATCGAGTCGGAACTTGTGAATTTCTTTCGTACATTATATCCAAAATGAGTTCAGCGTCAGGAAAATCGTGTTTTGGAGCAAATTTTTCTGCCAGCTCTCAAACAACATTCTTTAAAAGTGAGTTTTTAAATTGATCACGGTGAAGCTTAGAATTTTTGTCAGCCAATTCTTAAAACGGGCGTTTCGTATTTCGGGAAGAAACGCGTCATTTGAAGTTTGTGAAATGGATATATTTTTTGAAACGGTCGCTAAACGTGTCATTTTTACGTGAAACTATCCGGTCTTCAGGTTTATCATACGATTTCTTTTTTTTCCGGCAAAAAATTGAGCCATTCGTCCCAATTTTCGAAAACGAGTCATTTTTTTTGTGAATCACGCTTTTTGGAAAAAATTGGTTTGTCTTTGTGGAAAAGTGTTAAACGCACATTGCAAGATTTTTGAGATTTTTTGTTTTTTTGAAGTCTCAATCTCGCTTCAAAATGATTCCGGTGCATTTGCCCCAGTATGACTTTTACGTGATTTTTTTCGAGTTGTGAAAAAATCGTGACAATTTTTATTTTTCACTATTACTAAGAAACATCGATTGTCGTGAAAAAGCTGCTGATTTTTAAAAACGAAATTATTGTATATATTCCGTTGTTTTATTGGATTTTTTTCCGACCGTCTTAATGAATTTTTGTTGTTGGTGTAATTGTCGCAGGTGGAGGAAAGAAACGCGATCGGAGTCCAACGACAACGTTGCGGAAGCAAGCGGCCTTTACGAAGGACAATACGTATGACGTATTGCAAGAAAATAAAAATGCAAGGAAAGGGCGCGAAAAGGAGGATGAAAAGGCGATGCTGACGACGTGGCCTCAAAATCTGACTCCACCTAGTTCCAGCGACAGTGGGTCGAGTGGTGAGGATTTTTTCTTCTTTTTCTCAACCAAACAACAATTTTTCGAGCAATTAGTTTCGCAAATGAATTCATCAAATTCGTTCTGATTGAAAGAATGAAAAAAGAACAAATACAAAAGGTCCGTTAACTTTGTAAATAAAAATCTTTCAAGTACAAAGTGGACAGAGCTGCAACGATTATACACAAAAAGAAGTTAACGTGGATAATAAAAAATTGTATACCGATTCAGGCAGCGGACGATCCCCAAACTCGACGGATCCGGGTTCCCCGCCGACGATCTTATCGGCGCCGCCACTAGACCCGCCGCCGAGCCACAAAAGACCAGGATATTACCTGGGCTCAGACGGTTTCGAGACGAAAAGACGAAGAATATCGCACTACGTTAAATCGGACTCGCGCGGAAACAACGCCACCACGACCAACAAGCCCATCGCACGTCGAGACGGACGTCAATCCTCCGACGCCAACAACTCCTCGTCCTCATCCTTCTCCTCCTTTGATCGTAGCAACGAACGCGAAGGAACATGCATCAACAAGGAACGACCTAAACTCCCTGACAGTTCCGCCAATATCCCACCGAACAACGTTATCAATCTCCCATCTTCCAGATCCAATACCACAAGTGTCAACAACCTTACGAATCCCAACTTTATCGAATCGTCCACTTGCTCCGCTGCCAACAGCCCCACTCTACCGAGCATCACTAGCATCTCCGAGGATTCGGACGATCCAAACTATCACCCGTGAGTTTCATATCTATTTTTAATATTTTGTTTTATCATACTTGAGCTTGCATCTTTGGAATACAACGAAAAACATTTTTTATTCATTATTATTATAATTAACGCAATCGTTTCAATTTTTTCAATAAATTCAATTTTCCAATGCCACATTATTGTTGAAAAATTCTGTATGAAAATGTTGGACCCTGCTATGGAAAGTGAGGAGTTTTCGTTGCATTCCAACGATGCGAACTGAAACATCGTCGACTCTTTCATTTCATCGTTTTTCTTCAAATTTTTGTTTGCCTCCTGGTGATCTTGGGAATTCATGTTTTCCTCGTTTTGGTATATCAACAGGTTCTTCACGACTGTCACGAGTCTCGAACAAAGAGAACGTTACAAGGACGACTTTGACGCTGACTTCGAGGAATATCAGAAATTGTATCCTCAGGCGGTCAAAGCTTGCGAACGTTTCGTCGAATTGAAAGAAAAACGACGGAGAGAACTCGAGAGCGGAAATCGGGAGAAAATTGAGGTAAGCAGCAAATAATTGTGTTTTTCTTTTTAAATTAAACAAAAGTGTCATGCTTGTTTTTGAAACATTGAGTAAAATGAGATTTTTCTGTTGTCATAGGAAATTGAACAAGAAATCCGACGAGAGTATAACGACATGAAGCGCAATCCGTTGTACAAAGCGAAAATTCGTTTCGATTATCTCCACGAAAAGTTGAGTCACTTGCATCGACTGGTCGAGGAATACGATCGAAAACAACTGACTTCTCACTCGGTTACCAACAACTATGGCTCCACTTTACCGACCAGCACCTCCGAGAATTTGGGCTGCGAATCCTCCGAGATTTCCGTTTGCGAAACGATTACTTCGACCGAACAACTAAGACGTTGCAAGGCCCAATATGATTTGTACTTCGAGGAATATCGGCCGATCTATAAACAGTTTGCGGAAATTCAAGTCCGTTTTTTCTCGCGTCGTATCCAACTGGAAGAGAAACGACGGAGAGAACTCGAACGTGGAAATCGAGGAAAAAGCGAGGTAAGCATCGTGACGATTATCACAGAATGAGTTTTTTCAAATTTTTAAAATTCCTCACGATTGCTTTCGAAAAATCGAGTAACATTTGGCTTTTTCGTTACACAGAAAATCGAAAAAAAAATCAAGCAAAAGGACGACAACGCCAGGCGCGATCCTGTTTGTACAGAGGTGATAAAGCGTCTCGAATATTTCCACGAAAAGTTGGGTCATTTGGCGCACCTCATCAACGACTACGAAAGGAAAAATCTGGCTGGACACGTGGCGTACGACTCCTCGTCCGTTAACAGCACCTCCAAGAATTCGGACTATCCGGACTATCAGAAGTGAGTTTTAAAAATGCTGCCGCCTCTCTAAATATCTATTTTAATTATAAGTTAATTTGCATCTTTGGAATACAACGGCAAGCATATTTTTCATTCATTGTTTTGATATTGACAATCAACAGGTACTTCACAACGATTAGCTCCAACGAACAAAGGAGACGTTACAAGGATGAATATGATTCGCACTGCGAGGAACATCGGAGACTGATTTGTAAGGTGGCGGAAATACGACTGCGTTTTGCCTCGCGTTCTCTCCAATTGGAAGAGCAACGATGCAAAGAACTCGGAGGTGTAAATCGGGAAAAAAGCGAGGTAAGTAGCTTAACAATTATCAAAGAATTCGTTTTTTCAAATGAAAAAGCCAAAATTTCGTGATTGTTTTCAAAAAATTGATTAAAATTTGGCGTTTCCTTTGTCACAGGAAATTCAACGACAAATCATGCGTGAGTACACTGACTTGGATCCGGTGCATACAGAGACTATGAAGCGTATTGACTATTTGCACGCAAAGTGTACGCATTTGTCGCGGCTGGTCTACGAATGGGACGTCAAAAAGTCGACTGGAAACGTCATCCAATCCTGCAGGGAATAGCGGAAAGTTACGATCCTGAGACTCAAGCTCAAACAGCAGCCGATCGTCCCATATGACTCGTTTCGCAACTCGCGAAAGCTCTTCTCCCATCCGGTGGTTATTATCATCATTGTTATTATCAACAATTTTGCAACATTCTATATTGTATATATGTATATATTTCAATTTTGTATTATAACTTTTGCATCATAAAGTTTGTATTATAAATGCCTTGAAAAAGAGAACGCACAAGAGTGCATGTGTTGTCCGGACTGGAAAGTGTACATTTTAGATTATCCAGAGTTCGGGGCAAAAGAACGAAAAACGTTATTGAACAATTCCATAAACGAATAATAATTGTTACTATTAATATTAACATTGAATCGTTCTTAACATTATTATTATATTACGATTATGATTATTATCACTATTATTTTGAGAAATACACTGGACTTTAATTTGTACATTTTAGATTATTAAGAGTTCGGGGCAAAATAACGAAAAACATTATTCAACAATTCCATAAACGAATAAAAATTGTTACTATTAATATTAACATTACATCGTTCTCAAGATTATTATTGTATTACGATTATGATTATTATCACTATTATTTTGAGAAATACACTGGACTGGAAAGTGTACATTTTAGATTATTAAGAGTTCGGGGTAAAAGAACGAAAAACGTTATTGAACAATTCCATAAACGAATAATAATTGTTACTATTAATATTAACATTGAATCGTTCTTAACATTATTATTATATTACGATTATGATTATTATCACTATTATTTTGAGAAATACACTGGACTTTAATTTGTACATTTTAGATTATTAAGAGTTCGGGGCAAAAGAACGAAAAACATTATTCATCAATTCCATAAACGAATAAAAATTGTTACTATTAATATTAACATTGAATCGTTCTCAACATTATTATTATATTACGATTATGATTATTATCACTATTATTTTGAGAAATACACTGGACTGGAAATTGTACATTTTAGATTATTAAGAGTTCGGGGCAAAAGAACGAAAAACATTATTGAACAATTCCATAAACGAATAATAATTGTTACTATTAATATTAACATTGAATCGTTCTTAACAGTATTATTATATTACGATTACGATGAATTATCACTATTATTTTGAGAAATACGGAATAACGATGCGCTTACGTTAGATTTTCGTTATTATTAGTATTAGTTTTTTTATTAAAACTCTTGCAACATTCATTATATTGTTATGTATATATTTCAAGTTTGTATAATTACAACTCCCCTACTTAAGTCGCCCGAAACGACGAATATCATTAAAAGGCATGACGATGAAAAACATAAAGATATATTTTTATTCAACTTTTGGAATATTAACTTTCCTCGTCATTTCCTTTTCCCCTGCGCTGCGAAGCTTCGAAAATTCGATCGCCGCCTTCCGAAAGGCTGTATAAAAATCGAACGCTACGGTACCGACTGCGTATATTTTGAATTAGAATCGCACGAATCGATTGCTTTCCTTTGGAAAAAAGAGGCCAAACGCCATGGGCAAAGAAAATAGATTTGTTACATGTAAATCTCGATTTTGTGCTCTAATGTTACGACTTTTTTCCAATATCATTGCCGCACGCGAATCACGTGTTTCAATTTTTTTTTTTTCGAAATTGCGAAACTGGCCGCGGAGTCTTTGGAACTTTTACGAACTACTGGGCTAGAGAGGCAACTCCACAGGTGATGAAAGAAACCTTGCGCTCTAACGGTAATAATTCGAACTAGGTAACAAGATTCTTACAAACTTACAACAGAGAATTCCCTACACGAGATCGTAATCGGCAAGATATGAAAGGAAATTCTTCGTCGTCGCACAGCTGAGTACAGAAAAACGCGGGAAAAAATTGTTGAAGGGAAGGACTAAGGAGGAAAGATTGTCGTTCAGTTGGTCAGGTCAAGACACGCTCCGTTTTTTCGACTCCAATCATATTATGAAATAACCGAGGAAATGACTCATCAAAAGAATTGCAAGTTTGATCGAAAACCGCTACTAGACGTTTCGGCTCGCAGTGATTCCTTATTCGCGGCCATTGATCGTGCGACATCACGCAGAAAATATATATCTCCGGTAAATGGGACACAAAAGCGTTATTTTCTTTATCGAATTCTTTCAAATTCCGAACTCCGCTCTATATAGCTCCTTGAAACCAATTGAATAAAAAAATGTTGTTCCACGTGATTTATTTTTGCGATTAGTTTCCCCAATCGCTCACTTTGCTCGACGATTTTCTTTATTTCCAATGAAAATTGTACGAGATAATTGAGTACGAGGTCGCTTGAATCAATATCGCGATACGATAAGAACCAATTCCAAGCTCCTACAAAACACCACTAACGCGAAAAGTGACTCGCGGTTAAAATCTGTTTACTCGGTTGAAAAAAGAACGAGCAAAATGCGAAGCAGAAGAGAAAATGATGAGAGATGCGGCTTTTGTCGCGTGTCTGAATTTCGTGTCGGTGACAAAGACATTATACCTGCACGATTGCATAAGATTCGTGATTTATCCTAGGCAAGAATAAAAAAAAAACTGTCTTCCACGTAAATACGAGTGAAGATCGTAGTCTGAAATGTCCAAGTCTCGAGTCACGGTCCGCTTGATCGTTACAAAAGAGTCATAATCCGAGGGATTTTCTGTCAATGTACTTTGCCAGATATCCAAGAATATCATTCGAACACACCTGTTGTCTATTTTTTTCGAGCTTGGTATTTATCTCGCTCTTTCTGTCTCCCGAGAACAACATATTTTTCTGTTTGTTTCAAAGATACGAATCTACAGTGTACACTGATTCGTTAAGCACGTCGTAGCAGTACGTGGAACGTCTTACAATACAGTTTTTTGAAAAAACATGATGCGGAAAAAATGTATTTACACGCGCGCGCTTGTAATCGTAGGCGATTCGCTCAAATCCCGGAGAGACGCTTTCGCGTATTATTTTCCCGTTGGCGAGGCAGTGACGACATTTTGAGGAGGTTGCCCACACACAACAATGTTGCCAAAAGCATAGGAAAATTTGAAATCAGAATTTAATGAAATTCTGATTTTATGAATTGTATGAATATACAAATTTTTTAACATTTTTATTCTACATCGTTTTCGAGTAATTGTGAACGCTAGAGTTTACACGCATAAGCAGAGGAATCAGATATATATAGGTATATCGTTTGCAGATTGTAAACTCCAATTATTCGACAACTATGTAGACGAAAAATTTGAAATAATTTGTGTCATCGTATTTGATGCTAAAGAATCTTAACACAACATTTTATTAACTTCTTATCATATTGTCGCACGTAGCCAACCTCCTTAAAAATTCTTTTTCACAAAGATATCAAGACGAAAATCTGTGCATAGTTGTCGCACTGTTTACGTGTATTCCTGACGCGAGCGACAGAGGGAGAGAGGGTCGCAAACTGTGACACGACGGGTCATCCTCAAAAGTGATCGCCTGGCATGAATTTAGCGTGAAAAATCATTAGGTCAATCGACAACAAATAAAAGACTTTTCAAAGCAATAAT
The DNA here is from genome assembly GCA_037952995.1 of Hyposoter didymator. Lineage (NCBI taxonomy): Eukaryota > Metazoa > Arthropoda > Insecta > Hymenoptera > Ichneumonidae > Hyposoter > Hyposoter didymator. Next base: position 16,886,598 of record JBAJMU010000001.1, on the reverse strand, counting down.
ATGCGGGGATGTCCTTCGAACGTTGGTGATAATGAATATGGTAATTAGAACGGTTGAATGAAGACGAGTCAGCCAACGCTCGAGGAATATCTGAGAAGCGCGATTCGGAATAAATAAAAGGAAAATAAACAGCGGCACAATGTCGGATTTGCCAAAATTATGCACTGACACGCTTTGCAAATTTTTTCAAACGAAAAAAAAAACAGATTTTTTTTTTCAATTCCATCTTTTTTTAATTTTGTTTCATTCAACTCTCACGTAGGTTGATATATATATTTTTTTAATTTCTCGTTTAGCGACCAATCAACGAGAAAAAATAAAACGATGCTTTTTTCTTCGTTTATTTATTTCTCATCGGGAATCTGGACATATTTATGATCGCATGCACATTTGTGGCACGTGATGTGGAAAAAATAAGGCTCGGATGCATAATAGAAATTACCTCAGGCGCATACACGTGCACAGATATACAGAAAGTGCAAAATCACCAGCTTTCGTATAAATCTTGTCACTTTGAACGGTCAAGCTTCGCGCGAAGAATGATTGCTACAATGTGTGCTGTGAATCTAAACGATTCTCAGACTCTACAGAGACTCTAGGGAAATAACCGAAGCTACGCCGAATCTTATTTCTTGGTTGCGATTACAAAAATCGTGGAAAATTGTATGAACCACAAATGTCTGAAGCACGAAATGTATACGTGATAAAAATGTCTGAGTAATAAAAATCAATTATTTCATTTGGACTCGAGGACATGTAAATCAGTGCCACCAAAATTTCATCCAAACAGGGCTGCAGGGCTGGTAATTTTAAAATGATGAGAAAAAAACCCATAAAAACATGAAATTCGAATAATTATCATAATCAATGAAGATTTTTTTTTGGTCAACAACTTTTAAAAATTTAGTCAAAGTTTTAAAAATTAGGCCATTTTTTCTAATCGCAAAAAAATGGAAAGCAGTTTTTCTCACCCTTCAAATTCTACCACTGCACGGAGAGAAATGCGGGGAAATTTATATCACAAATTACTATGATTTATAGTTTTCTGGTGACAGTTTCGTCCCTCTGAGAAATTTTAGCAAAAACATAGTAATTTTTCATCTAAAATTGGGCGAAAAATGTCAAATTTCCGCTATTTCCGATAGAATTTGAATAAAAATTACTATGTTTTTGCTAAAATTCTCAGAGGGACGACACTCTCACCAGAAAACTATGGTGGCATAGTAATATGTGATATAAATTTCCCGGCATTTCTCTTCGTGTGCTGCTTTAATTGAATGAAATTACGTAATGATTATCCACCGGTAGACCCTTGTCGTTGATATCACAATTGTATTAAAATATCGAATCATGGAGCAGGCTCTCAGTGCTCACGATTATCGAGTGTGCATTTCAAAAGACTGAAAAAATATTATACACGATATATGAAATATGATATCATGTTTATGATGATCCGGTGATCAAATAGTGAAAACACTATGCTACTATTCATATCAGATTCAAATCTTTTATACAGTCACGTTCAAAACGACTGGGACACGATGATTTGTTTGTCGTCAGTTTCAAAAGTTTGAAAGAATGCTGAAAAAAATGGATGCAAAGTTTTTTTTTTATGTAACAACTTTTTTTTCGACAATTCGAGATTTGTTTTCCGTTCCATAAAGGTTTGTACTGTGCATTTTGGAAATTTGATAATATTCAATGTTTATTCTAGTTTCTATACTCGGTGACGGTAATTTTTCAGTTTCTTTTTTTCCTGCACGAAAAAGTTATTTTTTTAAGTTCGATGATGGCTCGATTTGTTCTCCAGAAAAATGTGCATAACTCTAATGCACACTTACGTCGCATATCGCATTCTTGACTCTTTGAACGGAAACCCGTTTGCGGGAAAATCCGGAATCCCCTTTACGATTGTCTCCGATGGAACGAACATCCACGCTTCCTCGAAACCATAAGTGCATATATTTGAATGCGGAAGAAGATGACTCTGAAGTTTGCACCGTTGAGATATTCAACGAAAAGTATTTTGCATATTGATTAATTATTGAAATATGAAAATCATGGCAATTTTCCGTGTAGATTGAAATTTTAGCGAGAGAAAATCATTTCATTGCCCAGACCGAGCCAGACCAAATATCGAATAATAATTGTGAACTCTGCTGAAGAAAAAAAAAACAGAATTTCGTTGCATTCGAATGATGCACAAACTTCAACTTTATGGAAAAAGGGGTGGTCAACTTTTCACAAGTGTGATCGTCAGGTGAATTAATTTATCAACGACTGCTTAATTTACAGGAATTGGTTTAAGTAGAGATCACAGTTTTCCAGATTTCCATTGACGTAGACGACAAATTTTATTTCATACTACAAAATATTCGCCTAGTAAATGAGTAAAATCGATTAAATTTGAAATCAAAATTGTACGGAATTTTTTTTGGTCTTTCATTTTTTTTTTTTTTTTAATAATTGGAACGAACTAATGCGACTGGCATTTTTCCATGGGGAAGGAAAATAAATAGACACCTGTACGATAAGAATGACATAAAAGTGAAGCGTCTTCAAAAATGCTAATGAACGGTGTAATTATTGAAAATTAATCAGCACGTTTATGTTAGTTGTTTATATTCAAATGTGGAGCGTGCGATATCATTACGCAAGAATAAATGCTCGATGTGTTATTGCCGTCTTTTCAGGGTCAATGTGCTCCAAAGTTATTCAGTGTTCATTCAAGCGTACTTGTGATATCCGAAAGAGTCTGAAGCTTTGCAAAGAGCTTGAGAAAGTGTTTGGTCGCGGGTTTAGAAACAGGTTTCCATGAAAAATTTTCAAGTTTCGGAGAAAATATTGCAATATTAAAGAAAAATGGTATTTTTAAAATAAAAGGAATTTTGCGAGTTGCTTTCGTTGGTGATTAGCTATAAATATGTGTTATGCATACATATCCGTTATGTTGGAGGACCCATAAGCAGAGATGTACTATAATATGTCGAGATCGCGAGGAAACCACGTGGTGGGGCTTTACAGCCGGTTATTATGCGGCCGATATGGCTTCGAGGCAATTAATACTATTGTTATGATTCCCCTCCAGGTAGGTAATGCGTGTGTGTATGCTTTTCCGTTTCGACTTGTTCAGTTCGTTCCGAGATTGCCTCGGATACACCAAGGTCTATTTCGTGGTTCATCCGTCGCACGTTTTTCCTTTGCGAATAATGTCACTTGAATAAACACCAAGAAAACGTAACGAAAAATCTACTTTTCCGGCAAATAAAAAAAACATCGTTTAAAATGGTGCTCAATTTTTTTAAATATCTTTACGAACGAGCGGTATGGAACACGAGTTTTTACCAAAGATCCGTTAATTTTCCTGACCATCTCGGCTGAAGGAACGAATTTTAAAAAGAAAATCAAGTTTTCGACCAAAATCAATATTGTGTCCAGTTTTTTGTTGACCTTAATTGGTGGATTGAGTCGCAGTTATTGAAAAAACGTTCGTGCACCTTCTCGAAACCTTTCCATCGTGCGATTAACGAAATTTCGCTGATTTATTGAACGACCAATCGTGTTGGCATGTTTTTATCTCTTTTGCCAAATTATTTACCATATCTCGGGAAGCAAAGTGCACTTTTGAGAATCGTAAACCCTGTGAGATTGTTATGCGCGGTTGGGAATCGTTTGAATTCTACATTGAACTGTTTGACTACAGAGTTAACTTCGCACTGTTTTACTAAGTGACTCGACAATTGAAACTATCAAGGGTCCGTCATTCGATGATTTACGAAGGACTAGGCGCGTGTGTGATTTCTATTTATATTGTCAAACCGATTCATACACGACCGAAGTGATGTGGAGTGAATTGTTGAATGAACAATTAATGGAATATTGCTAGAGACTTACAAGACGAGGAACGAGAGAAAAAAAAATGAATTCGTGAAAAAATAAAAAGTGTGAATCGTAAATTTCGATTATCTAAAAAATAACAACAATGAGAATAATTTGTTAATAATATAAAGTTGATATCTGTCTACAGATCGCGAAGGAACGGAAAATTTCTCCGTCTCTTTCAACCCGCGGAGCGATAAGACGTCAATTATGTCACAGATTCGCGCTTGAGATTGATAAAGTTAAAAAAAAAGTAATCTCGTTCTCGACCGGCTGTATTTTTCAGTTTTATTATTTGTTACGATGTCAAACGAGAATGTGACGTTGAATGGAAGTGAAACGGATCATCAATCGATCGATCGTAAAGAACGATCGTACATGGATAGTTCGGTAAGAAACGGAAAAGCTGGTACGAGCTCAGCGAGCAATTCGGGCGAGGAAAGTTTCATCAGGTCGAATAATCATCATTATCAACCTCACAATAATAACAAATCTACACAGATCGACTTTCCCATGTCGAACTGGCGTTATGGACAAGGACTGAATTATACTCGACCGATGAGGCCGACCTCTGTGGGTCATCTACCAAAATCTAATCAATTCAATGGATCGAACGTGTCGATTTATGCACCGACCAGAAACACCTTGTACTCCAGTCGCAGCGAAGTTATACTTTCACCGAGAAATCGTCAGCCCAACAGATTCGTCGCACTTGACATTCTAAAGTCAATGCCAAGTTCCCATTACCCACCCTATTCGGGGAGCAATTTTTCAAACAATCCCAATTGCAATTGTTGCTGCAATTGCAATGGAATGCAATCTAATCCGGCGCCTGCGAACCCTCACCAACAGCACGATGATCCGGATAGCCCTGAGGGCCTTTCCTGGCGACGACTTCACATGAGTCGTGCCAAACTCAAAGCCACTGCGACCACCTCCGAATTGCTCAGCGGTTTTGCTATGGTGAGTCTACACTTTTCACCCCACTTCCTTCCCCTTTCTTCCTCATTCTGGCCTAAAGCAGTCAACAAAAAATTTGGCATTTCTAACTACAGAGAAACTCTGCCTTTTCCTCATACTGCTGCAAATTTTCACATCCACAATCATACTTTCCACACTGTACGACTTAGCAGAATGGGAGTGTAAATCGTCTTTCGTGTTTTTTGCAAACATGACTCACCAGAAAGATATCTACAGATAAAATAGCTGCCCAACGATAGCCGAACGAGTGTGAAAGTGCTACAAAGTTCTATACCATCTGACACATAGACACCAAATTTCTTGCTCACAGCGAAACCGAATCTCAATTTTTGCCAATTTTTTTTCGAATTTATTCGAAAAGAGTGACAGCGCCGAATAAATTCTTTTTTTTTTCGCCTCAATACCGATACATTTTCGGAATAACTGATTGAAAAATAAAAATATGGATTCGTCGAATATTTATCAGCTGATGGTTGCAGAAATCTATGGTTGTTAAAGTTTCTCTAGATCAATAAGACTCTGGTCCGTATAGAACCTCAAATAATTGGATTTTTCTATTTAACTTTGCCTACAATCACTGTCAAAATTCTAAACGACTTTACCAATGACTTTACTGTGTTTTTGCTGTATTGCAAGTATTTCTTTGTTGGAAATGAGTATTTTCGTTCGTGGAGTGTGACTATGGCAGAAAAAAAAGTTGATCGTGCTTACAAATGGTAGAACCTTTCCGTTGATCCAAATTTTTCTGGTAGAGATCAATCGAATACTGATTCGATGAACCACTTGCCGAATCCTCCATCGTCGAGATTTTTCACGTTGTAGTGGAGCACGTGGAGGGAAAAGACCTGAAAAATAGAAAAATCTTTTCTAACATATTTCCTAACGTGGCGGAACCGAATAAAAACTCTTTTTTTTAAATAATACACACAGAATTAAAAGTGACGTTGTGGTACACGTGGCACTCGACGAGAGGCGAAAATTCCTAAAATGAAAAATGTTCCTTAATGTGAAATGAAATTCGAACGAGAAACGATATAGTTTCATAACTGAAGGTCATTGTCTCGTACGACATGATGACTCACGTGAGACTTAGATTCCTGAGAATTTTTTAATTAATATCTAAAATGAATAATCGTTGCCAAGGTCAAATTTCAAACACACAACAAGAATAGTGTCTTTTTTGATAAGATTCAAATCCCGAGACTCGACCACGAGTTTTTCTATAATTCGGACAAAAATTTCTGTCTATTAGTTTTTATTCAGTAAATTTCCAGCCACCACGAGTTCGTTGGCAATAATTCGGAGCACTGATCGTTGGGCTCATTTTATTAATAAAAGAGAAAAATTTATAAAAGTGTCCTGTTTGCACTTATTCATTAACAACGTGCACTAAAAATAGCAAAATAGTATCCACGCCAAGGAAGAAAAAGCACGAGGCGTATTTTGTCTGAAATGATGGCTGATGGTAATTATTTAGATGTTGTTGAGATGAGATTGGATTTTGACAGGAGGTCCAATGACGTCAAGAGCAAAACGCGACGCTCATTTCATTTCGACAAACAATTCGATTCGCACGAATTATGATTGTGGAGATTTTTTGGACGATTTAAATCACATCCGGATACATGAGAGTAATTTTCAAGGTTTTTACAGAAGGATGTTTACTTTGGCAGTCACTCTGCAATATTAACTGAGTTTGGGAAATAAGGGAATTCAGCAATTTCGTGAATTTCGAATGGGAAAGTTTCTGTGACCAAAAAACGATACATGTGCAAATTTTGTCAATCTTTTCAATTTTTCGACATATTTTCGATTGTGCGAAATATATTGTCGAAAATCCGTGTCATTACGAGCTCGAAGTGTGAGCATAATGATAATTAAAGTGCGAGATATGATGTCAAGGTCAAGCGATTTAAAAACACATCATGGGGATGCGCAATATGACTAAGTACGGTTAATCTTCACAGCAGGATTATGGATAGAAAAAATTGATGTAATTTGCACGACTCGTTCCTCTGACATTGAGAAATATACTGCGATAGGTTTTTTCTTCCTCGATGAAAATGGAATTTGTTAATTTTTCTTCAATCTGCTGAAACATTGTTAAATCTAAAGACTGTTGCATCAACGATTTATTCAATCGATGGAAACGTCGATTCAAGATCGTCGATTGCCAAGAGTAAACGTTTCCTTCTTCGACAGAATAAGTATGCAAATTTGTTTCTGGGAAAACTTTTTAATTCCGAAAAGAATTATTGCCGCAACGAAACTGTTGGCAACTCGGGAGCTTCATATTAGAAATTATTACCGATCGAAAAAACCCCAACAATAATAATAATTAATAAATAATAGTAACAATAGCTTCAAGTTGATAGTTCGAGTTTCTTGAACTAGAGTGTTGAATAATTTATGAAAGATTCCTTTGGAGAATGGAGAGTGTAACGATAGAAACTGAATGACTAGCAAATGTTCTCACGACGCGATCAACGCTAAGAATCGTTGTGATTATAACGCGCGAGAGAATCGTTATCCAGCTCGTGCTTGTTACGATCGTCAACAGAGCACAGATCGCTTATGAATAAATGAAAAATATCACGCGACAATCGAATCATCGCGTTGATTACTTCTCGCGTGCAAAAATTTCGTAAGTTTCGCGTTCCGAACAGCAAAAAAAACAAAAAAACATAATGTTAGTGACGACAAAGTTGACGAGAATTTGACGAAACGTGAGAAAATTGCCGAGTCATAAGTTTATAGTTTAATACAGTAATCGGCGTATTTGCCGGGGAAAATAAAAGAAAAAATACACAATAACAAGAAGATGAAGCCGATGAATTAACGTCAACGATGGTACGGAATGGCTCACAGAAAATTTGCAATTATGTGAGTAACTCTTTCCTGTCACAGAGACTTGGAACTTTCCTCAGAACGATTCTTGCTTTACCACATTCTAAATCTAATTGCTCAACTTATGAGCAACTCTTTTTCCTAACGAACATTCTTCCTCCAGCTCCAGAGATTTTCAACGAACAAAATATGAAAATAATTCATTTTTTACAAGACATAATCATCGGCGCCCAGTGGACATGCTCTCTGAATTTGGAATTTATTGTCCACACCCATTTCATGGAATTTAAAGTTGAAAAAAATCTTTTCAATTAAGAGATACGAATTGAGGGAAAAGCAGCTACACATTTGATGAAAAACTATCCAATCCTTAATAAATCAATTGTTTACCTTTTCATTGACGAAAGTTATGGAATGTACATGCCAAGTGTGGCAACATCGCATGGTGCTGAATGGAATGAGCGTTTGGAAACAACTAAGCATCGGTGAGCGACGTTTCGCCGTTTCCAAACTGCACACATTCAGTGAAAATTATTTACCAGAAAAATCATAAATTTTATCCAACTGTAGGCAGAGCTTTTTTCATCTGCAAAACTTGTTTCCGTCCAGTAAATATTATTGATGTCCGTGCATAAATATAATAACATTACCAAATCGAATTTCCTCGCAGTAATTATTGTCTTTTTTCTACGAAATATTGCTGTGTAGCTGGCGCCCAGCTTGAGAACAATGGAAATTCCTCCCTGATGCCACCCGAAGATACACACTGTGCCGGAACTCCTTAATAACGATAGAATCATCAGCTGGCAACTGCAAATTTTCACGCCGTCATATTTTATCGAAACTTTCAAGTGACGAGATTCGGCCTAGAAGCACGTCAATTATTTCATGAGCATCATCGCGTTGCACCGGATTGTTTGATAAGCGAAAAGAAAAAAACATTCCACAATGAAATTGCTGTTGTCTCTTTCAATTAAATGGCGAATCCAATTTGTAGAAAATCTTTTTGGAAGCAACGAAATCCGGGATGGCGAATTGAAATGATTTAAAATTTACAGATAACTCGTTTTAAAATATCGATGAAAAAATGAGATTGTGCGATGTTACCGTTATCAATTGTTGGCTCTGCACATTCATCGTTATTAAGGATTTTTCACCGTAAAGGAATCCCAACTGTTGGAAATAGAAAAAATGTCATCACAATTTTTTTTTCTCGACAGCCATTATTTCATGTTTAATAAATAATGTCGTATTTAAAGGAAAAGTTTTTGAAAAATGAATATATTTTTTTTTTTTCCTAATTGCAATGTGGTCCGCAATTATGCAATTCTCAATTAAATTCATGGACATTTATCATCAATGAAATAATACCTTGGGCATGAAGCGGATTTTGAGTTTTTGATCCATTTGTTTTTTTGCATTATAATTTTACGGACTTGATAAAATCCGTCATTTCGTCTATTAAGGAGGTTGGCTACATACGACCATATGATAAGAATTTAATAAAATTCGGCGATTACATTCTTTAGCAACAAATACGATGACCCGATTTTTTTCAAATTTTTCGTCTACATAGTTGTCGAATAATTGGCGTTTACAATATGCAAAAGATATGTCTACATATATCTGATTCCTATGCTTATGCATGTAAACTTTAGTGTTCAATTACTCGAAAACTATGTAGAAGAAAAATCCTGAAAAATTTGTATATTTATATTTAATAATAAAGAATATACTCACCAAATTTTATTAAATTCTAATAATTTCGAATTTTTTTGTGCTCTTAACATACCACCATATGATAAAAATTTTATAATATTTGGTGATAACATTCTTTAGCATTAAATACGATGACACAATTTATTTCAAATTTTTCGTCTGCATAGTTGTCGAATAATTCGCGTTTACAATGTGCAAAAGATACATCTATATATATCTGGTTCCTATGCTTATGCATGTAAACTTTAGTGTTCAATTACTCGAAAACTATGTAGAAGAAAAATCTTAAAAAATGTGTATATTTATATTTAATAATAAAGAATATACTCACCAAATTTTATTAAATTCTAATAATTTCGAATTTTTTTGTGCTCTTAACATGGCAACATTGTTGTGGGTAGCCACCCTCCTTAATGACAATTACGTTAATTATAAATGTTTTCTATTATTATTTGAATTACTGTTATTGTTGTGTTGAAAAATGAAAAATAATCGCCCCGTCAGATAGAGTCAGAATTTGCGGTGGTAATATTGACGAATTTGAAAATTTCAGGTGGCCATGGTGGAGCTTCAAGTGAACGAACCAACCGCGGTGCCCGAATGGCTGTTTGTTACGTTTGCGGTGTGCACGACTGTTCTCGTCTCGGTGCACATTTTCGCTCTCATGATCAGCACGTACTTGTTACCGAACGTCGAGGCAATAAGCAAACTCCAGATCTCGAGCCTCGTTACGGAATCACCGCACGAGAGAATGCGCGGCTTCATCGAACTGGCGTGGGCGTTTTCGACGGTGCTTGGTCTCTTCCTCTTCCTCGTCGAGATTGCCATACTCTGTTGGGTCAAGTTTTGGGATTATTCCTTCATGGCAGCCACCGCGAGCACCATCATCGTCATACCTGTCCTCATCGTCTTTGTCGCCTTTGCTGTGCACTTCTATCACTCGCTGGTTGTTTATAAGTGCGAAGCCTCGTCCACTGACATGGCGGAATTGGAGAAAATTAAAAAAAAATTAGACAATGCTCACACCGCGCAAACCACCGTATGACGAACAACGAAAATTACTTTTTTTTTCTTCTCTTCATCGTTCGCATGCGACGAAATATCTTTTTGCGTCCCAATGTTTTTCCTCGAAAAATACATGACAACAGAATTTTTCATATTTTTTCAAGTTGTAGATTTGCAATTAAATCATTACGTTGCGATCAAGTGATACAAAATTCGATACAATTTCTTTTATGGAAATTTATGTATACACGAGACATTTACGTTGAGTCATCTAGATTATTGCCATTCTCATTACTTTTCTCTCTATTTACTCTTTCCTCATTTCCAAAAAACTTTCAAATCGATTTCAAGGATAAATTTACATTATTTATTCCACACTTTTGTTTTTCTTATCCTGTACAATTTTCTAAAGTCGCGACGACACTTTATAGATTCTAATTGATCGACACGCTTCGTTGTTCGATTAAATAAATGATAAAATTTCCACTTCGAGCTCATGAAGAAAAACAGCATAGGAATAGAGATTTAATGACGTTGAATCATCGGTATGAAAAAACCGTACCACCGTTTCCTTCAATGGTGTGGAAAATGTCGTTTTCATCGTTCGTTACAGAAATTCCTGGATATTCGGTGACTTACGAAGGCTGAAAATAAATTCTGTAACGTAGCGAAAATGTTTGACGGAGACTGTGATTTCGATGCAACGACAAACCCAATGGAGCGTGTATAAAATCGTTCGAAAACGCGTTTCGATCGAAGTAAAAAATCATTTGAACGTTCGAATTGATAAATAAAAAAAAAATTTCACATAACGATAATCTTAAAAATAGAGACGACGAATATTTAGTCATACGACACGTTTGTCCCAAGTAACTCGATTGAGCATAATTGTGTGTGATTATTTTGTATAATTAATTGTGCGTGTTTCGACGGTGACGATGAGATAATCATTCGTGAATGATAAGCATCAATGTGTTCCAACGATAATTAAAAATCATATTTGTACGTCAATTAAAATATAAATATAACGATGGCTCGACTCGCGTATGAAACACGTAAAATTTGTGATGAATCTTTGTTTCTTTTTTAATATAAAAAAGGGAATTAACACCGAAGGGGAAGATATTCACAAAACCAACGTCTTCGAGTTGTTTTTTTTTTTTTTTTNTTTTTTTTTTTTTTTTTTTCGGAACGTGTCACGAGCCAAACTCGCGTAACGTGTTTTTATTTTTATATATAAAAAATGTACATGGCTGTACATATGCAAGTTGAGAATTGCAGCAGTACAAGCGGAGTGCTCTTAGAATAATCATGTTATTTTTGTTGTTGTTTTAGCAATAATTACATTCTATTTAAGAGTTACCTTTGCAATTGTTTTTCTTTCTCTTGTTGTTGTTGCTTAAACCTGTATTTTCAACGTTTCTTCTTTCATGATTTTTCCTTTTTGTTGTTGTTTTCTTGCTCTAAATTTATAGACTCTTTAAGTTACATTTCCATTCTTTTTTCTTGTGTGTTTTGTTTTTCCTCGAGTCACGGTGGATTTGAGTCAACGCGGGACTTAGTCATTTTAATCTCGTTTAAAGAACAATTATCGTCGCTTTGACGTTTGTCGAGATTAACACACGTGGTGTTTGGTCTCGATGAATGAATTCTTGTGGTGCGATGAAATTTCATCGACTTCATCATCGTACATTGGCAATTTGACGTGCTCCCGTTAAGCAATCGGGACTTGACCGTGTATCGAGATCTTAAACGTCTCACGACGATCAATAACTTCTACAGTATTATGTTTGTTTTTTCATCTTGTAAAAAATAACTACAGTGAATGGGCGGCGGGAGGGCGAGAGCAGGAAACTGAAGTGATTGTTTTTGTGTGTATGACGAAGAGCGAAAATTATAATTAGAGGAAGTAACAATTTGTATATATTTTTGTTTCACGAATTTTTCTCGTGGGGAAAAACAAAAAAAAAATAAAGAGAAATGCGAAAGGTGTCGAACTCCGTGTGTCACTTATTGCACAAATTTGAAATAATTATTTCAGGCTTTTTTCGTTCCTTGAATCAGTGGAAACTAAAAATACAAACGATCTATGCCAACCTTCGTTTTTTTCTTTCTTTCTCGAACAACCAACTAGAGTGTACATTTTCTTCTCCCTTTTTGTTCCGTAAATAATAATATAATTATATTCTCCACGCTTTAAAGTCTATTTACAAGAGAGACCATTCCAGGCGAGAAACTTATGAAGGTTATGCGAATACGATAAATTGGTGTTGAGGTGATCTAGCGGTTGGCAACGTTGAGCACGTGCGAGAGAGAGTTAAAAAATTAGAAACATGTTTTCCTCAAGACATCGGTAGTGTCCGAGAAAAACGTGCATCCACTTTTTCGTGGACCGCGATCACTTGCATCCTCATTCGGCAGGGAAGATGTAATTTTTCTTTCGTTTTTTTTTCTTGAAATATCAAGAAAGTCCGAAAAGAGAGTATATTTGCTGTTTGGTTGTTTCCTCTTCGTCTCGGTACCGATAGATTGCCTCAACACAAATCTACGAAGCTTCGACTCCGTGGCAATTCGAGAGAAGAAAAAAAAGTACGTGCGTAGGTTTTGATGGTGAGTTTGAACCGATAAAGAATGAGAGAGCGGGGAATAAATGAAAAAAAAAAA
>JBAJMU010000001.1:16840598-16873442 GCA_037952995.1 Hyposoter didymator | reverse complement strand
AAAATCATGCTACAGAAATAGGCCGGCCATCGATTTGGTTCTCTCCTACGATAGCACAGATTCAGACTCTTAAAAATTTCGATATTCTCGAGAAACTACGAAAGAAAAAGGATTTTTTTTCCAGCCCAAACGGTTTAGTACCCAAGAAAATTCTTGTTGACGTCTCTCATTCGAAAAAAAAGACCAACGTGTTTGGCGTCGTGAAAAAATGGGAAAACGTACATTTAAAAAAGAGAAAAACCAATTGTGGTGGGAGATCAATTTTTTTTCGCCATTTTGTTTAGAAATATCATATAAATATATATATATATCTAGAGAGAGAGAATCAAACTTGAGTCTGATACGATCACGTGTCGACACCGGAAGAAATTGAGACACTAATAATTTTTCCTCTACCGCTTAGCCACTTTTTTCTTTCGTTTTTACAGTACAAATACCGTAGAGAATTAAAATCTACAATCTCACGATGAAAACTAAATTTGAAGAAAACTAAATTTGTGAAAATTTAATCGATTAATGACGAACAAAAAAATGTGTTAACCACAAATGAGGGTCGAGGGATGGACAAGCAAATTCCGCTTGCTCTCATAGACGGGTCGGACAGCCTTGAATAATTAAGGGGATGGGAAGAATTTAATAATCGATTGAGATGCTTGGAAAATTATTGCGTTGTACACGTAAGAGGATCTCCAAAATTATCACTAATTAGTCTTGGTTGGCTAGCTCCGATTGATATTACGAAAGAATCTTAATGAGTTTGTTTTTCGTACGACAAATAGTTGATTTTTTCAGCGGAATTATTGAACGAATTAAAAATCGTGTGAACGTCATGTTTCAAATTACTCGAGGAATTACCTCCCATTGTTTTGTTTTGCTATCGACAAACATTCGTCGATTTTTACTGGCAACTTTTTTTTTTCAAACGCAGCCTTTTTTTTCTCAAACCGATATTTTGAAAAAATGCTTCGATTTCGTAGCTGTCGTAACGTATAAGAAAAAATTGATTTTCTGCCGTGGCTTAAAAATGTGAAAAAAACGTTGCACCGGGAAAAATGTTTTGCAGCTACGATTTGTTGATTCATCGTTGAAAAATATCGTTTCTGAAACTTCATGGATAGTCCGATCATCAGCCCCTTGCACAGAATTTCGAATAATTCAATAATTTCACTGAAAAAAATGCCCAAAGTGTGTCGATTTGTGTTCACTCTAAGGCCAAATATAATTCAATATTTCGATGATCAGAATAGTCAATAAACAAAAAAAAAGCGTTTCGTTTTCATAAAAACGTGGATTTCCTTTTCCATTTTGAAAATCGTGTTTTTTTTTCGAAAAGGAGAAAAAAAAAGAAAAGAGTTGAGGTTCTTAGTTCTGGAGAGAAAAATTTCGTCATATTTGGATGTAAAATTGGAACCGAGATTCGAGTTGAAAAATTTTTAGTTGCGGAGCACCGGACCAGAGTTTGGTTGATCAGAGAGTCCCCTTAAATAAATTGGCATTCCTACATCTTGCTCAGTCTTGTGATGAAATAAAAAATATAAAGTGTGAGTTTTCTTTAGCATTAATATTTTTTTTCGTTTATTCCTCATGTGGCTGCCCCGTCCATGAGACAGGATTAACGAATGCAAGATGGTCTTGGTCAATGAGACGAAAATGTGGTGTCTGAGTGTGAGTGACGAAAGTCTTAGCGAGAACTTGAACGAAAAGTTCCGATAGGTCTCTTGGCTCTTTGATTTCTAAGTGTAATTATCGTCAACGAACAGTTGTTCCTTTTGCATCCGAGTTTCGCTGCACTTCAATATTTTCGTTTAAAATTGCGAAATTGCGAAACCCGCGCTTATATATTTTAAATAAAATTAATAAAATATCAATAATATTTTTAAAAAACGCGAGAAAAAAAAATTACATCGGTAATATTGTTATGTACACAATTGTTGCTTTCGCTCCGCGTAACAAAGCAATGGTTAAACGTAAATTCACAACCTACACGCGCATTATAATAAGCTTCCTTTCGTATTTTCAACCCTTTTTGTTTCCTTTTCGTTCGTCGCCGCGACTTCATTTTACAAATCTTCGAACGAAACTTGGAATTTTAAACGACTCGTTCATTACGTACAGTTCAATTAGCTACTTTCGTTTGTGACAATAAATAATACATTTTTCTTTTCCCTATTCACCGGCTTGGAGTAAAAGAAAACTCCAGAACGTTTTTGAAGCATGAGTTCGATTGATCGAAGGAAAAAAAGGAAATTCTATTTAAAAAAAAAACACAAAAAAAATCTGTTCAATGAGATCCAAGGATCGAATTTTTTCGTTTGATTCCGAAACAGCAAAGAAAAATGTTCGAGATTGAGGCCCAAACTTTGTTTGTCGTTCATGAAATTTCAATATTCTGTTACTCCACTCTGGACTTATTCCGATTCTGCGGAAGAATATCATTTTCAACGTGTCAATTCGAAATGATTATAAAAAACGTAATATTTTTTCGTTCGCGTTCGACGATGAGTTTCTTCATACATCGTCGATCCGGACGACGATAGAGAGCGATGGTTTAGAGACCAGCGAATTCATGGGTGATAACGACATGGGGGAAGGGAGAGAGCGCGATAATCGAACTTAAAGAAAAATAATAATAATAATAATGAATTACTTACATAAATACGATATCGACGGAAATTAAGGAAACGAGGTTGTGTGACCATTATTGCAAATGTGATTACGCTTTTTTTTCGTACCACTCTTTTCATAGTACTTTTTACCAATAACGACGCTTGTCAAACTTCCATGTGTTTCGAAGGTGGATGAGATATGAAAGGTTCGCTCCACATTCGCCGCAAATCGCCCTGAGAAAAAAAATGACACAACAATTTAGTTATTTCTACCAAATGAGTGCGAAACGATATTGCAATCGGTCGATCGCAACTTTGACCATTTCATTTTTTACAAATTTATTCCATTTATTCATTTTTTTCAAATTTATTTATTTCATGGAAAAGGTTTTACAAAGAACGTCATTAAATTATTTTTTTTTATATTCAAACAAATTTTTGAAAATGATTTATTTTATCGAAAAGGTTTTGAAAAATGAATTTATTAATTTATCATTGCAGTTCGTAGTCGGTTTATCAATATTTTGAGGTAAGAGAAAAATTTACCTTGAGATATGCCATCGTGAGTAAGGGTAGCAGCGTGAAGGGCACGAGATAAAGTAAGGCGGGTTGGGCGGCTTTGAAAACCTCGGAGCTTACGGTGGCAGTGAGTAAACCGAGGAAATAGCCGATGAGAGAGCAATGAAAGTAGCTTATGCGACCCAGATGCCTCGGGGGTGGTACACCAGCTTCGCAACCACCGATTACCAATTGACTCTTTTTGTATGCGTCGTAGCGCAATACGAAACAAAGGAGAAGACCGGGCATGACGACGTCACCGAGCCCGAGCATTGAAAAGTGTCCGGCTTGATGCATCGATGGAAATACAAGTTTACCGGGCAAGGAAAGCTTCGGTGCTTCCCGAGCCACTCCACCGAGGTGTAATCTTCGTGCGACGAGACCCACGGGATTGTCGGCCGGACGTGTAGCCACCTATGAATACCGTTTTTCTATCAAATATTTCATTGTCTTCATAAAATACTTTTTTTTTCTATTTATTTCTCTGGAAAATGAGCGTTTCTTGTTGAATTTTTCAGTCTGTGTGCGTTCTCGAGTCAATTATGGTAAAAACTCAACGACGAACAAGACGAGAAAGTCGAAATAAGGAGAAAAACGGAGTAAAATTAATTTTTCACAACGAGGCAAAAATGTTACCTTGACCATAACGTTTGTGCTGAATATGTAAGAAGAGAAGAAGACCCAGAAGACGTCGTATATGAGTAGTCCAGTGAGTAAGAGGGTCGATACTTTTAGGCTGGGTAATCTTACAAATGCTATAAAAGCGACGCACAGTCCCATCCCCATTGCGTCCATCAGTAACCAGTGTCCAGTCAATACCCATATACATACTATACTAACGCTCAGAGAAAAAGATAATAATTCAGCGCCTGTGAACCTGCCGCAAACACCGAATGATATCTTGTTCCCGTCCGAGCATGGTCGTATTATGTATTGACACATTGGTAATAGTAAAAAGGCCAATGCTACGGTGGCTATGACTTTCGACATGAAGGAAAAACAGAAAAAAAATTTAAAAACACGATTAATTGAGATTTTTCGTAATCCGACAATTCTTATCATCAAAATTCAACCCTTTGAGTGCACACATGGTACAAGTGCATATTGGGTCAATCTGAACCAAGGCGTTTTTCGAACTTTACTTTATTTTATGGCCCTAAATTCATTTTTTATCAAGCCAAAAATTAAATGTGACAAAGAATCGGTGACGGATTATTGTTGATGTCAAAACGACCCAGTATGCACTCGAAGGGTTAGTATTTCGGAAATATTTAGCATATTGAAATTTACATTATTGGTGTACAAAAAAATTCACTGTTTTGAGTTTGTCCATGAGAATCAGAAAATTCGGCTCAAAAAAGTAGCGACGATTTGAAATATGAAAATAATAACTCATAAAGATTAAAAATAATCCATTTCGTTACGTCCCGATAATATAAACTCCAGTCGTATTTTATTGGAAAATAAAAAAACTCCGAAATTTATTGATCTTTGGAAATGAACGAAAATTCCCCTTTTGGTAAGAAAAATACTGATATGACGAGAAGATTTCCCGGAAGGTCATTCTTCGGAGAACTACATTTGGCTTTTGTGAAAAATGAGAGAAAAATTCTGGCAGCCATCAAGAATATTTCTAAAATAGAAGCAATTCACCCCGCGCAATTAGTCCGGGTCAATATAACCCAGTGTGTCAACTGAACGTTGGGCTTCAATAAATAAAAATTTAAATTTAATTTTAAGCCTAATTTCGCGTGTTTTTTTTTCCTAATCACAATGCATGTTCTCAATCGGTTTATGCGCTTTCCTCGCAATGCAGAAACTTAGTCGTAACAATCAAGTTATTTTGGATTCTAATGGGAATAAAATAAAACAGATTTCCATTAATTTTTGTCGCATCTTCCCATGATTTCACAGTTTCTACCATTTGAATGCAACTGAACTTTGTTTTTGTTTGCCTTTTAAAATTTAGTTTGTTCACAGTCTAAACTTTTGCGAAGCTTCCTCGCCGATTTGCCGAAATAGGCAAAAAACTGAGATGTCTGAATGAATGAAGAAGTAAACAAAAAAAAATTGCGTTTTAAAGACAGAAAATCCAATTCTCAACGGTAAGTCGAATTTGGGAACTTTGTTTTTTTTTTCAAACGCTAATATACCCCTTGAGAAGAAGAAACATACATCGAATTCTATTGACTGTGTTTTATTTGCTAACGTAAGAATTTTAAAACCTTTTCTTACCGTTTTTTAATTAAAAACACGGAAAATCTTCAATTAACTTGAACGGCTTTCCGAAAAGGTTAATCGTTAATTAGCTAATCAACTGTTGTGCATCGTTGCTGTACTTACTTGCGGTACATATCGCGAATAACATCTGCATACTATCGAAGAAGAAAAACATGATAAGGAGAGATATGGAAGCGCCAAGAGGTAGACAGAGAGCGTGCATAGTGTCGAGTGTTTGTACGCTGCCGCTATTGGCACTGTCCGTGATGCCTGTACCGCTACTCAGTCCGGACAAAAGATTCGCGCGTTCTTTCTCCTTTTCTCTTTCTCGCGCTTCTTGCTCCATGTTCAAAGATCTAAAACTTCCGTAGACGATCAGCAATATCGATATGAGAAAAGTCGAAACCCTGGACGAATCCATTATCGAGTAAGCCCTGTGAAATGAAAAAAAAAACCAATAAATACAAACGATTCGTTTGCAAAGCATTACGAAACTAAGCAGTTGTGTAAATTTAACGTCTCGCCGGTACGTGATGTTGACTTTCGCGTTTTTAACTGAATAATTGAATCTTGACTGATTTGACAACATTGAAAATTCAACCGTTTAAGCAACCGTTTCACGGTTCCACCATTTCACGTTTTCCAAATTCTATCCATCGCTTTGCTCTGCAACAATTTCGAAAAACTTGACCCAACGCTATCGATTTTCTGAAGCGTTTTTTTTTCTATTTCCAATTCGATCGACGAATCAAACGATAGAAACAAAAAAAGGAAAAACCATTGCTGTCCAAAATTTTGTTCCCAGTCTCGCCGAATTGAGTTTGAAAAAATAAAGAAATTTCTCTCAAATCTGCAGCGATGAGAATCGAGTAATTAAAAACTTACCACTGATAGTCCACTTGATTGGTGGCCATGTTCGATAAGACGGAAGGCCTCGACGCGCGTCTGCTATATTAGCCAGCCGTGGAGCATCTAAAACCTCTTTTCCAGGATCGTTTCCATTTGCGCGGCTACAGTTTCAAGATCATCTGTGATGAGATCTGAAAAAGGGGTAAATTGAAAAACATCAATTTGCTCCGCAAGTCTGCCATGACCATTTCGAAAAAACAATAAAAAATTTACCTGCGACGCATGAAGTTTGGCATATCAACCGAGGAAAACGTGACTCGACCGAATGTATTTTTCTGAGCAGACAAATAAACGAGTATGAAACATTTTCTTTATTGTCTGAAAAACGTCAACAAAATTGGAAACGAAAGAAACTTTCGTAATGGAGGAAAAAAATCTCGTCGATAATAACAACAACGAAAATATAAATAAGATCAGAAATGAAACGCGGAATTTTGAGAAAATACTTGCGATATATTTTTTCATCATAATAAACCCGTGAAGAATCGTATTGAAAATAAAAAAGGACGATTTGATGGAAAATGTTGAGGAAGCAGGCTAAAGAATATTTGATATTTTACAAATCAACAGTGAGCTTACTGATGCGAGGATGGAGAGTCGATCGAAAAGATTCGAGTGTGAAACGAAGAATCATGCACCTGTTGTAACGCGGAAGAGAATAGAGTTTTTCATTGACATCGATAAAGAGAGAGAAAGAAGGAGGTGACAGGGAGAAATTGGGGAGAGGGGGCAAGAGAAAGAGTGAGAGAGCGAGAAATTGTCGGTGCAACGGCCCGTGACGCGTCGACGAGCACACATTACATTAGAGAAGTCAGAGAGGATGGAAATAAATATAAAAAAAGTGTGAGGATGAATTGTTGGATGCTTACCGGGAATATGTTTCTTCTTGTGGCTGGCCGGCAACCTGGGGACTTTTGCAAGAGTGAAAATACTCAGACAAAAGTCCACGATGCGAAAATTGGATCGCAAAGTGTTTGTAAAACGGCGATCACGGCGATGAACACCATTTTGGTAAACAGAGCGAGTCACGTGACGCAAACGGCAGGCGGGGATATCACAGTGAGCGAGAGAAAGAATAAAAAATGAGGAAAGCGGCAGCGGAGGAAAGGGGAGAGGGGTTCCCTTTGGGCCGCGAGAGGCTGTGACTTCCGTGGCCCGGACCGTGATGATCCTGCAATAATACGGCCCCGCGTTTTCTGCGATCTCACCTGGGCTGTCTGGAGCCTGAATCCTTCGAGAGATCTTTCATATCACTCCCACACACCCATGAATAATAACATTAGAAAACAAAACTTTCACTTGGCGGAACCCTTCGACCATTCAATTAATTAAAACACTCGGAGATTTTAATCGCTCGCAGGATAACGCGCAACCATCTAAATCTCGTTCCCTGCTTTCTCTCGCTCTTTTTTATTCTCCGTACGAGGCACTATCGCAGTATTGCAACCGATGTACATGTACGATCGGTCTACTACTGGCACTGGTGCTGCCTGAGTGCCTGGCAAGCGCACAGTCCCTCGACTGACTCGATTACAGAATACGAATTTGCGCATATACTCCGATCGAGATAAATCCTCTGTTTTGGACTGAACAAGTTCGCGCACACGGGTTATCGATGACAGCGCGGTTGCTGGAGATGGAATGAGTATATAGTCATGGATAAACATCGATAAGACTAATTTCAAATACAAATTCTTTATTACTCGGAAACATTCGTGGTAGGCGATCAAGTATCAGAGTTTTTTTTTACAACGTATTCATACCATTGAAAAATCTAATAATTCATATATAATTTCTCTTTCATTCGGTTATTTCCATGAGAAATTTTTCATATTCACTAAATGTGTACAGTCTCTGTTGCCAGCAGAACCTTGTTGCCTAGTTCGAATTATTCCCGTTAGAGCGCAAGGTTTCTTTCATCTCCCGTGGAGTTGCCTCTCTAGCCCAGTAGTTCGTAAGAGTTCGGAAGACTCCGGCCAGCTTCGTGATTTCGAAAAAAACTTTGAAACACGTGATTTGCGTGCGGCAATAACATATTGAAAAAAGTCGTAACATTAGAGCACAGCAGAACGTTCAGTGTTCTCGATGAATTTTGTCTCCTCTTCGAAAACTTTATTTATCAGCAGTAAAAAAAGCAGACGAAACCGACGAAACCCTTTGCAGCGATTCGCCCGCGTCGTGGCGCAACTGCGCATTCGTTCGCTTCCACTCGCGCGGCGCAGAATCCCATGGCACAGAGAAAATCTCTATCTCCTTGGATTAGGATCGCAAAAACAAATATTTTTGTTGAATTTCCGTTTTTCAGAAATCAAACATTCTTTAGAAAAGCCATAAATTCAGTTGTTGTTGAGTCTAGCGGGAACCATTTGAGTTATAAAACCGTCATAAATTTGAATCTACGCCATTCGGCCATTTACATGTCTCTACACAATTTGACGCGAGACACAACACACCGACACACTTACACACACGGCAGAATTTTTGTTACATGCGCGCCCGCAACTCGAGTCGAAGTCGTCGAAGTCGAGTCCGAGAACATGGCTCAAGCGCGCTAGCAAGTAACTGTTCATTGTCATTCAGAACTTCGTACAAAACAAAAAGGAAACATTATTCGAAGAGGAGGCGATTAATCTTGAAAAAAACGAATATTTGTCAAGTGTAAAAAACTCGTGACTGGTATCATCGAGTCTAAATACGCAGAGAAAGTGATAAAAACCCGGTTGACTCGAGCGCGTTCCTTGGAATCGAGACCGTTATATGTACCCGGAGAAAAAAAAGGTCAACATTTTTTTACCGGCCGGCGGGAAGGCGTTATTGTCGGAGAAATTTCGTGTTCTGTTGTCATTTATTGGAGGTTAGAAAAGTCGTGGAAAAAAAAAAAAAACATTGTTGCGAGTGGTAAGAATCGTGAATGGTGGTGAATAAAAGTAGTTCGAAATGTGCGATCTCATAGATCTAAAAAGCCCCGATGGAAAAACGATACCCGGTACAAAGTTGGCATCGCCCTTGATACCGACCCCGAGCCAAACGTCATCCGTCCAGAAAGCCGACGATTCGGCCGGCGTGCCAAAGACAGCTGAATTGTTTATCGAAAAACGCAACAGTCTTGACAATAATCCGTTTGATAATGCTCATCACAAAACTGTCGAGTACGTCCGCAAACAGGACGATCCTTTCGAAACTGTCCTTGAAAAAGCGCTCACGTACGAGCAGCAGCATAAATCGAAAAATACTTCACCGAGATCTCGCACTGTCGATTTCAAGGACGATTTCACCCCCAAGAAACGAAGATACTCCGATATCCTCAAAATGAATAAAACTCTCGACGATTCCCTCACAGATTTGCACATTAATCATATCTGCACAGACAAAACAACTTTGGCAAGCGTTCCAGAGATCGTAATAGAAGAATCTCAAAAAAATAACCTAAAAAAAAAAGGAAATTTCCGAAATGGCCACGAAATTTCCTCCTTTCATGTCCAATCTCCGCGGCTGGATTCCTCCATTCTTAACCAATCGGCAATGAACGATAGTCTGACCGAGTCGAGCGGCAGCACGGACGATAATCTCCTGAAATCGTTCCTAGGTTTGAAGGTCAATGAAAAAATGCGCTGTGCCGCTAAAGATCCTGGTTTTTTATTGACCACCGATGAAATTCCCAAACTGCAAAATCTCAGACGTTCCTTGTCGCAGGGTGACAAAACTTCTCCCAGTAAAATTCATCAACAAAGATGTCACTCCACGACCGATAGCCTCAAGCCCACGCGAAATGGCGACGCCAGTTGCAATTCCATCATGCCGTCAATCATTTTTGAGGACAGTATCAACAGAGCTTTCCTCCATGCTTCTCGCAAGAATGCCTCCGTCTTCTCAAACTTATCCAACGTTTCCTCCATCTCGAGAGTTACCCCGGGATCCTCTTGTTTCAATTTGTCCAGTTCCTCCTCCACGTTCTCAAATCAAACTGCCAATTGCGCTTTTATTGAAAGTTCCGGCAGAGCTGGAAGTATCGGCAATGAAAACTCTAGAGAGAAAGATTTGAACGAGTTGATACTCAAGTACTCCAAACTGAGGACACGCTCCTCCGCATCCAGCACAAACGAAACTTCTTCGTGGACAAACAGCATCGCTAGCAGCTCTGATATCGGAGATGGAAAACCAATCGCTACCAAAACTGAAGAAAAACTCATTGATATCGATGTTTTCTCACCTCAGCCTGAAGGAAGTCCCGATAGTTTTCAGACAGAATCTACATCCGGTACATCAACCGACTCTGTTTTTGTTGTGAGTTGATTTATAAAGCAATTCGGTCGATTATTCTGAAACTTGAGCCAAAAAAATATTAGATCTTGAAAAAAACTAGCGAATTTCTAAACAAAAATGAAGATTAACATGAGAATTTCTCGATATTTCCAGACTCAAAAATGTTCCATGATGCTAAAGTTTGCAACGTTGGAATCGAACGAAAATAATTTTTTTCTCTTGTTTGCTGAATTTTTCAAATCTCGAGGCAATTTTTTGTGCCTATTCAATTTCTCAGTGGCAAATAAGAATTTTCTTATTGTCCTGATGAAAATTTCATTCGAATAATCTGCTCTGCTGAAGAAGAAACAGGATTTCGCTGCATTGCAACGATGCAAACTTCAACGTCATAATGTTTCTTTTTCTTTCTTCGTTGTGTTGACTTTGTTTTGGTGACGCAATTAATTTCGGTCTGGTATTTTTCTATGCTCAAATATTCACAGTCGAATGATTTTTTTCATTATTTCAATAGTTTTGTTTGCTTGTGAAAGAAAAAAAACTGGTAGCTTTCAAAATTATTGATATTTTTCCCATTGTCCCCATTTGGGAATATCTAAGAACTGTGAATAAATTGTTTTGCCATCAGGATAGCGATACGATCGAAAAGTCAATATTCAGGGAAGCAAAAACTCTGGCGAAAACTTTCGAGGAATTGGCAAGCAAGACTGAATCGAGTGAGTGAAGTTTGATTTAAATTTTTCTCTTATTTTCCGAGTTGACGAATCACCAAGAAATTCACGCAGCTCGTTGATTTTTCATGATGAAATGTGCATTTTGTTTCTTCAGGTGTAAGCAGCGATGATTTGATAAACAGTCGACCAAATTGGAACTTTGATGTGTTGCCCGTATCGGACGAGGATTCACAGGTGGACGATTTGATAGAATTAGAAAAATCGTCGGGCAAAGAAGAAGGCGATAAACCGAAGGGTGGAGAAGAAAGCACAAAGTCTGCTTCGAGTTCAGACTCGAAATTGGAGGAAAAAAATGTGCTCAAAGATTGGGACACGAATTTCCGGGATCCCGAGAACAAAATAATAGCTTCGAGTCTTTTATTGGATCTGGAAAAGCTGGTCAAGTCCGAGGCGAATTCGGAAGCAGCGGAGCTCTTGAAAAGTCTGGAGAAAGCGTTGGGCGTCAAGTGCGCAAGTAACGTCGATTTATTGGCAACTTGTCTCACCTCGGAGAGAAATAATTTGGAGAAGAGTCCAAAAAAATCGGAAAGCATTGGAGGAATTGAAAATATTAAGGATGAAAATGTGGAGAAAAGTCGTGAAGACAACAACGACATCGAGGCGCTCGAAACTTTCAAACAACCAAGTTTGTCCGAAGACAACAACCTGAACAACAATTTCAACAACGATAAAGAGATAAACAAAAGTGATAAATCGCCTTTACTAGTCAGTGAGCGATACGAAGAGTTCTCCGAGGAAAATGATGAAAATAACCCTCCCCTAGAAAATACATCTGACAAAATTCATGATGATTCGATCGAAGCGTTGAAACAAAAGAATCAAATGACAAACGATCAAAAAATAGCTGTGGAGATACTCGTGGGACTTGGAAAACTTCTCACGGGAGAAAACAAGGATCCAAAAACGGCTAACTTGCTAAAAAATCTAGGCATCGCTCTGAATCTTGCATCTTCTTATGATTCTGATCCCGTTGCTCAGGAAGAATCGCCTGTCAAAGAAAACAAGCGGCTCGGCACACCCATCAAAAATCGCATAGCTACTCCTCCTCGAAAATCTACTCCTCTTTCGCTATTTTCACGATCAGCCAATCGTAGAAGTTTCAACTTAAAGTCGAAGGTAACGATTAATTTTTAATGAAAAACTCAAACGATCTCAATAAAATTCTTCGATTCATTTTTCGACTTTTTTAGTCAAACCGAATAAAAATAAAAAAACACTGGAAATTAATCTTTCAATTATTCAATTACGTCAAATATTCTAATGCATTGTTTTTCCAACTTTTGGAACTAGAATTTTTCGCTCCAGTGCTCAATAATCCTGTTTTATCAATAACAGGAAAAACCAACGAACGAACGAACGATGAGGAGGAGTATTTCGGTGACTCAAACACCAAGCAGCACAACGCCCAATATTCCACGACTTCCGAACACTCCATTGTCTGCTGACAAATCAAAAGCGCATCTGAAGGATGCAAGAAAACGTTTTCCCAGCGACCCCAGTTCCGACGGTTCCTCAATTAATGCTCGGAAATTGGCAAAAGGTTTTTCTCTCATTTTTCGTACACGATTGAAAATTATGAAACTTTTCATAGTGGTTTCGGGGGAAAAAAAAATCAAGTTCATTTCCATGTGACGATTAATCCTTAATTAACCTTTCGAGTGCATACCGGGTCGTTTTGACCCCGAACGATTTTCTCTCACCGATCGTTCAGCATTCAAGGCTGACGAACTTTTTGGCCTTAAATTTTCGTTTTCGTCAGAAAATCATTTTATGGCCACAAAATGTGGATAATTCAACGATTCTGAGGTTTGCAACGTTGAATTTCAACGAAAAATATTCGATGTATCAATTATTCATGGAATTTTGAAAATTGTGTCATTTTTCATATCGATTAAGTTTTTGGATGGCAAGGGAGAATCGCTTTATTGTCCGAACCAAATATTTAATAATAATTAAGAGTTCTGCTCAAGAAAAGAACAGAATTTCGCTGCATTCCAACGATGCAAACTTCAGCTTCATGATAATTCACTACAAAACAAAAAAAACCAAAAAAGCTTGTTCTGCGGAATCTAACGATTTGAAAACACCTTGGGTCAGATTGACCCAAGATGCTCGTATAGGTTGGCGGCTGAGTTGTGCACTCGAACGGTCAACCGAATAGTAACTTTAATTAAAAAAAAAAACAATCATTGTAGATTTACCGATGAAACCTGCTGCCGTCTCGGAATTGGCGAGACAGGATAAGCCTTCGTCCACGATGGTCAGTAAAGTAAAAAATCGATTCAGGAAGAAAGTGGATTCTGATTTGGCGAGCAAGAAAGGTCCAATGAAAGCTGTAATTCCGCTGGGAAATATGCAGCGTCGAGGTAACTATTAAAGGAAGAAAAAAAATCAAGAAAAACGAGAAATTGGAGAATTAAAACGTTTCAAAATGTAATTGTCCAGGTTCGTTGGCAAAACGAGATTCGCCAACAGCTGGGTCGGTAACTCCGCCGAAACCAGGCCCCACGACATACGGCGTGACAACCAGCACGCCTTTCGGCATCCCACACTTTACGATGCCTGCGAAAAAATCGCCCAAATCGAAGCCCATGGCTTCCTCGACACCGGACGACGTTGCGTCCAAACATTTACGGCGCTCGGCTTCTCAAATCCCCCAAAGTCCCGGTAAAAACACTTTGTTCTGCAGCATTTCACCGGTCACTTCGAAAAAGGCGCAAAGCAACGAGGACAATCCCTCGCACAACAATTCAACGAGGTACGCGAATTCAAAAATAAATAAATCAATTCGAAATATTAACTTGCAAATATTTTTTAAATTATCGTGCAAATCGCAGCTCAAGCGAACTACCAGATTTGTTGGAAAATAAAAAAAATCAGATTTCAATGACAAAAAACTGGTTTTTCCGATGTCGGCTTTTTGTTAATTTTTCCGACCACGGATTGGAATTGACAAATACGATTTCCGAAATGAAAATTAAGCCCCCCCGATTGCTCATTTATACGTGATATTTTTTCCGAATATTCAAACAAAATTGCGGCTTGAAAATTCGAACGTGTTGAACAAAAAGGAAGCAGCGAGAAATTTACAGTTTTCGAAGCGTCTCTTAATTCCGGATTGAAACGATTTTTTGTGTTTTTTTTTTTAATTCACAGCTCAAAAACTAGCAAAATAAGAACACCCTCGAAATCGCGACATAGCTCGCAACTTCCAAGGTTGTCGCCAATGCTCGGATCAAAAGCTACTTCGCCGAAACTCAATCGTGGACAAAGGCGGTCCGAGCCACTTCAATCATGTCTGCCTAAAAGTTGCACCAACACACCAAAATCTCCTAGCGAGAGACATGCCTCCAACGGCGCAACGAGTCCTCTCAACACCAGCAACAAATTAGCATCGGCAGTAAAACCATTAAATTTGGTACGTTGATGAATTTTTAAATTTACCATTATTTATTTATACTGACCAGTTGCAAATGCGACTTCAAGTTCCATTCCAATTCAATCGCAATGACGGTTGCAATACGCGAGTTTAAAAAGTTGTCGATTTCAACTAAAAAGTAATTTCCAGTTGAATGCTCAAAAAATCGCGATCAAGACGATGAAAATAAAGTGAACAAATTTCACGATCCATTGAGGCCTGACGTTGGCTCTATTTTTCCACATTTTTCTTGGCACTTGTTCTTCGCATTTCATCGGACAATTAGGAGCATTTTTTTCCCTCGGAATGTCAACCGTTTCTATGGAAAATGTGGTTTTTCCCTGTCACTCGCGCACTCCCGCATAACGCCACCGACTGATAGATCGCGTTAATAGTACCGAATCATTCGAATTTATAGGAAGTGAAGATTTTTTGCGTGGTGAAGTTGACCTACGAATTCTCGAGTGTCTTCTGATTGGAACATTCTTTTTCAGATATCAAAACTTGGTCGACGCAAAGCCAGCGTAGCTGAGAAAGAAAACTACGCATGATTTTCGTTGTTTTATAAATTCCTATACGATATCGGTACAACAAGGGCGCTTCTTATTCGAGCGATTGAGAAAGATAAACATAATTCGTGTCATTGAAATTTCATTGTTTTAAGTCACACTCATTCCATTAATTATAAAAAAAAACGAGATTTTTGTACTTAAGCAGCAACGAATGTCTGTGCAGGTACATTCGAAACGTTCGATCGTAGCCTTGTTATTCCTCGCTTATTTTTTTAAACATATTTTGAAAAGCCACCATCGATTGCAGGCTCCATTTTATAAGTTTTGCAATAAAATATTTTTTGCTAGCAACCGATGTCTCGTTATAACGAGGAGGAAATCCTTGTCACTTCCGACCTTAACGTTTCGTGCTTGTGGTACATGATTCGCCGCAATTTTGGAACCTCCCAAATTCGAAATCCACTGTGCCATGCATTGCGCTCGGAAGTTACTCTCTTTTTGCAGTTTCGACGTGACAGTGAAGCAGTGAAAACATTTTTATCTACGATTTTCAGAGAAAAAAAAAAAAAAAAAATTAGANAAAAAATTCGACCCTCCGATGGCGAGTTCTCATGACGCGTTTTCGTAGATTTAGAGATTCTGGCTGATGGAGGAAGTCTCTCTACGTGTCCTCGTGAAGAGTTCTAGTCTGTAGCGTTGCTGGAAATTTTTTTATCCACGATGTTCAAAAGAAAAAAAAAATTCGACCCCCCGATGGCGAGTTCCCATGACGCGTTTTCGTAGATTTAGCGATTCTGGCTGATGGAGGAAGTCTCCCTGCGTGTCCTCGTCAAGAGGAAAATCAATGCTTTCTATTTTAGTCTTCCATTGAATTTTTACCTTAATTTATTGAAAATCGTATTTCGTATTAAAATCAGTTATAAATGAACAAGGAAAATCTTTCCAAAACATTTACACGTTTTCGCATATTGCGTGCCCATGAAACAAACACGCAGACGAGGGTCCGGGGGTGGAGATTCTGTAAAAAGAGTTAAATACTATAATCGGATTATACGACAGCTAATCATCAGCAAAATGGACGAATGGCAACAGTATCAACTCTTCAAAGGATCAATAGATTAGGCCTTTGTTACAGACTCGAACTATATAAATATACATATATCTATGGATTGATTCGAACAGTCGAGATAGAAACTGAAAATTTGTCTAAAAAATACATTTCCAAGATTGTTGAACATTCCAACATTGACAGTTTGCAATGAAAAATCATAAACATGTTCATTCTGATTTCCATGATTATCCCAAGAACTACAAACCCATCAAGAGACGCGGTAGCGGCTCGACGCCAAGTATTATAAAAAAAAGCGTAGCGCGAGCCCGCCGCACTCTTATATACAGTAAAATAATGGATCTGAAGTTTGCAACGTTGAGATTCAACGAAAAATGTTGCGTAAATTTATTATTTATTGAAATTCGAAAATCACGGCAATTTTTCGTGTCGATTGAGTTTTCAGGTCGCAAGAGAGAATAGTTCACTGTCCGGACCAAATATTGAATAATAATTATGAGCTCTTCTAAAAAAATAACAGAATTTCGTTGCATTCCAACGATGCAAACTTCAACATTATGTAAAATAGGGGTTTTCTGACGTCAAAGAAACTTTGAATCGTTTTTACGGAAAAACGGTTTTTTTCTACCTTTAAGAGTCATCGAGCTCACGTGACCAACTTGGAATCGAGGGTAGCGCCTCTAGCTGCGAAAAGCGTAACTTGAATGCAACTCGACAGTGGCGCTTGTGGTGGCAATAATTNACCGGGCGCTACGGATGCTATCGCTCGATGACTCTTAAGCGTTCCGAAAGCGATAATCTGACGTATAAGTACATGAATCTCTTTGTTTTTTCATGCCAAAGAGAAAGGTGAAGACCAAATTCAGTTTTATCGACGTTCAGTTGCTGAAAAATTGAAAAATCGATTCGACCACCTAAAAGTGCTGAAAAATTTTAGGAATGTATTTCGAAGCTCGTCTTGAGGTAAATGCCTACCACGGTTTGTAGTTCTAGGGTTATTTGTCGACCATGAGTTTCCAACGTTTTTTTTTGCCCACCTAAACGTTATTGTTGACTAAAACAGTTGCGGAACTCTCGTCTAAGCGCACTACAAGGTCGCATGTCAGCGGGTGACGCAACGTGACCCCGACAGGGAACTTTGGGTAATGAATAAGAAAATGCACGAGAGTTGAAAAATTCCTATTGATTTATGTCGGTACTACGGCAATGGGAAAATAGTATCAAAGTTTGCAGAGTTGTGAATGGAACAAACAATATTTTCCGTTTTTATTGATTTTTTTCAGTTTTCGAAATCGTCAGGATTTTTCTTGTTATTAGTAAACAGTTGGTTCCTAAAAATAATTAGTGCGTAATTATCGTTGCTTCGGAAAATTAAATTGATTGTCAATCGTAAATGAAATGCTTGAAATTTTTTTTTTTATTATTTAATCACTTTTCCGTTCGCCCGCGATGTCCGTGCAAAAGTTATATCTTTATGGTGATCGTCAGTTTATTGTGCACGGATTTAAAAAAAAATACAAATTTTCCGATCGACTGTACGTTCTTATTAAGCGAACAGGATTAGCAGAGAGATACTCCTCGTTACGTGATTCTGCCGGTCCTTTTTCTTCATCTCTTTCTCTTTCGTTCGTCCGGTCCAAACGAGTACTGGATTTACGTATCGATTCACAATCCGATTAACTATCCAGTAGCAATCATGAGGGTATGTAACGAGCAATTTTAATGACGAAACAACGTGACGGGCACAGTTTTCTTCAAAGCACTCCACCTGCCTCGCTCCCCATTCGAAAAGTTTTATAAAAATTGTCAAAAAATACGAATAACAAGGATTTTTTTGTACTTTTCCGAAGACTCGAAAGTCATTTGTACTTTTTTACCAATTAAGGGGAGGGTAAGGTCAAATCATACGAAAAAAGCCATGTTTTTGTGATTTTTTTTCTGACGACAAAGTTAAAATCTCTTTACTCAACTAGTGCTACATTCAAGTATGACATCTGAAGAATGTCTTGTCAAATTATTAGGACGAAATATTAAAAAATACGGCAATGGCACCAATTGTTCGGAAGTGTCTCGAAAAAAAGTAGAATTGCGGTGCCCCTCATAACTCGGTGCTGGATCATCTGAAATCAAAAAATTAAAGTTCATTCGTTAGATAATAGTTTTCCCCAGGTAACGCTGGGAGGGTTTTTCGAAATTCCATTTTTTGAATTTTTTCGAACACTTTGAAGAGAAAAACGCAATTTTTTGGGAAAAATTCGGTGAATTTGTTATTGGTAAATAAAAATTATTAACAAAAAAAAAAAAAACTCTCCAGCGTTACCTCGTAAATTATGTACAGAAATAGTGTTCAAAATTTCAAAAGGATCGGTGCAGTAGTTTTGAAGTTATGAGGGGCACCGACTTTGAAAACGTGAGTTGTGGGAAAAACGCTTTAAAGTTTTAAACACAAAAAAATCCAGCGAAAAACGTTTATAAGCGAATTTCATCAACATACCTCACACTGAGTCCAAGGCCTTCTTTCTTCGTCGAATGGAAGTTTACTTTTCCATCACATTTCACACACTTCACTAGCGTAGCAATTGTTGAAAAGACCAATAAAAAATATAATGTTTTTCAAGATCCTCCGTAATTTGGTCTTCAACAGTCACTTTTATTTTTTTAGCTGACGCGCTTCTTATAAAAATACCCATAACTTCGTCAATTTTGCTCTAATTGACTTGAAATTTTGACACAATGTTCTTCAGATATTATGCATTCAATTAGAAAAATAAAAAAAAAAATCAAAAAAAAAAAATTTTAAATACCTTACCCTCCCCTTAACGTAGTCAACGAAACGATCTCAATCAATGGAATGTTTCTCGAAATTCTTGCATAATGAAATTCACTCAAAATATCAAAGAAATCAAAATTGGATCTGCGTAGAATTTTTTTTGCAATGCTCAAGCTTGCATCGTTGGAAACGAAATTCTTTTTTTTTTCTTGAGCAGAGCTCATCATTTTTGTTCAACATTTAATCAGGACAGTAAAATGATGTTTTTTTTCGGATAAAAACACAAAATCAATACGAAACCTGTCATTGTTGTTTAAATTGAACAAACAATAATAAGAATAAGTATTTTTCGCTGCATCCCAACGTTACGAACTTTAGTGTCATTTTCATCGTTTCGTAGTGATCAAAATAATAATCAACAATTTATTCTTCCGAGTTAAATCGAATGAAGAAACAGAAGCTGCATGCCGGGGGACAGAGACAAAGTTTATTGAGAGCATGAGGAAGGCTTTTAATAAACAACGATATTTTCATATATGAGGGTGAATTTGAAGGGGGTGAGAAAGCTTGACTATCCGTTGTAATGTCATTGACTACAAAAGAGAAAAAGCGGTTGTCGTGTGTATGGTGGTCGTCTCGTCATCCCCTAATCCGTCTAATCTGCTCCAAATGAAATAGTTGCGATTCTTCACCATTCTCCGACCCCCTCGTGTTATTTATAAGTGGTGTAGTACACAAGGAAAAGCTACTTGACCCGTTAGGAGAACACTGTTGAAAAGACCGAGACAAGGAGAGAGACAGAGCGGAAGAGAGAGAGAGACGGAAATAAGGGATCGTTGAGCAACGAAGCAAATGACAGTCGAGGGAGAACATCAACCCCGATGTAGTTGGGAGGATAGCGGAGGGGATTGATAGACCAGGCGACAAGGGCTAACTTAAGGGGTAGCGCACTTACGAGTTCTTATGGTGCGTCTAACTGGCCGCTAACGTATTTCGTTCTGTTTGACACATTGGCGTAGAGTTTTCTTCGCTTTTTACGGTCAAGTCGATTTTCGACTCGTTCACTTTGCCCCGAACGAGCAGAATCGATTCTCCGGGATCTGATTTTCGAGCGTATCGTACAAATCGGTGTACCAATCACCGAATCCAAATTTTCATTTTTTATGATAATGCTGCTGGATAACATTAAGGTATCGACATAAAGTCTCTGTGGAAACGCACTGGAAATGAAATTTTGTTAAAAATAGTCGATGATATTTTGTTGAACACGGCCAACTGAATATTTTTTGATAATTTCAAAATTTTCGTTATTTTGGCAGTATATTTGGTTTATAATGGAATTGTCAGCTAAATTTACGATTGGAACGACAAAAATTTGCTTCCTAAGAGACTTTCTAGAATATTTCTTGCTGCAATGACACAATTTTTGAGATTATTAAAAAAAAAATAACGTTTGGTTAAACGTATCGAACAATACATCGATCTTTTCCAACAAAATTTTGTTTTCAGTGCGTACGATCCGAATTTTTCGCATTTATGAAAAAAAAAAAAATGTTTCACTTCCGTGCTGATAAATTCCATGGGATTTTTTTAAATTAGGGACTACTCGATTGTTACATACGTTGTAAAAATAAAAAAATGTAAATCCTTCAAGAGCATTCAACGTTTCTACTGGATGGTTGATTTTAAAGGCAGATTTTTCGAGAGCCTCGAGTGGCATTATTATTGAATTACGGAAAACAAAGAGAGGGAAATAAAACAATGTAGATTCAATATTCCACCCCTTTACCGTAAATTTCTCTTTGGCGATGCCTGCTCAACCGCACTTGAATATTTCGCGTATGAAATATGAAAAAATAAAAAAATAAAAAAAATGCAAACGATACTCATACGCGAATATTGTAGAGGCGGAAATGAAATTGGGTATGAAACATATATACATCGGGATATATTGGATAAAAATTTTCATCTGTTACGCCGTTGTCGAAGCGCGACGATGCGACGCGTATATATAGCCACAACGGCTCGGAGAAGAGAGCTATGCAATATGCCTATCTTCGTTTTTCGATAAGCTCGTCGCGCGTGTTTTTGAATGCCCCGTTCCTACAAGCTCCGAAGAGACAAAATAGCGCATCCAACCGCCTCTGACTCCCCCACTCGTCATCTCGATCGGGGGTTGACTTTTATTGCCCTCTCCCTATTTTTTCATGTTATAAACGCAATGAATACAGCCATGTATCTCTCATATGTATGTACACATGAATATCGAGGGTGCTGCTCTTATACTTTCAACAGTGAAGGACAAAATCCCCAATTTTTGACAGTGGCTGTTGACCCACCGATTGACATCATTTTCAAAAGCATTCCTTCGAGGCATTGCCTCGACGCTTCTCGAAAACAAAATTAGAGTTATTCTTGTGACGTAAATCCCATCAAATATTTATTCTCCCAAAACATAACTTTCATAACCAAACAACCGATTACCAATTTAAAAAAAAAACAAAAAAAAAAACGTTGAAGGGCTTTTGGAGACGACAATTTACAGAATTAACAAAGTTCGCGATACATTTTTATTTGTTTTTTTTCTATACAAGAACAAAACGAAAACAAAGCAAAACAAAACCAAAAGAAAACAAAAAAAATCGAGAAGAATAACAACAAAACAAAAATCAGTCGCGTGTGAATGAAAATTATTAGCGAACTTTAGATTATTATAAGTGAATGATAAATCGTATTGGGTGTGCAATTAGCAGTGGAATTGACAAAATATATGGCGAACGAAACATGATTTTTTGTGATGTGCAATTTATACGGATCGTGAAGCTTGTTCTTAGTCACGTTGAGCTTTGCTGTGTAGTTCTTTTCCACATGGGGATTATTTATAGTTTGCAGGGTCATTTCATGAGTGCGGCTAACAAACGATGAGCTAGGTTATGACATCGACAATCAAGGGTTAGAAAAACGTCTTACGAGGGGGATTCATATTATGAATTTATATATCGCCACATAGAAAGCATGTGGTTTGTAATAATGGGGAAATGTACTGCAGGTTAGCCCCATAGAGTTATGCGTGTCGGATCGCCTATTTGGAAAATAAATCCTTCGTTTTCTCTTTTCTCCTCCGCGTTTCCAAGTGTGCGGGGAAATTGTTGTAATTTGTCATACATATTTTTTTCACGATGGGCGTAATGTCTTCAATATTGAAAACGAAACTCCTGGTACGTCGAAACGAGGGTTGCTTTCTGTGAATTCGTTGCATACTGGCTCTTCGATTTTTCTTGTTACGCCCTGTTGGTTCCCTGCGAGCATGAAAATCCACAAAACCACCGGAATTCAATGAAAACACGATCGTCACTTCGAAAGTAACGGAAAACCATAAACCTGCGCTCATTAAGCTCCATGGTCGTTTTTTTTAGCTTTCACAGATTTCGCTCAACTTATAGGGCACCAGAGGAAGCAACCGTTCAAAAAGACGTGCAACCATAATACGCCATGCAATTATTGTTCAGGCAAAAATAATCCCTGTTGGAAATATTTGCTATAAAGAAATATCTGCAGATTATTATTTTAGAGCGAAAATTAGGGTTTCGGGAGGGTTTGGCAAGTACCACGACTTCCCTGCTCAAGTCTTAGGTCGGTCGGTGCTTCCAGGGCAACCTGGGAATGGCTTTAATCCTTTGTACACGTTATTATGTACGAGGGCTAATTGTTACACATTGAAAACAAAATTTTGTTAAAAACGATGGATATTTTGTTGGATACGTTCGACAAAACGTTTTTTTGAGTAATCCCAAAAATTGTGTCATTGCAGCAAGAAATGTTTTAGAAAGTCTCTTTGGAAGCAAATTTTTGTCGTTTCACTCGTAAATTTCGCTGACGATTCGACTGGAAAGCAAATATACTGCCAAAACAACAAAAATTTTGAAATTATTAAAAAACATTCAGTTTACCGTATTCAACAAAATATCGACGATTTTTAACAAAATTTCAATTCCAGTGCATGATTTTTTCTGAGTTTAAACGACTCCCATTTGTTTTAACAAAAAAAGTGTCGAAATTTAGAAAAAAACTTAATTCATTAATTTATTACGCTAAAAAATGTCAGTTTTGAAAACATTTTTGCCAGCCCTTTGTTATACTGTTGGCAAATAAACCTCGATTCATACTGAATCATTGGGGCTTCGATGTTTCGTTTGATATATGAATTTCATTGCGCGAATAAGCTCGCTGAGAGAGACAGAGCGGGGTTCCGTGGCAAATATAGAAGGACGAGGCTGCGGGGTGGACGAGAGGCAAGTTTGAATATTTCGACGAGAAGGAATGTACTTTGATCATAACGCCGACAAAGTTAAACGGAGAGGCTGGGCATATTGCGGTACTAGCTCCGGCTCACTTCCTACGTTTCGAGGCCGATATTATCTGTGTATATAGTATCCTCTCGCGATATGCAGTGTCTCAAATCACTTGCACATCTAATACATACATTTATGCACATTTGCGACATTTTAAAATTTCTCACGTAAACCCACGAGACTCTCTAATATTCTCAATGTTCCTGCTTGGCTGTTGAAATACTTGAGGCTTAGATTTTTCAATGCAAGAGCACGGAACATAATTTGGAGAAAGTAAATAGATTGCTAGTTCAATGGAAAACGAGATAATTGGGTTTCATGCCAATTTATAATTAATTATCGCGAATAATTAAATCGCATGCTAATTTCATTCACTCCATTACAACAACATATCAACTCTGGATCAATTGCACGATCGATTGTTTCGAAAATGCTTGAATGCTAATAAAAAGCATTTGATAATTATCTTTGTCAAATATATTTAAAAAATCCGCGCCATTCCATCAATGCAAACTTCCGCGAGTCATGCAATAATGAAGTGTGATTCTGTCAAATACGTTGACCACGTTTCAAACACTTGTAGAATTTGACAAAAAATTGCCAATGAAAATTTTAGCCAATGGTCCAAAGTAGACTTTTTGATAATTTGTGAAAACTTGGATTCGATTTGCGAGGCAGAAACGATGAAAAAAATTCATCAAATCTCTTCTATTCATACGAACATTTGCCACAATTTTCTGATATTCAGGGTCTTCCCACGTTCTCATTATGTAACAGGATCGAATTACGATCGCATTTCATCCATATTTTCTACTCCCAAATTGCAGAGTCTATTGTTTTTCATATTATGCTTGGTCGATCGATTTTTTCATGTGACGCATAAGAAAACGCCATCATAACTTTTTCAGAAACAAACGCAATAGCCAGAATTAATTTTCAGAGTTTCATAGCGAAACAAATTCCCTTTAGTGGCTCGAAAAATCTGCTGATTCATTGGACGTTACAGTCTTTTGAACATTCATTATGCGTTTAATGTCGAGATATTCCCCGGTCGATGTGAAACCTCAGTAGATTTTCGTGTAACATTCTTCTCCACGTTCCATTTATATTAAACCATCAGCCGGAAAAGTTATTGATGCGGGAATTATAAATAAATTCATCGCGTCTACGAGCTTCGTTCGCGAGATATAATTGCTTTGCGATTTCTTTTTTAACGTGGTAATCGCTGCTCCTCGTTTTTTCACCGCGCGAAATATTGCGGCTGCAAGTCAAAATGTTGGTGTTGAACGTTATTTTATTTTTTACTTTCCAATGGATGGGTTCGTTGCCGACCAGCTGAGCTTTTGCATTTTTTATGGATATAACGGATCGCCCCGCACCAGCTCATTTCCCTCTGTATATTTGTATATGCGCTTCGTTCAACGGATAAATTGAATTTAACCACAATATTGTGGAATTGGGCGGAGCTTGTGATCACTCATTCTCCGCTTCGTTCATTGCTAACATACGAAAAGACGTAACTCGCACAATTTCGTATTCATAACGCACCTTTTTAAACGCTTCTACCGAGGGCAGCCATTTTTCATATCCATTTTGTTCTGTGCCGCGAAATCACTAGATCTAATTATTCCATCGCAAAAAATGTGCAGGTTTTACATTTTTATAATTTCTGCCAATACGCACCGGCGACGATACGAATTTTCGAGGGTTACTGTGATCAGTTTATTTTTAAATGTTTTACCGAAATTCAATTAGTTGGTTTTAATCCTTCATTGGAAATGAAATTTTGTTAAAAATCGTCGATATTTTGTTGGATACGATAAACTAAATATTTTTTGATAATTTCAAAATTTTCTTTACTTTGGCAGCATATTTGGTTTCTAACGGAATTTTCAGCGAAATTTTCGAGTGAACGGAGAAAAATTTGCTTCCAAAGAGACTTTCTAAAATATTTATTGCTGCAATGACACAATTTTTGAGATTATTTAAAAAAAAAAACGATTGGTCGAACGTTTCGAACGAAATATCGATCTTTCTCAACAAAATTTTGTTTTCAGTGATCAAGTGCGCACCTCCCATAAGTACATATTGGGTCATCCTGACCCAAGGCGTTTGTCAAATCGTCATATTCCGGTAAACAAGCATTTTTTGTTTTTTTTTTTGTTTTTTTTTTTTTCTAGTAAATTGTCCTAAATTTTTTTACGAAAACGAAAATAAAATGCCAAAATATTCGTTGCCATTAAATGCCAGAGAATCGGCGATAGACAATTGTTAGGGTCAAAACGACGCATTATATGCACTCGAAGGGTTGAACTTGTTTGTTAGCACCAGGAACTACGTAAAAATGCCTGCTCCCGATCACAAATCAATGGCCTGCTCAAGTGGTCACTCGTCCGAGTACTGGGCTCTCGTTCGACCAGCTCAATTTCATAGACCGCCAAATCCGCTCTCTATTTTGTTCGATGTATTTATTCCAAGCGCCTTTATGTGATACGAAGTTGCAGCATGGCTGCGTAAAAATCGCTTTCGGATTGCGAAACTATGTTTTATTTTACGCATTGAAAGGAAAATTAGTGGAATATTGAGCTTATTTGGACGAGTCCAGAATATACAAACGGACGTTTATCGGAAAACGGAGTTTGGGCTTTGGGTGAAATTGCACGAAAAAAATGTCGGATTTCCACAAGTAACAATAACGATTTATATGCAATTTTGTTCCTCATCTTTTAATAAGTAAGCTATTTGAAAACAAAAAAAAAAAACATTGAAAGTGCCTGAAGGTAATGAATTTCGTGATTTCTCGTGAAACGTCTGCCTCGTATACATTCGAGCGAGTATAAAGTTATGCAGGTGTACCGCATATATACTAGGAGAACTGGAGAGATAAGGCCAGTTTTAATATTCGGGAATTATAAACAAAGTGGTATTTAACGAAGTGGACGGAGAACGAGAGTGCGGCGTAATAAAATTTGAGTCCACGTTTCCTAGTCTTTATTTTTTTCATCCTCATACATACACACATCCTTGTATACATTTGTTTGTACAGACAGTGCTAGGGTTTTGCGTAAATCGTCGTCGCCTTTTTGCCCAGCTTGAGGGCTGACTATGGAAAGACAAAGGGAAAGAGAGCGAGGGGCGAGGGCAGGAGAAAAAGAGGACATGAAATTCAAACGTCAGCTCGTACACGAAGCTTTTCTCCAATTTCAATTACACCGGTCCTCTTTCCAAAGGATGAGGGATGGAATACGCGTTCGTTGAGGAAATCCACCTCGGCTGTTCCGACTCCTGGTGCTCGCGTTTTTATTTCATTTTCTTCGCGTCCACTCAGCAGTCCACTGTGTACGTCTGCGATGTTCCTTTTTTCTTTTGTTTACCGCATTCAACGAAATGATGGACCGATTACGAAACGTCTCTGTTGAAAAATCTTTCTCTTGTGCCCGCCAACTAATCGTAAATAAATTACGTCAACATTCTGTTCGTCCTCGACAGTGTCGAGAGGGATAACCGAAAGTAGACACAGCGAGGAGACCGAAACGACGCATGGTCTGGCCCTCCTACCAGTATTTGGCTTTTAAGTAAATTGTATTTTTTCATTTGAGTTGTTCGAACTTCCAGAGACATCGCACTTTGTGTGTTCGTTAATGAATGTACCAAAATATCAGTAAAAAAAAATGTACAGCACGTAAAAACGATGTTGATGCAACTCTCGCCCATAGAAAGTTGCAAAAAATCCGAGTACCGGATTCTGCCGTTTTCAAATGAGTTCCCCGTTCACGAAATACAATTTCCCCAACTCGACCTTGGTAAAGCCCGTGCAGGCAGAAAAATAATGGAGATTCTCGTCGTCCTTTTTCGCGTCTCAATGGTAGTGAAGACAACGATAATAAGAATTTACAGGTCCTTTTTGACTCTGGGTTCGCCAGAGCTCTCATCAACCTTGGCCATGAGTTATAAAATTCTAAAAAATAGCTCAGAAGTGCTAAAATTTTAAAGCAACCATCGCGCGAGGAATTAATTTTGTCGTAATTTTCATAAACCATCGTTTCTGCCTTTAATAGAATTTTTTATCCTTAACAGTCACGAAAAAAAATGGTCATCGAATAATGAAAGAAAGTCACGTTTGTAAAAAAAAAAAAAATTTTGCATGACAAACGAGTGGACGAAAGCTTCCGAACTTGCGGACAACGTGAAAATGAGTTACTTCGATATAACGAGTGTATTCCTCGGTAAGGGTGTGGAACTGCTGTGTGTTGATCTATGAGATTGTGGTGGAAAGTGGATTGTATGAGAGCCAAAAGGAAAGATCCAGTAAGAGATCGAGAGGGAGAATCTTGAACATCTGCTGTATATCCATACGATATTGCGAGGTATATCGAGCCTCCACACATGCAAAAGTTTGATCAGCAGTTTGCAAACTTTCGGGCGTAACTCGTACGATTTGATGCTGCAAACAGGCTCTCTACGCCTTTGTGATTATGAAACGGTTGATACTTATATATCTAAAAAGCAGGAAAGAGATTTACAGAGGAAGAAAAACGAGAGAGATAGTGAAGCTGAAAACGCACCGTGCGCGGAGAAAGTCAGGGGGTGGTGGTGAGACCTCACAAAGGCACTGGGGCTCTTTTGATTCGCGAGCTAATTGGAATGCCGCGGATGCCAACGACGACGGTACACACGTTTAAGGGAGGGCAAATATAGCGAACGAGAGATGGAGAGAAAGGAAGAGAAAGAGCGAGCGAGAGAGAGAGAGAGAGAGAGTTGGCGAATGGTTCAGGTCGCGGATGATAGCCCCGTTTCCAACAAGATATATACGTATACGTGTGTACAAAAGCGTTCGCTATTGCTGATCCCAGTATTTACCCCCCTTATCGCGTGAATCCGCGGCGCGAGCGAGGGCGGAGCTTACTTGCCGATTGGGGGTGTAGCTTCGAGATTTTCAAAGCGCCATCTATCCACCCGTCTCTCTCTCCTTTCCTTTCTCTCTCTCTCTCTCTCTCTCTTTCTCTCTTCCAAATCTTTTCGTCCTTTCAAAACAAATATGGAGAGGGAGCAAAGATTCGATTCCGAAGCTCGTTCCGTTGAATTTTCCATGTAACCGATTCGCACCAACAACTTATGGAAGATACTGTCCAATCATAGAAAGTCTGTAAACTTGATATTAACCTACAGTAGACACACATGGGTCTGGGGTGCCCATTTAGCGAATGGCGTGAATTTTTCATTTTTTGTATTGATTACCATTTAATAACAATAATAACAAATCATTTTTATCCATCACCCAGTGCAGGCTCTCTTTCGATAGATCCTCCAAGTTCAGCAAAAAACGGTAGGATGTTCTAGATCTATGTGTGTCTCGGGAGACGCGCTCATTGTAGTGTGTCTACCGAGGGTCAACATTTTTCTTCATTTTCGATTTTATCCGAAGTAAAAACTGAAGGAAATATCGTAATTTTGAAGCAGATTCCATGAGCACTTTGCATTCACGAGAAAACATCGAACGGCATCATTGTAAAAAATGATAATTTTAGACATTTGCGTCAATATGTATTTCACGGTCGATCTCCTACTTAATTACTCATCAAAACTATTGTCCTGAAATAACTCTTCACATTTAATGATTTTCTATATCAACGTTTCTCTCCCTCTGTCTGTTTCCCGTGCTCGATGCTATCCGCACCGAAAAAATCCTTCCACGAGTGCACGTTAATGCAATAAAGATAATAAGCTTAATTGCACAAAGCCAGAAGAAGGAGCCATAAACAAGAGAGAATATTTCAACGAGTCTGCGATATTAATATTGAAACAAAAGCAGCTGGCGCAGGAGCTTTTTCTCATTGTATAGTCACGAGACGTGCCTGAATAACGGGTGGATCGTAGGATTTATCCGTGCAGACACATACGCGCAAAGCTTGGACTGTTACCATCAAATTTCAGCCTCGTCCACCTGTTGGGGGGAAAGCCACTTGACAATTGGTTGCGGTTAAAAAAAAAAAAAAATTATTCGGGGGACGACGGTGAGTAGGCAAAAAGTCTCGAGCCTTTCGATTTTCACAATGTATCAGAAGCGGATTTCGCCTTTTGTGCTTGAAAATTGATGAAAATAACGAAATATGTTTTTGACACAGACCGTGATTCGCACTTCTCGTTCTGACGAGATCGCAAGGGGAAAAAATGGGGGGATGATTTTTTGGTTAAAAAGATTATGAGCAACGTTTTTTTTCCAATTTACAGTTTCGAGAATTTATTTTTTCTCTGGTCTTTTACATTTACGACTCGTTTTCTGGTCGAGTGTAGTTTTAGTTTTTTTTTTACAGATTTATATCTTTTTTTTAATCAAACTTCGAATGTATTTACAATTTTGCTTTCGCATTTTTTCAATCTCTCTGCGCGACAGTATCAAGATGGAGTTGTCGTGGATTGATTTATTTTCATGACGATTATTGAAATGAGGGAAAATATAAATCGACACATTATATAGAGATATGCACGGCTGATTTTTTAGTTTTTTTTTTCCTTTTACTTCGTAAGATCTAAACGTCGATGAGCGAGAGATAAACATTTACAAAAATATACGATACACGACGTGTTGGTAAGGATTTTAGATCGATGATGAATTTTGTTTATTTTCTGTTTAAGGGGCTGCTTTGGTTCTCCCTTCGCGTTTGGAGTTTATTGCTCTGCCCAGTAACCCTTGTTAGTTTTCAAACTTGTTTTGTCTTCGTGCCGATCATCGGCTCTCGCCGGAACGCGTCTGAGATGATTGCTCGTCTCTCTTGAATTCTTACCAGCCCATAATTTCAAGTTCGTTCCAGTGTCATTTTTGTCATCGTCCTCATCGTCGTTGTCGTCCTCGTCGTTCTCGTCCTCGTCATCGTCATAGTCAATCGCCAAACCTTTTTCGTTACATTCGTAAATCGGCGATCGCGACTCTCTCGATCTTCTCAACGTCGTCTGACAGTTCAATGGATCCCTCGTTGGCTCCTCGAAAATGTCGTCCCCTGTAGACATTATGAGCTTTCGATCAATAAACGGACTTTGAATGTGCTAAATATTAGAAACTGCTTTGCGAGTTAATCGGAATTTTGAAAAATATTCGTTGAGATTGATGCAAAAAAAAAATAAAAATAAAAACGATTCCGCCAACTTCATAATGACCCATTTTTACAGAGTGTATTTTACGGGAATGGAGATTTAACCCTTCGAGTGCATACTGGGTCGTTTTGACCCCAACAATCATCGATTGTTTGGTATTTTATTTTTGTTTTCGTCAAAAAATCATTTTAGGGCCATAAAATGTGGACAATGTACCACAAAAAACGTCTCAACAAAAATAAAAACAAAAAAATGCATATTTACCGGAATACAACGATTTTAATAACGCTTTGGGTCATATTGACCCAATATGCACTTATGGCATGTGTGCACTCGAAGGCTTAAAAAAAAAAACAATGCATTCTCGATCAT
Source organism: Hyposoter didymator (assembly GCA_037952995.1). Lineage (NCBI taxonomy): Eukaryota > Metazoa > Arthropoda > Insecta > Hymenoptera > Ichneumonidae > Hyposoter > Hyposoter didymator. The sequence continues at coordinate 16,842,570 of JBAJMU010000001.1, read as the reverse complement.
AATCAATATTTTCTTACCGTTTGATTTGCCGATAAAATATTGACTCTCCTGGAGCCTGCAGGCTGCGTTTCTTGATGAGGTTGTTCTCGGAGTCTGTCTTGATGTTCTGCCACAACGATCGCACTTCGTGCTGCAAACAGATTCAAATTGATGTCCTGATTTGCCCAGTTTCTCAATCCCCGCTGGCCTCATTGATTTGGGTCTTCGGCTTTGACGGTTGTCCGCAAACAGAGATCGTTCTGGAAGATCAGAATAACGTTCGGACAACTTCCTGCCTGTGACCCAAGCATTTTCGTCACGCTGACGCCATGGCCAGGACGCTCTCTTTTCAGCGTATGGCACAGATCCACAAACTTCCGACTCTTCTTCTTCCTCTTCCGTCGGAATTTCCACAGCTTTTCTATCAGTCGCACTGCGACAACATCTGACAACCATTTCAATTTTAATCCTTCATCAACAAAGACTTCAACTTTTTTTCCAATCCCCAATATTTTCACAACTTTTAAGAAAAACAATTGCAGGACGAATTTTTCTTCATTTCTCAAATTATAACATACACGATACGTTTACGTTTCAAATATTTATCTACGCGTTTTTAAAGGGAAAACAAAAAAAAAAAAATTAAAAAAAGTTCCTTTCCCTGCAAGTGTTTGAATGCATCAATGATCCAAAATCCTGTACGAATGAATCAGGACGAATTCCCAAATTGAAGATAATTTAGAAACGAGCAAAACGAACATTGGCTGGTATTTGCGCTAGAGCTGTTTTCAGTAAATTTCCGCAAACGTTATGAATTTAGACGATATGTTGAAGTTCGCATCGTCGAAGTGCAACGAATACAGATTATTTTTTAAAGCAGAGCACAAAATTTCCATACAGTATTTGTCAGCGATGATGGGACAGGCTTTTTTGCCATTTGAAAATTGAATTTAATAGAAAAACTGAAACGAGTGGATGGAAAATCAAAATAATGAATAAACAAAATATTTTTCGTAGTTTTCCAATTATGCAAATTGCAGTATTACGAATTTAGTCGGTTTCGACTTTTTATTGATTGAATAAAAACTATCTATTTATCAGATTGTTATTATTATTTATAGAAATTATCAATTGCATAAAAAATCGTGAATTTTATAAATCCTGAAGGGCATCACGTCAAATTCGATCAAGTACGTAATTGGTATTTAATTTGTTTAAACGAAAAAAAAGTGATCGTAGTTTTCGTAGCTTTGGACGCACCTATCGGAATGTTTTCCTGCAGCTCGATGAAAACGCGGAGCTGGAGGGGCACTAGAGATATTATGATATCTAGGGCATGATTCTACTTTGAGTTTTCTATGCAGTCGTGATTTATCGAGACTTCGATCCATTATGTCCGGTTCCTCGACAATTTCATCGTCGACTTGGTGTTCTCGGTAATCTTTTTCGTCAAATTCTGCCAAACGTTCGAGGTGTTCCTCGTCAACTTTCGTATCAAAATAAAAGTTTCGAATGGGAAATGAAAACTGCGATTACTCTCGATGATTTTTGAAGATTGTTTTTTTTTTTTATGGATTACCAATTCCCTCGCTCGTTTCGTCCGCCACGTTGTCATTTCGACAGAACGTGGAATCGTCGAGTTCTGGCGAATCTTCGAAGTCATCAACATAATGATTTTTTCTCACGACCGCGACGTGTTTCCCATATTTTGTATTATGAACGCAATCTTTAAACGTTTTCTGATCCTTCGGCTGTCTCAATTTACAACCATCTTTATTATAAACATTGTGAAAATCTTCTTGGCTTTGTGGAACAACGTATTTTACACGCGACGAATGAGACACTCCATGTCTTCGCGATGTTCGAGGCATGTCAGTACAACCGTAATAATTCTTGTTATAATCGATCGCAGGATTCGATTGTCTCCTGAGTAACGACCGAAAGAAAAATTGCATTTAACGTCCATTCTGCTTGACAAAAAAAAAAAAAAAAA
>JBAJMU010000001.1:16743496-16840304 GCA_037952995.1 Hyposoter didymator | reverse complement strand
AAAAAACAAAACAAAAAATTTCGCAACACGACGGCTTGAAAAATTCATTTGGTCAGATTGACCCAATATGCACATCTAGGAAGCGTACACCGGAGGATTGAAATATCGTATTAACGTAGATCCACAACTTTCATAACTGACAGAAAACACAAGAAGACAATTCTTTGGTTTCGTAAAAGATTCCGAATAATTTCAACTTTTAGTTCGTGGCGATCGAAGGTCAAGTATCGAGTGAGTTGATCGCGTAATGAAACAACTGGGTAATTGAGTGGTCGTTGAATTAATGGGATTCTTGGCAATGTAATCAAACGTCGCGGAGTACGAAATGATAATGAGGTATGAAAAAAAACTAATGATCGTCGCATCAACTCACCTTTCGTTTCTTCTGTTGTTGGCATCGATTTCGTTACTCTGATAATATTTCCTGCAGGGATCTACCGCTCTGATGTTTTCAGCATCATCTCGATATCTGTTGATTGGTAGAATGGATTGTCCCGTTGGGTTTTTGGGGCGACGTCGTTTATCACTGGTTCTCTCCATGGTGAATCGATCGTAGCATATTGTAGAGATTCGTTGAACTGTTGGACTGTTTATTTCTGCACTCGTGCGATTCGTAATGCAACGGTATCTCCGTAAAAATATTTGTAAAAGTTGGTGTCGATCACTAGTACACCGTGCAGGGGACTTCGTTGATTATTTATAATTCAATTGTGGACAATCATTAGGTGAGGAATGACGAAAACTTGAGGGATAGTGAGAACGATCAACGAGGAACAAACGCGATGGGATAGGAAAATGAGTGTTTTTGTTTTGGTTTAGTTGTTTATAGAGATTTTGATTATGATTTGATGATCGAGGAGTCGCGAATGTCACGTTGAAGTTGGCTGGAAGCGTTTATCAGGGAAGATTCATCGCTGGAGGTGTTGGCTGCGATTGTACTGTTGGGGCACCAATTAACGTTGCTCGTTTCGTTACTCTCGTCCTCGTGGATTTCCAGCGATCCTGGCAGCGAACAACGTTGACGATGCTCACTCACTGCTTGACAATGCTGCTCGTGATTGACCTTTCGCCATTTTATACGACGATTCTGGAACCAAACTTTGACTTGTGCTTCGGTAAGACGAAGAGCATGAGCCAAGTAAAGCCTCTCAGGACCGACCATGTATTGTTGACGTGCAAATTCCCCCTCCAGACGTTCCAATTGCTCAGCTGTGAATATCGTTCTCACCCTTTTCGCTTTACCGTTATTCACCACACCAGCCACTTCATTTATATTTCCATCCTGTATTTTTCCGCTACATTGCCTGTTTTTCCCCGTTATGTCTTGACCTACGAATTAATTCAGACATAGATCGATGTTTTTTAGAATTTCCATTTTTAACTTTTAAATCACTCAATCGTTCTCAAAGATTCTTTCTTACAAAATGAGCTAACAAGGATGAATCCTTGTGGAAATAGTAACGGGACTGACGTACGAGGTTACATGTCGCGTTACGCAAAATTCAGTTTGATACGTCACTCCGCAAAGAAAAAAAAAACAACTGGGTATCAAAAAAATTTGCAGTTCTTCTATTTTTTTTTTCGTTTTTTTTTGTATTCTCTTCAATTAACAATATTCCAGTTTCTTTCCAAAATTTTTTTTTTACAATCCACGAACAGTGAATTCCGGTTTGTTATTTGGTTTTTTTTTTTTTAATAGTTCCTCAACGGCTGATACGCTTGGGGCTTCGTAATTAAAAAAATCAAAAGTAATTTTAATTTCAACATCAAGAACGTTTGAGCGTTTTCTACGAAAAAAAATGATCACTCCTGGTACTGCTGGGTCAAAAGTTCAATTCCAATCAATTTTTTGAATGCCTTGTTTTATATAATTATTCGTCGGGTACACTGAGAAAACACGGAGAGAAATTTATATAAAAAATTACTATGCCACATAGTTTTCTGGTGAAAATATCGTCCCTCTGAGAAATTTGAGCAAAAACATAGTAATTTTTATTAATATTCTATCGGAAATTGCGGAAATTTGACATTTATTGCCCAATTTCAGATAAAAAATGACTATGTTTTTGCTAAAATTTCTCAGAGGGTCGATACTGTCACCAGAAAACTATGTGGCATAGTAATTTTNCTCAGAGGGTCGATACTGTCACCAGAAAACTATGTGGCATAGTAATTTTTGATATAAATTTCTCTCCGTGTACGGGATTCACGCGCACGGATTTCCGGTACGACTTAAAAAAATGTGTCCGGGTATTTCGAAAAACACAATTTCGTTTTATTCGATACGGTTCCGATCTTTTCGTCGAAGTTGATTGATATCCGTGGAAAATCGTGACAAGAAAGGGGAAAACGGATTCCAACGAGTTTCCGAAAAGGTTCGTCAATATCTCGATAGGAAAATAGAAAACTCATGCATTCGCGCGCAATTTAATGTTTTTTTATTTTTCTTTGAAATTATGAAAAAATTGGTTTGCGCGTTGAAATCAGAAGCTGCTGTTGCGTATCTTACAGGGAAAGAAAAGAATGTGATAGAAATTTTGATTTTGCGTACATTCTTGACGTGCAGCTCTCGCTGTCTTCCTCAGCTGTTGTTGTTTTCCTTGATAGCGCTCCCTGTGATTATTTCTGTGAGCGAGTATCGCGTCGATGGTGAAAGACTTGATCTGTTGTTCTTGTTGCTGCTGTTGTTGCGACTGTTGAATCTGCGTGACACTCGTTTGCCGAACATGTAGCGCGGTCGTTAAATTTTGTCCGGAAAAATCCATACGATTGAGAAAATGATGCTGCGGCCGTCTCATTCTCTCGTAAACGATGCACTCTAGATCCTGCGGGTGTCGAGGTTGTCCGTGGAGGCTTCGGTGATCGTTTAAATCGAGAATACCGATCCCGTTCAATCTTTCTCTGCTCGGTATACCGTTGGTAAGATTTTCTCTCGGTCGTTCGTGAGGCAAGTTGAATTCCTTTATTCGGTCTACAGTCAAATTGTAACCTTTTGCGATACCGTATTCCTTGATTTCACGCTCGACGAGATAATTAAATTCCTTGGGCGAACGCTCGAAGCTTGCTGCGAGGTATTTCTCTTGAGCGGATTGAAGATTGAAAAGCGCGTCTTTCATCGTCGGATCCTTGGATCCACAAATTTGAGACGATTCAGTTCTCGATTCGGCATCATGATTTTTTTCCGAGTAATAATTCGAAACGTCACCCAAATGGACATTCGGAAAGTCGTATTTCTTGGATTTACCAAGATTCAACGAGAGTTCGTGTCTATGACCATCGTCGAACTGGTGAGCATTGCTTTGAAGCCGTTCACTCGAGTCAATGCTTTTGTTTATGTTCGGGATTTCGCTTCTGGCCGAACATCGTTCGCCGACGGACACTTTCATTCTCTTAACGATGTCATAATCCTCGAAACCTCGGGATTTATATTCTTGGGACATTGTACTACTCTCGTCACTACGATCCGAGGAATCCTCGGTCATGTTGAGATGTTCTTGATTCGATTGGACGATAGCTTCCATGATGACGGTCAATTGTGCGAGACTCGTCCACTTGGATTTCCACTCCAAAAACGGATTTATCCGACGTGCATTATAATGTCCAGACAACGATCACGTTCTTCCATTCTATTGCAAGTGGAGCTTATAAATTTTCGTTTGTTATGTCTCCCACTGGCTGCACTGATTCGACGATAAAGACCGCACTTAAATATGTCACGGAATTGGTTCGATTCGCGGAAAGGATGTGGCCGCGGTTGAACGATTGGTCACGTTGTGTTCGAAGCACAAAATCAGAGAATATAAACGCGATCACCGCTCGTCACTAAGGATATTCAGCTAATAATCCCGTACGTGATCCTTCGCTATTCACCCAATGCATCCCCCCAATCCGTCCACCCACAACGCTCACGTTTACCTCTGCAACCCCCAAATGGACCGCACGATAGCCAACCCCTTCCGTACTCTTTGCACTATCTCTCACTCTCTCAGTCTCTTTCCTTTTTCCATCTCCCCTTTTCCCTACATGTATCCTCGCACCGAAAGACCGGTCGATATTTTTTTTATGCCCTCCCGAAGTAGCTGTTCCCACTTGTATTCTCTTTGCTTCGAAAGGAAATCCCGGTGTTGAGGCTAGAGATAACGCGTTTTACGAATCTGGACGGAGGATCAGCGATTGGGCGACTCCGCCATCTACCCACGGGGCTCCAGACACGCCCACGCTTTCAATTCACCCCACCATTCCCACGTGGCGGCTTATTTGCGGGTAGTCCGTTACTTTTTTCCACCCCCGGACTGCTCTAACAGGAGATAATCATGTGTACGTTCGTACCGAGACTTCTAAAAGTCGAAAGAGCGTTTTCCCTCACTTTCGACGGATTCAATGATCCTGCGGATACGCCATCTTGACTTTTAGTGGTTTATACGTGTGCGGATAAACCTTTCGATACTCCGCAGCATCGCTGATCCTGAATTCTCAACCCAGATGAAGCCGATCCATTAAAAGCTCGTAAGTACAGCGGTAAACCGGGTTGTCCACGAAAGCAGGGACCGGAACCTACGTCTCAATCTTAAGGCTTGATCCGAGTTCAATTCAATAGACTGCCGCTGGTCGGGTCATCATGCAGTGTTCAAAACCGTCATTTTACCAACAAGAATTTTTTTCCAATCCTTTTTGCTTCCTCATAGAGAAAATTTTGTTTTTCATCATCGAGATCAATTTGAATTGCAGCACTACTCGATCATATGCTTGCTTAACGCAAAAAATTCTTCCTCTGAGTTAGTTCCAATCACTTAGTCACAAAGATTCCATCACGGGAAAAGTGAAGATTAAGGAAGATCTGGCAATATTTTGTACCACCACCGCCGGAAGTTCCATTCTCCAATACCCAAGAGGCAACCCACAGCGCTTATCCCTTTTCTGTTCGGCTATAGTGACGTTACTGAACTAGTCTTCAATGAGCTTTTACGAGGTTTCTGGATTCTGACGTTTAATATATGGCTCCGGAACATGCGAGGTGCTTCTCATCTCGTACGTTTTATCATGCACAGACTCACACACACACATGTTCACAGAGATGTGTAGCTCAGTCTGTCCAATATAATGCTGCTACCCTGTTTCCTATCCCTAATACGTTCTCCTCGATTTTTCCACTTTTCCACAGCATCTTCCAACCCCATGCAGAACGAATCTCTGGAAACTTGTCTCAGTCCTATCCTTTCCGCCTTCCCCTCCAACAGGTTCAATCCTCCTCCCTATTCATCTTGCAGCCCTGCTCCGCACTCTCTAGGTTATGTCATCTCCCTGCGCGCACGTCTGAGACGTTTCCCCCGCAGCGGTAATTAGGTGTGTGCAAGCAGTTTGCTCGTTGCACGCCAACCGTCTGGCTCTAATGATGATGAGCTTATTTGCCAGCAACACATATATCCGTTCTGACGCCTGACTACGTACTTGAGGCAAGGCTAAAAATTCACTTTCCCGCTTCCATCTCAGCGTTTTTTTTATTCGTATCAACACGTTCGTACATTCGTATTAACCTTAGAACGGTAACCTTATTTTTTCTTTACCTATTCCGGTAACCTGGGGTCATAAACGACCCCAATTTTGAAAAATCCATATCTCCGGCAAAATTGTACGGAAGAGGTTTAACTTGGGCTCATTTTTTTCGATTTTTAATGCAGAATCGCGCGAGTCTGGGGCCATTTTGCTTTAAGTAAAAAAATTGGTCGAAAATGCGGTGAAAAGATAAGAAATGGGAGAATGAAGGGAGAAAGGGCGCACGATTTGAAATCTTCCGGGGTCGTTTTTGACCCCAGGTTACCGTTCTAGTAGAGAACGTATAGAACGATAAACCGGTATCTACCCCAGGCGAGCTTCGAATTACGTTCCTGGAAGTTGGTTTTTCAGCACTTTCAGGCATTTAAATCGATTTTTCAGCAACAGAACCTTGACGAAATTGGATTTGCTCTTCACCATTCTCTTTGGCATGAAAAAACGAAAAGATTTAGTACCTATAAGGCAGATTACTGCTCTCAGAACGATTCTTACGCACGAGAAACCCGTGGGGTGAATACTCACCCCGGCTTGTAGTTTCAAGGTAAAAAAATGGGTTAGTAGTTCTAGGGTTAGAATTGAGCCAATTAGATGGCAATGAAACGACCGAGGTAAAATTGCGGATCAGATGGTAGTTGGACTTAAAAATTTTTCGACCATTTTTTCACACAATGACAGATGTTCAAAAAGTCAATAAAATTATATTGAGGGTTTTTGTGATTAATATGATACTCCGGAAGTTTGAAATTTCATATTCGCGTCTACCTTCTCGGATCCCTTGACTCTGTCTGGATGGAGAAACAATTACCTTATGCAACAAAATAAAATTTAATGCAATTTTTTGGAAAACAAATTGAAATCCATTTTCGACTGCGAGTCAAACCTTGTTCGAAAATTGTTTAATACATCGTGAGAAAATGACGATTCTATCATTATTCCGAGCACTTGAATTATCGAATCAGCCCTTTTCCGCTTCATGTTCATGGTCCGATGAAAGGAATTGGTACAAAAAAAAAAAAAAAATCTCGAAATTTGCGAAAGTTAGAGTGCCGACACCATTTTTTCGAAAATTTCAAAATGCCGTAGAGTTCGTATTTTTTGAGCTGTTCTGACGAAATTGTCCGTGAACGAAGAGCTGGTCTAGACTAACATCTGTGCAAAACGGGAGCCATGTAGCACAAACCGTTCTCGAGTTATAAACATTTGAATTTTACAGTGCCAGAACATACACACACACACACACACATACACACACACATCCGGACATTTTTTGTAGATATGATTTTTCGACGTTTTGGGACATTTTAAGCACATTGACATTGAAAACTGAAAAAAAAAAATTTTACCGTCACATAGCTTCCTCTATGAGGAAGCAAAATGATCGCAACTCGGGTGCCCTGCTTTGGCATGTCCCTAAAAGATTGCAACGCCGAGACGCAAATAATTTACTACCCTCTTTGCAACTTCATGTAGACACGTACGCATATATATCCGAAGATGCCTTGGCTTCTTGTTTGTACAGATATACATATATACAAACATTGCTGTGTCGTAAATATTATTTTCAGACGGATTTTGTGCGAAAGGAAAGTTTGGGAAACTCGCTAAGCGGCGTGGCCATTATAAAGTCGAGATTGAGCCATAAATTTGAAAATTTACTTAACGTTGTTCCGCAAGGGATAACGTATGGCTGGTAATATGGGTTTTCGGGAACGTGTCAGGTTAACCACAACTTCATGAAATAATAATCACCAAGTTTTAGTATTAACGTATAAAAATAACGTTGAGGGATCCAACGTTTTGGTTCTTCCTGCGAATACTCTCGTGCTGGGTGTCTCCTCACATTTTTCGCGTTATTTTTATTCGATATTTTCTCCAAGACGCGAGCATGAAACGTTACGGACCTTTCGGTTCTCGATACGAGGGAGCAAATGTCGAGGATAAAGAGGATCGTGGCGACAAATGCTCAAATTAAATGGAGCCAAAAGATGCCTGGGCTGAAAAGGCTGGGAGGGTGCCTATGCTCACCGAAAGAATTTCTATTGGAGCTCGATAGGGCACCGGCCACATCGCGCGCCTGTTTGTATCAAATGACTTGGCACAGTCACCCTTATTACATCGACCAAATTTATGACTCGAAATTTTCAAGGAGTCTTTTATACGCCGTATAATTACTTGGGCTTTTCGTAGGGTGCGGTGGAATAAACAGGTAGTGTTTTGCGTTAATGAATAGATTAGTCGACATCAGCAATTATGATCTTACACTTAACTCATCTCGGTCGGTCAAAATACTGAGCTCCAGAAAAAAAAACGACTTCTTCACATCATTATGACTTTTTTCTGTCCCGATTCATGGTCGGAGCGGACAGAACGATTTTGTTCTCATAACTAAAAAAAAAAAAATAAAAAATAAAAAATGTTTCATGAATTCAAAGTTACTAAAGATTTTTATTTAAAAAAAATGTTAATTTTATCATCCTGATGGGTATTAAAGAATAAAAAATGTGACTATTGTGATTTAGATTGAAATTGATCGCGAAGAACTTCATTGGTTTTTTGAATGTTTACTCAAATTTTGATGGGTCAGCAAAGGGATGGTATGGAAAAAATCGTAAATGATTATGCAAGTGTTGTTAATTATATTTGCTGGCTATTTTCTATTGAAAAAGTTTTGCTTGCCGGAACACGGTTTTAGTGTACTTTAACTATCACATCATTCCTTTTATCGGTGCAGCTTTGGTACCTCTCGACAATGCTCTCTCTATCCGCGCGTCTCTCTCTTTCTCTCTCTCTCTCTCGCTCTCTCTCTTTTCGTGTACAACGCGACGAGCGCGCTTCCTTTCATTCCACATGCGATATTAAAGCTAAGGCAATTAGTTCCAAGAAGGGGTTTGTCAGGAGGGAGAAAAGGGGATGCAGTCAAAAGGAGGGAGATTTGAGTAGGATTTAAAGGGAGGACGATGGTGGGGTTGTCTCGTTTATGATTGGCTGTCAGAGAATTAATCTCGCAGGGGTAAGACCACACCCCCGGACAGCTCAATCCACCCCCGTCACAGTTGTGATAGTGCTGGTGTATCATGTATAATATTAATCTCGGGGTCGTTCTACCTTTGCGGTCATGTCCGCCTTTTACTCAATTTTTATCTAATTTACAAAAAACATTCAAAAATTCCACCAACCATTAATCTCTTGTTTAACGAATTATTTACGTCAAATTTTTATTTATTCTCGTTTCGAACATAAAAACAATCGCAACCATTTCGAATTATGCATCGGCCGTTTTTGGTATTATTTTATTCGCTATGGAGGGCATTCCGCACTTCGCTGCTGAAATGTTGGGTGTCAGAGACAATTGGAAGAGTTTCTCATCAAAATGATCCAAAGTCGTAACTAAAATGCAAATTCATTCCTATTAATCCGCAACAGAATTTGTCAAAGTTTCAAAATGTCCACGTGGACCATAAAAAGTGAAGAATTTAAATTTTGCAATGATAAATACATTATGAAGTCAACACACTCTCGGAAGTTACTTTTGAAGGTAATAAATCTAAAAACAGACCCACAGGGACAGTGCTCCAGGTTTTCCCTCATGGAAAAACACTAATGAGCACTAATTGACATTACCAGTCATCGATCGGTGCTGGGAAGACATTCATGAGGCTCACAAAAGGGTTTTTATCAGAAATAAGTTATAATAAGTATCCCAACAGCATTTCTATGTGCCCGTGCTCCTGGATGATACTTCGTCATCACTGGTCTTTCTCGTGAATACCAAGGAAGACTGTGCCTCAAAATAATTGTAAAACAGTGAGGAAATCCCAGTAAATAATACGTTGCTAATTGCAGATTTCCAATAAGTGCATATTGGGTCAATCTGACCCAAGGCGTTTTTCAAACCGTTGTGTTCCGGTAAATATGCGTTTTTAGTTTGTTTTTTGTTGAAATGTTTTTCGTAGTAAATTGTCCATATTTTATGGCTGAAAATTAATTTTTGGACGAAAATGAAAATTAAATGCCAAAGAATCGGTGACAGATAGTTGTTTGGGTCAAAGCGACCCAGTATGCAATCCAAGGGTTATCTATACTCTAATAATTTGATGTATTATCCTGTTAGGATTATTCTAACTCTAACGGATGGAGCCTTATGAATTAGTCACTGCCGATTGGCTATATTCATGGCCGTCACATGTACATTAGTGGTAATTAGTAATAACTTCGAACACTTACAATCAGTAATCGAATCCGATTAAGAGCCATCAGCGCACCTGTCGAACTGACTCGAGCTTTCTCCAGGGGTGATTAACCCCTGAAGTACGAACCGAGGTAGATATCTACCCCAGACGAGCTTCGAATTACGTTCCTGAAAGTTGGTTTTTCAGCACTTTTGGGCATTTAAATAGATTTTTCAGCAACTAAACCTTGATCAAATTGAATTCACTCTTCACCATCCTCTTTGGCACGAGAAAACAAAAAGATTGATGTACCTCCAAGTCAGATTACTGCTTTTAACACGTTTTGCAAACAAGAAACCCGGTTTGTAATTTAAAGCTAAAAAAATGGGGTCTTATTATGATCATTGATAGAAACTGTTCTCCATTGAGTGTCAAGGCTTGATGCAAGTTTCGCCAAAACAATAATGAAACACATCGCCCTAATTTCGGCCATTTTTAAATTATTCTATTAATTTAATTCATTCCTAAATCAATAAATCGAAGGCAAGTTCGAGAAAAAGTAGATTGTGATAAAGTCACTAACAAACATGACTGCAATCCTTCCATGACCATTGATCACGGACGTTTCTGTGACTATATAAGTGTTCATGAAAATCGTATCTTTATATGGAGGTCGTTTAGTTGCTACGAACGAATAAAGACGAAAAAGAAACTGTGTGTGACGGAACGCTTCATCTTCCGATACAATTCCGTTTTTCATGATTACTTTTCGGCTTCAAAATGTATCATTTTGTAACGTCTTTCGGGTGGTTGCTGTTTTGTTCTTTAAATTGTCACTGCATATTCGAAGATCGTAATAGAGGAATGGATCTATTTCGATTGTGAATCAATTTTGTTATGAATCGATTGAATAGATATTGTGCATGTTTTTTTCATTTTAATGTGAATTTACATGAAGCCAATGATTGTTGTATAATTGGGAAGATTGAAAGGTCAAAAATATTTTATAATTTTGGTGTCGCGATGCTGTCGAAAACTTTTACTGGGGCACATCGAGAGACATCTTGCGGCTTGAAAACAATCCTACCATGGAAACTGAGGTCCCGCACACGAACGATTGCTGTTTGCGAGATAAACTCGACATCGATAAGATAACGAAGGAAAAATAAATCCTATATGAGGCTCAAAGAGTCGAGGCAAAAAGTGAAGCGGAGATTTTTCAATAGCTTGCGTTGATCGAGTAGGTTGGAGGGTTCCCCTGCTCCCGACCGTTGGTTCGATCTTTGAAGTTACGCGATCTCTCGATGCTCTGCGGAAACTCTGATTCGTTTCATCCGCATAACTCTTTCGTACGGCCGTAAGATGTCGTTGAAATGAAATGCTGCGCATTTGACGCACGGTGCGCACGTGTACGTCGCTCATCCGTCACAGTCACAACCACCACAAACACACACGATTTGTTTGTGTTGCGGTACCGCAAGGCCAAGTAATTCCCTGAAACGACTTCTCGAGTGAGTGTATTTCCATATTTATTCGTTAAACGAGTCGAGAAATAAAAAAATCTGCCAAATAAACTGGAAAATCTGTTCTGTGCGTTTCGCAAGTTTTCTCAGATCAATCTTTGCACTATCCCGAAAGTTTGTAGCTTTTTATTTTACCTACCATTGCTGTTTTTCCTGTTGACGTATTTGACTTCTGGAAAATTGCACAATCTCTCGATCTTTTGAAATTCGTGTTAAATCTTCAGCACTCGCTGTGCATAACCTCGTAGAGAAAGAAAGATGCCGAGTGCCGGATGAGAGCGTCTCGTTAACCGTTTTCACACACCAACATAATAGATGTGAAAAACGAGACAAACACAAATTGAACTCATTTCCAACATTAAAAATTGAGCGACGAGTGCGCAAGAAAAAAACGATAACTAAATAACTTCGCATTAAAAATGTCGACAAAAACGTTCGTCATTTTTGCAATCGTGTCGTGCGTGTTTTTTCCAATCTCCAAAATCGTTGGACAGCCAGTGAATTCAACATCGATTTTGACTGAGATCAACAACAAAGAACTATGTGAAACAAAAAGTAGCTTTTCTGATTCTCGCTATTTCAAAAGTTGCCAACAAGTCCCATTCCTCATGGATGAAAATGAGACTCTCAACGAATCCAAAAATGGCAAATTCCTCTGTTTTGGTTTGTATCAGAAATTACGCGACATTTGCTTTCTGGACAGTAATTCTAAAGCGATAAATAAAACCTTGCCGCATTCCCCGACTCAGTTTGACTCGAGAGTAGAAAAATCGTATTTAAACAACAGCACGGACGTCTATATATTCTGCAAAAACTGGAAGTTCCCAAACACCACTGAATTCCCAAAGATCCAGCATTACGTTGCACAGTTGGACAACGTTCTAAGAAAACCAGTTACTTGTTTGAAAATGTGTTCAACGTACCAAGGGCAACTCATACCGATTTGTGGCGCGTTGGCTACGATGGATGAAATTTCGTTGGAATTAATCGCCGTGACAAAGCAGCCGGCGGGCGAGGAAACAGAGAGGAATTCCGAATCTACAGATGCAAAAGGTTCCCCAGTTACGGATGCCGAGCAATCTAAAGCAAAGCCGACCGAGGGGAAAAACAAGACGATCACAGCGTCTCAGTCCGTGACGAACGTCGCTGAAGCGGCGATGAGAAAGATGGTACAAGACATGGAACACAAAGAGAAAACAGAAGCAAGCGCGGAGAAGGAGACGAAGAATCAAAAGCCCGAGACCGCTCAGACCGCGGAGGGGAAACAGGAGAAGGAATCGAAAGGAGCACCCACGGAGAAGGGAAAAGAGGACAAAGCGCCGCATACGATCTCACATCAGGCGAACGATCAGAACAAAGAGAAAACAGACGCCGAGCCGGTTGGACCTAAAACCAGCAACGACAATCCCCCTCGAGCTGAGGAAGGTCAGGCTCATGGCAATTCGCAGGAAGATATTGACAAGAATCCTACAGGTATCGAACAGGAGGAAGAAGACACTGATGTAATTTCTCAACATACACAGGACGACGACATCACACGTAATTCCATGTTTACAAAAATATTTTTAACGGAATCAAATCGAGGGAATGGTATTTTCATTTATGTCTTTGTTGCAGTCGATCGCAGACCGTCGGAAGATGTTAACGAGATAGGTAAGCTGTTTGGTAACGCAAGGAAAATTATTCCAATCGAAAACGATTGCGAGATTTTTTCCAAAGTCCTTTATTATCGAAATTTACGAAGAATCAATCAATTTTTTTTCAGAATCCCCTATAATGCCTACCCTGGAAGAAGATGTGAACGAGAGTCCTGCCCAAGCCCCGGAAAAATCGAGCTTCGTTCCACATGTGCCGGGACTACGCGAGGACGACGATTCTCACTTTTTCGGATATTTCACCGTCATCGGAGTCATTTGCTTAACAGGCTACGTGGGTTATCACAATAAACAGAAAGTACGTTCAGCATTTGTTGTCATGTTTAGATTGCATTTTATTCCAAGTCACGAACAAATGATCCGTTACTGTCGTCTCGAAGCGAAGACAATGGCAAAAGCAAATAAACAGCCAGCAAAAACCTTGAAATTGAAAAATATTCAATTTTAATGATGATTCGTTCAATTTTCAACATAAACCAATTTTTCCGAGCCGATAAGCTTTTCGGCTCGCAAAAACCGCTCATTTTATCATCGTAATTACATTCTGCGTTTGGATAATTATCTCTGCCAAAGATAAAAATGAATTCGTTGCATTTCAACGATGCAAATTCGACGGTAAAACTGAAAATTTGTTTTTTCTTCGATTTCCCAGATATTTGCGATGGTTCTTGAAGGACGAAGGTCTCGTGGTGGTCGAGGTAAAAGGAGACCGAGTACTGCCAATTATCGCAAACTTGATTGCACCCTCGAGGAGGCTGTTACGTCCCAGTGCAATTCGAACGTTACCCACGTAATATATTGATGTGAATATTAGAAAAAGTACGACTCCGACGAAACTATCGATGTTGAAGTTTCGCACTGGATTCTCTTGTACCATAGTATTGTCACGTAAGAAAAAGTTTTGTTTTTTTTTTAAACTACTTGTGCACATATTAACGCGTTGCTGTGACATGGTCTTTCGAATGAACTGAAAGCCGCGGTTATAAAAAGCAGCACGCGAAGAGCACCGTCGATGTTCCTCTACGTCGTGATTAATTATCTTTTTTTGTTTTTTTTTCGTTCTTTTCGTCGACGACGATTATAGGCTCTGATTTTATTTTGTAGTTCATGCGCGTCATTCGTTCATTTTTTTATGATTTCAAAATCTGCTCCATCATCGTTTCATCCAACGTCTCAATCGTTTCGATCGAGTGTACATAATGAGGAAAAGCGAGGCTTCTCACAATAATGATCGGACGGATCGAGCCGTTGGAATTTTTTTTTTTTCAGCGAATTATTTTCACTGTTCTGTCACAAAAATCGTCACAATTTCTTTTTTTTGGAGCTCTAGATTTTATTAGTAATCTAATCGATTGAGAGATTCTTCGGGAAACTCGTCGTACTTTTAATGAAACATTGCGCTGCTTTACACAAGTTCTCAGCCCAAAAATTTCGTCCAATCGTTGAAAATTCAAGCGACTTTGAAATGTTGTAGAAATCTCGATTGCCCATAACGATAATCACCGGAAGATGGTCAGAAAAATGTTTGAACGAAAAACTAGATTTCTTATTTTTCGTTGCCATGAACGAGTCGATTTTTTGAGTAAACGACTGAATTTTTTCATTGTTTTCCCGATTTTTAGTTGGAAAAATAATTTGCACGATTCTCCAGAAATAAGTTGAGTGCGCGGTTGAATCTTTGGGAAAAGATTTTTAAAACTTCGACGGTATAATTCGATTCGCCAAAAAAATAATATTCAAAAACCCTAAACATCGTAAAGAATGTGTATTTCAACAAAACTGCCAAACGTTTTTTACGAAAATGCGATTATGTGTTGGCCGATAATCGTTCGATCATTTAAAAACTGGAAATAAATATTTGCAACATTTCAAAGAAGCCTGGATTGTAAAAACAAAGTTTTTTCAATCGCCAAGTGTCGTAATTCTCGTTGAATGATACATTTGGCTGGGAACATATGTGCGAAACATAAAACACAACTTGTGAAGATAAATATGGAATGAAGATAATGAAATTCCTTTCGAAACGGGTCCATCGATTCGAGCACTTTCCTAGCAAACGAACTATCGGGATTCAACACGATGTTCCGTAATGTTGCATAATGTGCGAAGTATTCTTGGCCGAGTTGGGAAGTCTTCGATCTTGACGTTCGAGAAGTTAAAAAAATATTCAATATTTTTGTTTTTTTTGTTTAAACGAGAAAATATCGAAGGAAAATGATCGCGGAATAACTTTTCAAGTGTCGACGTCGATTTGCATCCGTTTGGCTAGCAATCACCCATAATATTATAAGAACAATAAAGTTATTATAAATAATTGGAATAATTATGGAAATTAGCATAATAAAAAAATGTTATTTATGATAATAATAAAAAAAACGGTATAATTTCAGATTTACGCTATTCGTCGCATAATTTGTAACTTGATTCAAGATTTTTCACGCTAATAAATATTAAGAGGACATTTATTTTTCCTACTCGATCGAATTCTGGCTCTGCAAAGTTCGTTACGCCGTGGGCAAGGTGTTTGTTGGACACAGTTCAAATGGAAAACGTCCCATTTGCCCGGGGCAAATCGGCACAGCCCAATTTGCCCACAGCGTTAATTCGACACNTCTCAATGGTTAAGAAATGTGAGTGAATATTCGCGATCGAAATGCGAGCTCGGTAACGTAACGAAGTTTATCGTTTGATTTATTAATTCTTTATTCGTGCTGGTGCGTCAAAATCCGTGACTGGGTCATTTGACGCTTCTCAATCGATTATTACGGTCGTTATTTTCGATTTCTTCCATTTCGTTTCCTCTTGTTGTTGTTGTTGTTGTTATTTTTTTAATTCCTCTATATTGACAGCCGCATTATCGCCGTTGGTAGAAAAGCAATTGGACTTGTCGTAAAGAGAAATCGATAATGAAAGTTAATGTTTCGTACGATCGATTATGAGCACTCAATATGAATTCTCTGTCAATCGTCGACTTAATAAATGAAAAAAAAACTCGCTCGAACTTCACGCAATTTTTTCTTCTATTCAAAGTTTCTTTTGCATTTTTCTCGTGTCTAAAAATTTTTAATGAAAATTTAAATAATAATAATTTAAATTCAAATTTTCAAAAATATAAAAATAAAACTTGAAAAAATGAATTAATCAAAAATTTATTGAATCAATTAATTAAAAATGAATAGAAAAAATGAAGAAAAAAAAATTAAAAATTATGATGATACATTTTTCGAATAAAATCTATGGCATTGAATCACTTGGATGCTTATAATAATAGACAAATGGGAGCATTGAAAAAACCATAAGTTTTCCATTATTCATTTTAGAACGATTTCAGGGCCCAGAAAACACCGATCGACGGTTTTTCATGGCTGAGAGTTTCTTCAAGTATTTGAGAAATACGTAACACGAAGAAAAAAAAATGATAAACTGTTTGGGATTATTTCTGTTATTTTTATTTTGATTTTCACAAAGTTTTTGTTTTTCTTTCGAAATGGGAAATCAGCCGCCGGTTCATGTCACATCGAATTTATTTGCTCCTACAGTAAGTTGCATCCTGTGTGTTAGCGTGAATCCAATTTAGATAGTCGGTGATTTTGACGTAAATTCCCGGGGAACTTGGCAGAGCGCACCCGATGCCCCATGAGACGACACCTGGCATTTCAATAGTCTTTCCAATTACAGCTCCAATACAAACAGTCGACGAAACACATTTTATTCCGTTTTTATTGATTCGTCTATTAGGGGGAAAATATTCGAGGCGAAAAACAGCGAAAATCTATTTTTATTCATTGGGCCAATCGTGAGCTTTCGAATCTTGTTGGAATTATTTTTCTTGCTCATACCTGTGCGAGATATTTCGTACACCGTGTGCTTGTGATTCGATTGTTAAAAAAAAAGTATGAGCTCAAATTACGGGCTCCCGGGAATATGAATTTTCACAGGAAATAGTAGAAATACATCGCGAAGTGGTTTTCGTAAATAAAACGTCTCACCTATCACCTCGTAAGTCCCATCGCGTTTTTGGAACAGCAAAGGTCCTCCGCTGTCGCCCTGAATGCAAAAATAATCGTTAACCCTCGTTTTGAACTCCAGCAATGTTACGAGGTTCCTAAATACTAGCAACGTTTTTTTTTTTTTACATTTTTCATTTGTAAGGCACCCTGAATACGAACACGTTTCAACATCCTTTTTCATAAACGATTTAACTCTAAAAATACCCCAGGCGAGCTTCGAATTACGTTCCTAAGTCGAGGTATTTAAATCGATTTATTGGCAAGTAAATTTTCATAGAATTGAATTTTTTCTGCTGTATTATTTTTGGCATGAAAGAAACGAAAAGATTCATTTACTTATAAGTCGGACTCACGGAGAGAAATGCCGGGAAATTTATATCACATATTACTATGCCACCATTGTTTTCTGGTGACAGTGTCGTCCCTTTGAGAAATTTGAGCAAAAACATAGTAATTTTTATTAAAATTCTATTGGAAATAGCGGAAATTTGACATTTTTCGCCCAATTTCAGATGAAAAATGACTATGTGTTTGCTAAAATTTCTCAGAGGGAAGAAACTGTCACCAGAAAACTATGGAGCATAGTAATTTGTGATATAAATTTCTGCGCATTTCTCTCCGTGTGCTTGCAGAACGATCTTACGAACAAGAAACTCGTGGGGTAAATATTTACACTGGTTTGCAGTTTAAAGGTAAAAAAATGAGGTCGTAGTTCCCGGGTTAGAGCGAAACACTCATGGATCATGACTCTGTAGGTTGCATCGTTGCATTCCAGCAAAATTCTTTTTCATTTTCGAATAAGATAATTCAAATGCAGAATGTAATGTCGATGATAAAACGATCAGTTTTTGCGAACCGATAAACATTTCGGGTGGAAAAATTTGGATAATTTTGAAAATTGAATAAATTATCAATAAAATTGAATATTTTTCGTTGCATTTCAACGTTGCAAACTTGATGATAAATCTTGTGGAATTTCTATGAAAATCGAACACAATACCTGACAAGCATCAGTATCTGCAGCATATGCGCACAGCATCGATTCCGTTAGGTGTTCACCAAACGAGGTGTTCGTGCAGGTGGACCAGGCCATAATTTTCAGAGTAGCCTGACGGAGATATCTCGACGATTTGCCATTGACGGTGACTCGGCCCCAACCCGCAACCTTGACTTTTTGACCCTCGTACTCGGATCCTTTGACCGGTAAGCACAACGGGCTAACGGTTTCGCTATACCTTACCGGATACTTTAACCTCATGAGTGCTATGTCGTTCGTATCATGAAGAAAATCACTCTCGAAGTGTTTGTTCAGTATAACATCGTCGATTGGCATTATGTAACCAATTCGGGTGTTTTCAAGGTCATGCATTCCGAGTCCCACGTCCAAGTACTTCTTGTCATTCCTATTTTTTTTTAAATTAATTTAGACCAACGAGAAATTATCAAAATCTCAAATAACTGAAGAAAAAAACCGAAAAAAAATCGAAAAGTTAATAAAATAAAATAAAAATAGCCGCCGAAAGGTTCGTCTCGACAATAAATGGGAAAAAAATACTAAACTGTTGCAATATCACGCCAATACTTGGCACACACATAATGTCGATGAAAACGAGAAAATTTGATAAAAATTGTCCATCGTTATCAAGAAATTTTTCAATTTTCTTCGTTGGAGAAGTTTTTAATGGAAATTTTTCGAAATTAAATCTCAATTGAAATACGTTTGGGAACGCGTCTGTAAAAATTCAGCATCTTGTCTATTAAAAAGTTTTATTTGGGTTTCAACGAAAAAAAAGAAAATGAAGTGTTTTTTAAACTTTTGTAATAATGGGTCGTTCACATTTCGTACAGAATGACCGATGTCAGTAAAAAATGTATTATTTGCGAGATATTGCAATTTAAAGTTTGGCTCCAGTCCTTACAATCCCTTATAACGGCAGGCTGAATGATTAACGACCATGAAGAAATAGAGAAAAGAAAAAAAGATAGATCGCACGCACCATTTAACACAGTGTCCTGCAGTAAGGACATATCGATCGTTTATCAGGGCTCCACCGCAGTGTAAAGACTTTTTGTGAAAAATAGCAACGATCCAGGGAAAAATATGGGGGTCGGTGATGACGCCACCGACGATTCTGTTTGACACTCCCTCATTGGATTTGCCACACTCTGTCATTGAAGCAAGCAAATTGAAATGGCAGAAACATTGGCAAGAGGCGAAGAAATAATAATTGATACGATTTTAATCAGCGCTTAATGGAATCCGTGAGATTACCGCAAGTTGGATCAACTCTGGGAGAACGAAAATATATTCGGGCACAAGTAGTCTGGAAAAAGAAAAACGAACGAGCACAACAAGAAAATTCATTAGTCTCGTTGGTCGGGAAGCGCGAGCGAAAAAAATCTATCGCGATTGTAATTGATCGCTTTTAATTATCATTAAATCACTTTCAACCAACGTCTAAGATGAGAAAAGCTCCGAAGGTCATCAGTCCAAAGTTCCCCCACATCATAATTGCGCACGCTTCACTCTTTCTCTCTCACTCGCGCTCTTCGACGAGCTCTATATCGTTCTTTATTTTTTTCCAACTCTTCCGGTCTCAGGAATCACGTACTGTGCCCGATGGCATCGAGACACCCGAGATATATTAAACGATCGACCCATATTTCGCGATCCAACAGTCTCCCCTCCCCCTCCCCCGATCCAAATATCTCCCCTCCTCGATCGTAGACTCGTGACACACGATTCATTCCTCGCGCTATTATTATTTGACGATTCTTCGTTTTTTTAACACTCCTGTTTCTCCCGAGGGATCAGTCACCCAGGCTCAAGTTATAATCAACGTCATTTGTATGTAAGTGGCAATCGAAACTTGCCAATTTTTTCACTTACCATAGAAACTCATCCGTGAGAGTGAATAAAAAGGAAATGAGGCATTTCAAATCGAGTTTCTTTCATTGACACTCTGTCGCCTCCCTAAATTTCATTCGATTTTTCTTCGCCAAGCTCTCGCAGAAAAATATTTTATATGCTCGGCGACTCGCTCTTTCGATATTATTTTTATTGCCGATACTTCAACGCCAACAGTACATTGAATCTCGAGTTGTTATTTTTATGATCCACGGTACCATTGATACGACGTCCGTATAGACCCCCGGGTAACCGCTTCCACAACCGATTCCCGTCGATGTGATGCCAATCAACTCGTAACGTTCATGTGAGTTTATTATCTGGAGAGGACCGCCGCTGTCACCCTGTGCGAGATTCCGAATCACATTAATAAATCAAAATTCTTCGTTTTCTTTTCTTTCGTTAGGAATCGTTACTAACAAGTCTACTCATGCCATTTAAAAGTATTCACGTATACTAAGCGTGCGCGCAGGGTTCGTGCTACGCTTTTTTCTCTTTCTCAATACTTTGCGTCGAGCTGTTACCTGGATGTGGTGTTTCTTGCCAATACTTTCATTTTTATTCAATCAACCATACTCTTCCTGATCTGCGTGATCTCTTCCAATTTCAATCTTCGTCTCGCTCGCCTTTCTACCATTGGAAAATTACCGAACGAGCTCCTGTCGCAGGGTCAAGTGTTTGAACGAATATACGCGGGTAACATAAAATATAATGTTTCCACAGATAACGACCACGTTGGAACTAAAGTGATTGCTTCGGGACAGGGAACACTTCTCGAGAATAGTGAGAGCAGAGGTACCTCTTATGAGCATTTGGGATTGTCCAAATGCGAGAAATTGTCGTAAGAAAAAATGTCATGTGATGAATATCCAAAAGGACAACAAAATTCCTACCAATTATGACACTTCTGATTGTTTCAGACCTTGC
This sequence comes from Hyposoter didymator, assembly GCA_037952995.1. NCBI lineage: Eukaryota > Metazoa > Arthropoda > Insecta > Hymenoptera > Ichneumonidae > Hyposoter > Hyposoter didymator. Next base: position 16,819,559 of record JBAJMU010000001.1, on the reverse strand, counting down.
ACTCATGCACGTTAATTATCAATCACCCAAATTCCATGATTTACTGAATCATTGAAACATTATTAATTGATAATTGACGTAGGGACAACACCTGGACAAGTTTATCGACTAAATTAATTACAATACCGATGGTTGATCCAGACATGAGTTTTTATAGTGATTTTTCAATAAATTCAGTAAATTAATCGATCCAAATGCCAACCGAAGCCAAACAAATGGATCAAAGGACGTAAATATTGTTTGGAAAGTTGATGGACTCGTTGCAATCATATTTCGTGTACAAAGTTTTTTATGGATCGTAACCATGGTGCCTTTTTTAACCCTTTAAACGCCCATATTCTAAATAAGTGGATATTGGGTCAATCTGACCCAAGGCGTTTTTGAAATTCCGATAAATGTGCCTTTTTTCTTTGCGGAGACGTTTTTTGTAGTGAATTAATTTTATTATTCATTTTAATTATTTTTTAAATGAAATTAATTTATTTTTTGACGAAAACGAAACTTAAATGCCAAGATAGTCGCTGCCGTCAATGTCAAATGATCGGCAGCAGAAAATTGTTGGGTCCAAAACGACCGAGTACGCACTCTGAGGCTTGAAAATCGATTTTAAATCCGCATCCGACCTCCGGTCAATTGCTTTTGTATGGTGTTTGTACAGACTCGTAGAAAAATTGTTAAAAGATGGTGAATGTTTTATAAAAACAACATCAATTTTCTTTCAAGCTTGCGGCTCGAGAAAATGGCGAAGAAAATGGACAATTAATTTATCAAGACTATGATGAATTTAACAATTCCCAAGGACCATCGTGAATCTGCTCTTTGCAGCATCAATCCGTCGAAATGGCTTTTTGAAACTTTTATTTTTCGTTTTCTTCATTTCTTAATCGTTTGCTTTCAGGGTTGAAGAATTAGTTGATGATAAGATTCAATCAACAACAACAAAGTTCATTCTAGCATTACATTTGGAAAAATTTAATTAAAAAAAAATAAATCACCAAACAATGATAATTTGATTGGAAAATAATTACCAGACAAGCATCACGTCCACCGGCATTAAGTCCCGCGCATATAGCCGTAGAAACTTCCCCTTGACAATATTCCGATCGAAAAATCTCAAGGTTAACGGACCGAAGAGCACAAACTTGGTTTGGAATATCAGCCAATCCCCAACCAAGTGCAGTCACGAATTTACCTCCAAATTTTTTCGAAGTTGTCATTCTTGATTCTTCGATTTATACGAGTATCAATAAAAATCAATTAAAACTAATGATTTGCCGCTAAACATTGTCCTCGTCATTAATCAATATCGCTTTTTTTAAATACCTATTTGAGGCAGACATATCGGTCGTATAAATTTGTTGAAAGTCACTTTCATGTTCAACCGCACCAGCATTATGTCAGCATATTCCGTTCTATTGTTGTAACGTGGATGGACGATCAATCTCTCGATCGAAAACTTTACCGTTTGCGTGTCCTCTTGGCAAATATCGTGTTCCCCAAGAACCACCTTCAGTTCCCTCTGTTCGTAACTATAATATCATTCGTACGAACATTATTTCGCACTCTCAAGTGGAATTACGACTATTTTCCCACATATCGCACGTCGTTTTGGATTTGCAAGTGTATGCAACATTTGCTTCCATACAAAACGTCGTATAGCACGTCAATAAAAAATAGTCGTGACAGTATTGAATTTATAGAAAACTGCAGTGAATGTTTTCGTTTTTTATTGCTTAAGAGGGCCAGTGACTATCTCCGAGGCAAATTTTCGCAAAATCATACGAATTTTGCTTCGTGTAGACAACGTCCTTAAGCAACCTTCAACATTTCATCAACAGCCATTCACAGCAAATGAGTGGAGAATATACCCTAAAGCAAGGCAGTGAGCAGCTGAAACGACGTATCGGTCGTTTATTAGAGATCCTCCACAAATTAAATTCCGATCTTTGGCCATAATCAGTGCAACCCAAGGATATTCATTTTCCATGATTTCCAATCCACCGACGATGCGAATGTCTCCCACAACAGCTTTGTTTTTCCGTCCACATTCTGTTTAATTGTGAGATTAAAATGAAGAACAAAAACGTTATAAATTTTAGGCCAAATTTTTCCTGCTCATTACGAAGCGATTGAGCTATCGCTCCAGTTTATTTTCTACAACAATAATTACACGGAGAGAAATGCGGAGAAATTTATATAAAAAATTACTATGCCCCATAGTTTTCTGGTGACAGTTTCGTCCCTCTGAGAAATTTTAGCAAAAACATAGTAATTTTTCATCTGAAATTGGGCGAAAAATGTCAAATTTCCGCTATTTCCGATAGAATTTTAATAAAAATTACTATGTTTTTGCTAAAATTTCTCTGAAGAACGAAACTGTCACCAGAAAACTATGGGGGCATAGTAATTTGTGATTTAAATTTTCCCGCATTTCTCTCCGTGTAAATAGGAACGAACAAATTAATAATTTTATAAAATCAACCGCAAAACTTGTAAGTGGAACTTCCGTAGGACATATCCAGCTGTCTAGTGGCTCGATGAGCAGTGATTCCGAAATTAAGTTCGCAGCGGCCAACGAGAGTTCCGGTGATTAATAAATTGAAAACAATTATCAAAGCTTTAATCATTTTTTGTTTGAAAAACTTGTCTAAGAAGCAGCAGCGTGTATTTTACAGCAAATGAGCAAGGAAAATTGCGACACACTTTTCTGCACAACGCCACGAGAACTTTTCGAGTTAAATTCTTTCTGAGACTCCGATGAGTTTTAAAGTTTTGTACTTTTCTCTTTCTGGAACGAAACCTCAACTACTTTTTCACGTTATCTGGAACCAATGAGATTTTCGTAATACGTCCGGTCGTGGCCTACATATCCACTCGGTCGTGTAATTTTAAGAATCAGAGAGAAGCGTAAAACTTCTTTTTAGCATTTGTCAACCGTAGCTACACGCTATGGCATTCGGTACGTTTCTTCCTCACTGATGGTCCGAAAATATTTATCGTTCTACAGCGTGGCAACAAACGCATCCATCGGAGGTCAAATATAGTGAATTCGAAACGCCAGACTCTTACCAGTGTGGAAAAACGATCAGAGAAACTCGAAAAAAATTTGATTGAGAGTTTTAACATTCGTAACAAAACGTGCTTAGGAAAAATGTTGAGACTCGAAAGATGAGAAAATGGTATTAATTCCTCTTGTCAATTTCGCACGAAAATCTAATCATTTTGCCGTTACAATTCGATTTTGAAAACGTGTATTGTTTTATGAAAAAATGAGAAAATAGAGTGTCCCATTGAAGATCGAATGAGGGGGGACCTCGCAGTGTGCACTTAAGAAATACCTCATTTTTTCAAACGCATAAATATTTTTTCCGGTTTATTAAAAACTCGAGAGATCATTTGGGCAAGAATTTAAATGGAAAAAGTTTTACAATATAAATATGTTAAATAATTTGTCGATGTGGATAAACATTTTCTATTAATTATTTCGTGCAGTAACAAGCATCATTCGTATTCTGTAATATCCAGTCTAAATGTGGTCCAATTTTTGTGAATACGGCTGTTCGTGGCTTGTCGTCACATTGATTCACATCGGATAGTATTCCTGTTGAAAATATAATGAAAATGGTTAGATTTTTTTTTTTTTCAATTAACGGATGAGAAACTGGCATTTAAAAAATTAAATACGTGAATAATTACCAACGAGATCGTAAACTCCGGAGTATGATCGATACAATACTGAGGATCCTACGTCATTCTAAAAAATTTCATTGAATTAATACTGCAATTAAAAAATACTCAGTTTGCATGAAAAAAAAGAAGGAAATATTTACTTTGGAAATTATTTGAGGCAATAATCGTGGGTTAACGACATACAGAGGAAATGTTGATTTTCATTGACTATTCAGTGAATGAATGCACTTTTTAAATGGAGCAAAAAAAATGGAGCTCACGTTGCAAACGATGGAATTGCCACCAACGACACCAATGCAGCCTGAGTCATCGTGATAGTCCTTCGGATCTATACCCGATTTGACACACTCGCTATAACCGAGAATAGGCAGTCCCAATTTTCGAGGACGACAGGTTCTTGTATCAATGTCATCCGACGATTTGCTCTCAGTCCAGCCAAACACTGTGCCGACTTGGCCGAGATAAGATGAGCCTGGGTTTGGCAGACATACCGGTGATATTCGTTTCTCGAATTTAATCGGACGACTGAGACGTACAAGCGCGAGGTCATGGGCGTGGGAGTCTGGATTGAATTCCGGATAAAGCGTTACCGTCTCCACGCTTGAGTTAAGCGACGATATGTCGATATTACAACGATCGTACTCCCCAAGCGAAACTTTGATTTCTGGTGCTGTTGCTCTGCATTCAAAATTAAATATTATTTTATTAATTCGCGAATATGTCTAATAAATTATCTCACATGATTGATAAATTGTATTAACGTCATTAAATTCCATTCGAGAAATTACCCAACAATCGATTTATTCCATCAACAAGCGACCGATAAATAATTTTTCAGAAATTTGACGACTTTTTGGCAAGACGATTGAAAACTTTCTTCATTTTGAAACGATGAACAGGAAAAATGATTAGGAGACGAAATGCGATCGAAAAAAAATTAACGAAGTATGAACAACAAAACGATACCTTTAGTTCGGTCGATCGCCATTCATTGATAACTACAATTAATTGTTCGATACATACCCAACGAGTTGACTAGCCGCTGTCAACACGTAACGATCGTTGATCAAAATCCCACTGACGAGTTTCTTCGATTTCACGTGAATGTTCGTCAGCCAAGGAAACTCATGACTCTGCGTGTATTCTCCCCCGAGAAGGCGCCCATAATTTCGATTCGATTTTCCACAAACTGGAAATATCAAAAAGTGGAAAATTCATGCAGTCGATTTTTAGACATTCCACTTTTTACTGACGTGGGAAATTTTGCAAAGCATTTGCACGAGAAATATCGTAATTATTCAGCAATAACAATGTGGACAGTTTGTTACAGGGAAACAAAATTTTGTGATCAACGATTATCGTATAATTTCTCCAAGTAATTATTGAAAAAAGAATGAAAACGTTAATCTCAACAGATTTCTGAAAAACAAAAAATCAATAATGTTTGCTTACCACAGCCGCCGCAAGTTCTAAACCTTCCAAAAATCAAGTCCCAAACTCCTCGTGCTAATCTATCGCCATGCTGTTCCTTAAAACAAGTTCAAGAAAATTAATAAAATATTTTCTCCTTCGTTATCACTGAAATTGTTTCCATTAACTTCGAATGAAAAATAAACAAAAAAAAAGAGTTTCGAATCTTCAAGTCTTCACTTTCATGTCTTCGGTCCACGTGATTTATTAGAAAAAGGGGAAAAAAATCGACAAAACATTTGTCAATCTGATTAAATGACAAAATTACTGGACAAAATAAAAAAATTCTGCCGTAATGGCTTGATCATTTTTTTCAATTTTTTTTTCTGCTTGACGAATGTTAAAGTTTTGATATTAAATACGATTTTCATTTCAATCTTAATTGGGGCTATGGGAGGTGGGTATTTAATAACCATTCACAACAAAGGTCGATCTTCATTTTCACGTACATCGTTGACTATCAAACTTGGAAAATGAAATAGAAAAAAAAAAAACAGGGAATGATTCGAGAATTTTCTTCATAAGAAATGAAGCGTATTGTTTTTTTTTTGTTATAAAAAGTCACATACCTCGGCTTCAACTATAAATTTTCGGTTCAGCGGCAACGAGGAATAAACAATGAAAGCGCATAAAAGGTATTTGACGTAGTCCTGAAGATACATTACAACTTGTGAGTCGAGCTCAGCCTCGAAGTGTCTCGTTGTTGTTCACGAAAACGACTGTTACGGGTTCATTCGTACATGGCAGTCAGTGGGTTCGCGAATAGCGGGACTATCGGATAACCCGCATCCCAATCCAATGTGGCTGATGTACCTGGCTTTGCAACATCACATCCGCGTTGATGTCTTCTTTTTCATCGTCGCGAACCTCATCAATAATTCATTACGAATTATTGATTAAATGCACCGACAAACAAATTCGAAACGTAATCCACGAATGTCATTTTCATTACACCGTGTTTTTTTTTCGTTTTCCAAATTTATAATTATCCACCAAGTCATTGATGGCTTTTGACGTAAACAAAAATATGTTGGGTCCAAATTTTGAAACGTATATCGATGTAATCTCAACATTGACTTTACGAGATCGTTAAAAAACTCCAAATCGCTTAAACTCTCGCGGTTCTCGATGCTTTCATAAATCCCACATCCCAATTTTACGAAGATTTCTGTTCAATTTTTCTGATCGAAATGAAAAATATTTGCAAATCCTTCGGTTCGTAAAAAATAATTTTTAGAAACTACTCGCTACTTTTTCTGGTGGAAAATCATCGTTATATCTCCGGATCCATGATTCGGTCCTTAAAGACATCTAACGAAGTGTCGATGACCCATAAAAAAGTCCCGTTAGCTTCTCAGCTCGAGTTAAAGCAGAGCCTTTCATCAGGAAAACCACGAACAAGAAAATAAGAGAAAGAGAGAAATTGGCGAGTTGTGTATTACAGAACTGTAAAGAAAACAATTGAAAGAAAAAACAGAAATAATGAAAAGTATTTACTTAATAGATCCGAAGAATATATAATCATATGAATTGACACATTAATTTTTGCAGTAGAAATTTGATTTATAGAATGTGAATTTGCAATAAAAAGTTTCGAATTACCAAATTTCTCACGTTTGATTTGCATGTTTATTCGTACAGGACAAGAGAAAATGTCATATATTCTGAATTATTTGACAATCTACTTATTAAAGTCCATTGAAATATTTACAATTCGGAAAAAGGATAAAATGTGATTATTTCTAGAATGATATTAGAAAACAGCTGACATTTTAAAAATAGGTTTTTTTTTTCATTTCGTAGGATGTTAAACATTTATTTAGATGGAGCAATTTCAATTTCACTTCGTGCATCCATTTGCCTATCAGTCCCCTTGGCTGAAAACAGTTCGCTCGTGTGATCGATTCTCTGAACCTGATATGGACCGTGTTATCAGTAAAAAGACCCTCCATTATACTTGGAAGCCCATCTCACTATGCTTCTTTTCCACTCGGGTGGTTTTTTATCCTCTGAGAGGTTTGCCATGCCAATCCCAGTGGATCTGTCATTCCCTTTCAAATTCGTTGCTCTTCGGCTCGAAAATAAGTCCGAATTATTGTGAGTGCCACGAGACAGACTGGTAGAGACATTTAGGAGGTACGGAGCAAAGACGGACATTGATTAATGAGATGAATATTTTTATAACAAACAAAATTTGCCACAATTCAATTTCGAGCATTTCGAAAGTTGACAAATCCAAAAAAACGATTCTCTCGACAACACAGATTCTGTGTACTCAGAATATTGAAACGTTATTAACAAAATAACGAATAAATCTTGTTGTACTGAATTTTTGAGTCCTAATTTTTTTTTTTCTTTCGCAATTAAAATTCTTTCCTGTGACGAAACGAAGATGGATGAAATATTCCAAACGATATTAACCCTTCGAGTGCACATTTTCTATAAGTGCATATTGGGTCAATCTGACCCGAGGCGTTTTTCAAATCGTTATATTCCATTAAATATCCATTTTTTGTGTATTTTTTGTAGAGACGCTTTTTGCAGTAAATTATCCATATTTTATTGCCCTAATTTTATTTTTTCATGAAGACGAAAATTAAATGCCAAATATTCGTTGCCACTGAATGCCAAACAATCGGTCGGTTGGGGTCAAAACGACGCAGTACGAACTCCAAACGTCAATGACAATATAAATCGATAAAACTTGAAGTTTTACGCTATCGGGAAAAAGTTGGGAGGCTTGTTTATTATTATCACAATACAATAAATAGAGTTTTCATTGAATTCCATCATCGAGAGATAAAGACAAATAATTACCTGACGTGATTATCAACATATTATGATACATACCAGGTTGTTTGAGTTTCGTCTGTAGAATTGGATTTCCAACCAACGAAATCGAACGAAAAATTGGGAACAAACGCCCACAACGAATAATTATCGTACTTTTCTTGAAAAAGTTTTATTTCTTAGATCATAGAGTTGATTTTTACGTATGAGACGAGTATCACGATTAAATTGGCACAATAATATATGGTTTATTCTTCATTCCAGACGTTCCAACGTTGCATTGTGACGAATAATATGATTATTTATCGCAGAAACATCCACCCTTCGTATTCTCAAGGATCCATTTGATATAACGCGTTACTCGAGTATACACTCCGGGATATCCTGGCCTCGCGCAACCATTTCCCCATGAAACCACTCCAATTTGTTCATATTTTTTGTCCTCTCGTTCAGCAATCAGAGGTCCACCACTGTCACCCTAAACACAAAGGAAGTTCAAGCACCAATCACGACTTTTATTCATATAGAAAAATGAAGAATTAATTATTTTCTTTCGGATATGTAAGAAACGATCTGTCCCCACGACTTTAATCGTGTTGGGCGACATGATTCCGGGATTTCTCTGAACAATACTCCGAAAAAGATGCTCAAGAAAAAATAAAAATGGACTGAATGAGGAGATTTTGAAAAATTCACGAAAAAAGGCTGAAACTTTTCGGTTCGTTTAATTTCGTGAATGTATCAAAAATTGAATAAAAGCTCAGGTGTTGTTATTAACTCATTGTAATAATTACGTTCGATTACTGTGACTATTAACGATTGTTGCGAACAAGGATGATTGTTAAAATGTTGCAAGTCGCTTGTGCAAGGTCGAAAATAATGATAAATATCGTACTTGACAGGAATCTCGTTGTCCTTTCGGATATCCAGCGCATAACATATTGTCTGATATCATACGAGGATTGTAACTCGTGTTTCGACAATCCTGAAGGCTCATGACAGGTACCTCGACCTCCTGAAGAATACACGAAGGTTTACCATCCTCGTGAAGCGTTCCCCATCCCGAAGCAACCGCTTTCGTTCCAACGTAATCGTTATCTGCGGAAACATTATATTGCATATTACCCGTATACTCGTTTAATTACATAACCCTGTGACAATAGCTTGTTCAGTAATTTTCCAATGGTAGAAAGCAAACGAGAAAGAAATGGAAATGGAAAATGATTACAAAGACCAGGAAGAGTTTAAATATTTCTAAATAACGAGGAAAAGAAATAAAATCCGATTTTCATCTGTGAAGTTCTCTCTCAATTTTTTTTCGAAACCTCGCAGTATATCGAGTGATGTAACTCGATGAATAATTATAAAAATTCTGCAACCCAAGCGAGGCTGGCTACTTGTGACTAAAAATGCACGAAAAATCCCTTAGACTATACTGAAACATTGACAAAAACTTTTCTTTTCGTTTTTCTTCAGAAATAAAATAATTTACGGTCATTCAGATAATTAAGACTAATCTTAAGTTTCATTTGGTTACTTTTTTACGCATGACCGCGATCATGTATCCAATGGTTACAGAAAGTACGATCGATAAAAAATAAATAAATACGAATAGACAATGCTCCCTGGTCGAGTATTAATAGTTTTCGTATGCAAGTCATTACTGACGAATAGAGCGTCAAAATTTTGAGAGAATTTTAATGAATTCTTTTTCATTTCTGGTATGAGTTCGGCTACATAGACAGAAAGCCCCATCGGTCATTTTCCAGTCCAAATTTTTATGGGGATATCTCGGAAAACCTCATTCAAGACATTCGAAAAACTGAAAATTCAAATTGCTCGCATATTATCGTCAATGACAGAGATTAGACGGAGAGAATATTGTTACGTTCGTTTTGATACTTTAATTGAGAGCAACCATGATTAAACTGCAATTGCAGTATATTCTTCGTTCTCTTAATCATTCCTCTGATGAAGCTCGAGCGAAGCCGAGACTCGAATTGAAAAGTTGTAGAAATTTGAGTTACAATGCTGCAACTCTATATTCGCTAATCCATCATGATTTAGAATGTCAACCTTTTTGCGACATGAAACAATTTCATTGACGTCTGAAACTAGTATTTTGTTTTGTTATCATTTCTATTGGTAGGACGAAATAGTGAGAGAGTCTGTTATCGAAAGTAACATGGCCCCCTTGCTGTGGAGCTGCAATAACTCACGCACATCTGACGGGATACACGTCGCTTCGTATTTCATGTTCGTTCTTTGATTAATGAGTTTTTCATTCTCTTATGACAGTCGTTGGTTGCAAGTTGGAAAAAAGAGACAAGAACGAAGGCTCATCGGCATCTGTAGCAATTGAGGTAACAAGAGGAAATTTAGGGGACGAAGAACGAGGAATTTGGCTTTTATGCCAACGACTCGATTTTATTATATGGTCCGAACTTCTGATGAAGTTTTGCTTTCCCTCTCGCCCATGCTGTATCTCTTAGATGTCAAAAATCATTATTGGAAAATATCCGAGAAGTGTCGATCGGATTTTTTACTACCCGTATGTGCATTTTAATTTATGAGTTTTGTGCAGTAATTCGTCGCGTAACGAACGATAAGAGAACGTCCAACCGGGTCATACATGCTTGTGCAATGCTCCGATTATACAAGACGATTTCTTTCGACTACAATTAATTTTCCAAATCCTTGATTGTCTACACATTCCACATGTAAACTGAAAGGAAATTTCTGTAGAAATTACTGGGGAATCATATAAAGTCAGGGTTCGAAAACGAAGAAACGCCAAATCAGAATTGAGACTTTGTAAATTGGCTCTGAAAGGAGTTGAAAATTGTTGCTTTTCGAAATCGAAAAAACTTCATAGAAAAGCATTATTGTGCTTCTCATTTTTTTTAGACTAACCTTGACACATTTTTTCCTCTCATTGAGAAAAAAATCTGTGCAAAAGTTTCAGAGTTATTGCGTAAAATGTACCCCAATTCTTTTCTTGTTTGCCATGAAAACGAGCAGGAAATTTTTTATTGTCAATATCGTGTCTTAATTGTCGTGGATGAATTTTTGAAAATTCATAATATAAATATAGCTATGGCGAGACGACTACGTCACACGACTGAAAAACAACGTTCAACACCGCAAGAATCGATAAGACATTGGGAATATAATGAAAACTTGATGAAATTACCTTCCACCGTTGGTAAGCAGATCGGCCTGATGACGTCGCTTATTGGTACTCTGTCATTCAATCTCAGGAGAGCAATGTCATTGTCAAAGTTAAGAAAACTAAAGTCACCGGTGATCGCACGGACGACGAACCTCGTCACGGGCATTACTTTCTCGTCACATCTGTCGTGCTCGCCGAACGTGACTTTGATCATAAACCACATGAACCTGAAAATTAAACTGACGAATCAACCATCGTCCAGCCTTAACGACATTGAGATGAGATACAAGATTTTTTTTGCGTCATGTCTAGTGGACCAGGATTCATGGAGGCGATATGGATATTTTTTGAAAAAAAAAAACAAAAACAAAAACAAAAAAAAAATGATTGAGCTTGACACATTTGGTTGAGGTCGAGACTTTTTCTCGTCATCAATCTTAATTAATATAAACTGTAATTAAAAAACAATATTCGTCATACGATTGGCTATTTAATCTTTTTTTCATTTTCGTAATTATGGTCAATAATATGAATTTCCATTGAGAAAACAAAAACAAAAAAGCAGAAAGCCCCATCAGTCCATTTCCAGTTCGAATTTTCACAATTAAAACGTTTTCTTGGCAATTTCCCAATCCCAAAGAATTGCCGAATATCTAAAAATTCACGTTGTTTGCATATTTTCGTAAATGAATATTCAGGAATTAGACAGAGAAAATGGTGTTAGGTTCGTTTAGATTTTCTGTTATAGAATTCGAGCGAAGCCGAGAGGTCGATTCAATCGCATCATTTGCTAGATCGATTGACGATTCATCGAACCACTTCTGTTGCTGCCTTAAAAATGTAAACTATCTGTTTGCAAAAAGATCATTGGATGAAGATTGGTTACAATGATAGGAAGGGTCTTCCGATTGAACTGTAAATAATTGATTCGCGTCGATCAGGTTCCTATACAGACTTCTCTTCCGATAAAAATAAAATATTGTTGAAAAAGAATAAAAAATTGATTTGTCGGAGAAATTCGAAGGTGGACTTTTCCGTCTGGAAAAACCAATCGAGATAGTAGCAATTTATTTATTATTATTCTGCTGCGTTAAAATTCTCAGGCATAAAAAAATGTGACTAGAAAAAAAAGACTTTCCCTTTCTCTGTCTCTTCTTTTCTCTTCAGCTCCCGATCGTTCTTTCTTTTTACGGAAAAATATGGATTTTTTAAAATTACCCTTTAACGCAGTGAGCAGCGCTGAGCACATAACGATCGTTGATCAGAGTACCACCGCAGTAAAATTTGCTGAGATACGATAATCTTGCCATCCATGGGAATTCGTTGACCAAGGTTGCTTGTCCACCGACTATACGACTTTCTTCATTTCGCACTCCACAACCTTCCATTTTACACAAGAGAGTTCAAGCATATTAACACATTTTATGGGAGTCATGATTCAGAGCTGGAGTTGAACGACAGATTTTCAAAATCAAATCAAATAGAAAATCGATAATGAAGTAACTGCAAAAAAAAAGGTTGGCCAACGCAAGTTCATCGTTGCTCGAAGGATAAAATATCGTAAATAATACGGATGGTCAATATATCGGAATAACAGTTGAGGGTTCCAGTCTAGTTAGCACCCAGAAAACCGAGTCTTCGTGTCTACTTTCATGCTTCGTTTAATCTTTCATAGGGATCTCTTTAGTTTCCAAATTATAGAAATTCTTCACCTTTTTATTCGGGCACTTTTTGTTGTAGGAAAATTATGGAATACTTTTCAGAATAAAGTAGAAAAAAAATCATGATTTCTCTTAAAAAACAAAATTATCGTTGAGATGGCAAAAAACTGAATTTTCTTTTGTATAAAACGTTGACTAGTATCAACACAGACAGAATCTCATCCACCTCGATAACGCTTTCGTCCTGACAATGGTAAACATTCAAATGCAGGAGCATCTGAATCCCTAGACCTTCCATCATATCGTAACGTTGCAAGGTTCGAAACACTCCCCACAACAACATGGAGTTGTATTTATAAAGTTTGCTTTGAAATATAAAAAAAAACAAAAAAAGAGAAAAATACTCACTGCAGTAACAAGATTCTGTGGACGATGTATCCGATGGTGGTTTATTGCCAAAGAGACCAAAAAAGTTCTTCACCATAGATCCAACCAAGCCCCTTTTCTGTAATTACGTGATCGTAAAAATCGTGAAATACGAAGCTCATTTGTCGACCATGTATTTTGTGCAATGTTATTGCTGTTAATTTTACGAAATGTTTTTATTTTAATGCCTTTGCTCAAAAATTGCAATAATGGGCAAGAAGCAATAAAAATCGTAAAGTTGTCAAATGAGCGCGAAAAAAGTAGACATTGATATTAATTATGCATGTTTCGATGTTATCAGAATAACCGAGGCATGTGCATGAAGCATTTTCTCTTCAGATATACTCATGCTACTTGTCATTGAACAGGATAATATTCCAAATGCCACGAATTTCTAAATACTTCCAAAACATTCCGAGGGAATGAGTCAATTGTTATCTCGAGAACGGAGTTTAGTAACAATTCTCACCTGTGTCTGATCAGTGTCAGCATTTACCACAACAAATAGCACGCACACCAAAATCACTCGCGTCTTCATTTTCAAGTATTTTTTTTTTTTTTTTTTAAAATNTTTTTTTTTTTTTTTAAACTAAAACAATAAAAATACAAATTAGTTTTCCGATTTTCCGAGAGATTTATCGTGGCAACGCCGTGCGAAGGACGAACGAGAAAAACAATCGAGTCCGATATGAAGGTCAGAAGTAATTGTTTATCAAAGTAAAATCCACGAAGATGGTCGAAAACTGCTGGTGCTCATGGCACCTGAATTCGATTGACGATCAAGGGGGCACCACGTCAATAGTTCCTGGCTTCTCCGAGTCAAGACTTCGATGCGAGTGACCAATCGTGATGGAATAGAGACAACAAGAACCGAGAAGAGAAGCTTTAACGACGTTTGTCTTTCTCTCGCTCTTTTACAACCGATATTCGTTCATAGCGGTATTGAGAAAGAGAGAAAACTATATCTATACATACACTTCGGTTTCTTTCTCTTCATTTTTCTCTTTCTCTCTGAATCTTTCAGGAAATACCTACATGAGGCTTTCCGTGCAAGCATTTCTGTACGTTTTTTCTTTTACCATTAATTGCGGTTCGAACTGAATACCCTGTCAATGTCAAATACGATTCACTGCCTGAAAACCGTGGACTCGAAGTCCCATATATTTTGCAAACTCCTGCTTGAAATTTCATAGTGTTTGGTGCGTATTTTATTTTCTGCAAAATACACAAATTAATTCATTATTTCTCCTCATATTCATTTAAATCACTGCAATAACGATTCCAATTTACCAAAAATCAATTTACATAAAAAGTAAAAGTACAGACTTGTTTATGTTTATGTCTACTGTTTCTTGTTATACCATCATTTTATGGTGTCATTCCTTATGCAATTTATTCAACGAATCGTATCATGGTCAAGAAACTTAAAGTGTCCAATCACTATTATTGGAGCAGGTGCTGATCAGTGAAAAAAAAATGTACAATTGTGACGATCTTTTGAGCTGATTTTAAAAAGGAATTCAGAAAACATTGTCATGCAGATGTCAGTGGTTTCGACACTGTTTTAGAAATTCGTCAGATCCCTTAATTTCCTGCCATAAAAACTTTCTATGAACGTCGTTTTATACATTTTCAAAAGTATTTTATCGCAGCATCGACACGCAGCTCGGTCTCGTTGATTTTCTCAAATTGTAATTCACACTTGTGGAATGATTTTGTTTATTATTTAAACTTTATTGAATGCAGAACAATGTTAAGAAAATACGATTCGACGTTGAACGTCCCATATAAACGGATAAAATAGTTCGAGGAGTGGATGATACGTGTGTTGGAATCTCTTTTTCACTCTCTCGTGTCTCTCTCGTCCCTCTTCCTCCGGTCTCTCTCACCTCGTATTCCACAAGCTGACCAGTTTGAGTTTGCTTTTGAGTTCACGTTCACGGACACGTTGATGCTGTTGCGGCTTCGCTGCTGTCACTGACCGTAAGGCCAGCTCGTTCGTCCCGTTCTATCTGCTTGTGTAGGTCTCCTAACTTTTTATTCACATGGGACCTCTAGTCAGCAACAACACCTACACGATGCAAACCACGGCAGTCGAGGGACATACACTTATGGGAACAAAAATACGAGTAAAAGAGAAAGAGAGAGAGGGCTAAAAATACGAAGAACTGGATAACTGCGTTATGCAGATTTAATGCTCCGGGAGAGGACGGACGCCTTCAACAACTTTTATTTCTTTGGGGTAGCGATTAAAGCTTCCCCTCAACTCCCTCTCGTGTCCTGGAATATTTTCCAGTCCTAGCTTTTTAAATCCATCCTGTTTGCGCCGCATCAAAAACCGGTTCGCCATCTTCCAACTATACCATTAGAAAATTCACATACATCTCAACGTAAAAACCCAAGGGCTATATTTATGATCCCACATCGATAAACTCACTATTTTTTCAAACTTTGACAATTTTTTAAAACAGCAGCTTGCACTTTGATCAGTACAACAACAAAAATGCAAAATGTGTCTTTGTTGTGAAAAATTTGAATTTTTTACGACAAATGTTCCCAAAGTATAGCATTCAGAAATTTTCGCAGATTCGCGGCAGCTAACTACGTAAATTTCATACTAAGCACAGAAGAAAAAATTCATGTTTCGTACTGAGACTTGCAGAACTGAGAATGGTTGTTGATTTCGCCTCCAAATTTTCGTCGCTGAAAAGTTTCGTAACGGTACACTGGAATTTACCGATCGGTATCGTCAGATTTGACAATGGCCATGAATCATTGAAGACGATTATAAATTATGTGTACGTTTGAGAATCCCATCGTTCCTGCTGATGCGTGTTTACGTCCATTTTTAGTTAAAAATATGGCAAAACGTTTATTAAGAATATTAAAAAAACAGTCTGAATATAAATGAAACGATGCAGAGTGAATGAAAATCAAGAAACAAAACCATTCGAATAGAATTTTTCATAATACGAGTTTATGTGAAAAATAATTGCGTCCTGTATCGGAATCAAGAATAAAAAAGTTTGAAATCACATGAAACGATACAGAAAAGAATAATAATCAAATAGATTCGAAAAAGATTCGAATAGAATAATTTCGTAATACGAGTCTCCATTTAAAAAATGTCATCGTGTGCTTCTCTTTTTAGACATCCCAGTCGTTCATGCTCTTTCTCTATATTTATTTAGCGAGGCCGCACTTTCGCTCGCTGGTAACATTTCCGATTGGAACAAATAATGCGACTACGTGAAACAATAGTTCTCAACTTTGAATGCGTCTGGATAATGTTAAGTGTATCGTTTCAACGACAGTAAACCGTTATGTGGATCGTATACGATTGACATTCGAAACACCTCGTGGTATGAAACAACTCGCGGTTAAAGTTATCGTTGTAGAATTTTTTTATTCAACCAGAGTTACTCGTTGAAAATTTCGACTGTTCGAATTAGAACTTTCATTCAGATTTTCATTTAAATCTGTAGGCTCGATCTCAATGCGAATAAAGTGATGGAAATTTTCGCCATTTCAGCTATACTTACATTTTTTACTCCTCATGTTCTCAACGAATTACGATGCGTTACGAGCCGCTGCTTGGGTTCAATGAATCGAGCAAATTTCAACGTAAAAATGTAACGTGTATTGTATACTCAACATTTTTGTACAACAACAAAGTGATAAATATTGGCTAATTATTCAGTTTGAGTATTTTTTCGAAAGTGATTGAATTTTTTTTTCACATGAGCTGCTTCAATTGCTCGCTATCAACTTTCTGGTCAAGGAAAAGTTTGCATGTCGTTTTTCGAGGAAATAATCAAACTTGATGATTGACAACTATTGTAACCATTTGGTACAAGGTAAACAAATATATACAATTAAATTAACTCCATGTAATCTCTGGCACGTACTAATGTTTGTAAGATTCCCATTAACTCGAGCCAAAAAAGAGATTTGGAATATTTATCGAAATTCAATGCTAAAATAATCACATTGAATAATTTTATTATTCATTTTTTCAAAGGACGAAATACTAGAAAAAAAAATTTGGAAACTAGAAAAAATGATGAATAGAATTTTTTAATTGTTCAATAAAGTTCCACCGCGGGAACAAAATGAATGCGTTAAAAATTTGTGCTAAAAGGTTGCAATTTTTTTAAACTAAATACGAAATATTTATTTAACGCAGAGACACGTGTCGTTCATATTCGCCCTAATCCAATTAAGGTATCTCGTGACGCGAGTGTAAACTCCAGGGTAACCAGGTCGTCCGCACCCAACGCCCCACGAAACAATTCCTAAAAAATAATAATGATTTTTATAATTTTTCAAATATTTCAAGCGATAGAAAAATGTTGAGAAAGATAATCCGGTGAATTATTTACCAGCCAGCTCGAGTTTGTCGCCCTCCTGTACCAATAATGGCCCTCCACTGTCTCCTTGACAAGAATCTCGGGTTCCATGTCCAGCACATATCATGTTACTCGTAATACGATTTGCACGGTACTTCATCTGCCGACACTGTTGCAAGCTGAGTATCGGCACTTTGACCTCGTGAACTTCACCCGGTAACATGCCACCCTCAGTCGTGCGTCCCCAACCGACCACCGTGCCTTCTTTTCCTGCCGGATCTGATCCTGTCAAATCAAAATCCAGAACCTTCGATCATTCGGTAATAAATTATGAATTTTTTGGAATATTTAAAAAAACATTTAATCCTGAAGCATTATTAACAGAAATCATCACGTGATAAGGCACGTAGTGAGCATGAGGATCCAAGTGTGTACGTAATTAGCATTTCGTTAATCATCTCAGTGCCTCGAAAAAATACGCTGGTCGAGAGATGACGCAGAAATCATTGTCCAACATTAAAGCTCGTAATTAATCGAAGTTAATTACTTTTTCGAATGAATTATCACTGTAAGTTTCGATGATTTTGATTTCGAGTAGTGAATGCTCATTTGTTTGAATAAACTTGCCTTGTCCTGGTAGACAAATGGGTTTTACAGTCTTGGTGAATTTCACAGGTTTCCGAAGTTTCAGTAAAGCTACATCGTGATTGTAGGAATTCATGTCGAAATTACGATGCCGGATAATTGCACTGACGGCTCTCATGATGGCAGCACCGTCGGTTGTGACGTATTGATCGTGATCACCAAGAATCACTCTGATTTTCGAGCGTTTGAGCCTGCGAAAAAAAATTTGTTGAAAATATAGTTCAGCATGTTATTTCGTGAGAGTGAATTTGGAATAAAATCATTTCCATGACGAAAAAAATTGATTGAACCTTCGTAAGCAATGGGCTGCAGTTATGACGTAGTCGTTCGTCACGAGACTTCCACCGCAGTGAAAACGACCGTCGTAGACCAGACGGGCAACCCATGGGTATTTGTGTGGCGCAGCAGGACGACCACCAACAATTCGATTTTCCTGACTAAAAACACCGCATTCTAAAACCAAAAGTGTCCGAAGAATCGTGAATGAAAACAAATTCCAAATCAATAATAAATTGCTCGAAAAATGTTTACAGAATTGATGAATTTTTTGAAAATATTTATTCAGAAATCTGTTTGAAATATTTACGGACATTATGAACGTTTAAAAAAAAACAAAAAATCGATAAACCTCACCACAGCTACAATTGCGTAGTTTTTGTTCATCGTCGATGGCACTGGATTCACCACCGCCTGTGACGTCAATGCCAAAAAGCTCGTCGAAAAGGAATCGCGAAGTTCGATTGTTGAATGTCGGCTGAAAGTCATTGTTAAGTTTTTTTTTTTTATTCTGAGTATGAATGGGCGACGAAGAGTAGATAAGACACGCCTTTGTAAATTTTTTCACTTGTATAGTTGCGTGGCCGTGCTTCTCCAAGCGCTCACTTTCTAACAGAAATCCTGGAGGTGTAAATCGCGTGTAGCCGGTCACGGGCTGGAAGAAACTCATCCGAAGGAAAAGGAGAGAGAAAGTGACCATGATTTGAATTGTGTGTCAAGGTCTGAGCTACTCTCGTAAAATCAATAGTCCACTGTTTCGATCAATCCATGGGGAATCTTATGTTAATTCGAACCAGTCATTAAATTTTTTTTTTTAGCTGGATCTTCGAGAAGATACTGAATTTTCTTCCAAATTTATTCAGACAAAAAATCTCACTTTGGCGATGAAAAAAAAAATGAGCAACACAAAGGTAAGGATTAACATTTAGCAATAAATCGCTAAACCTAAATTTCGGTTCGAACTGGCAAGGATTATAGATGCTGGGATTTTACCAACCACAGCGAAAGCTTTCAAACGAAATTACGGACTTTCCTTCACCTTCAAACTATCACCATCAACTTTTATAAAATTATTCTAAACGCTTCGGACTTAAATAGATCAAAGTATAAATTTCTCCAATTTTGTAAATAATACTACGCAAGGTACAAAAAACCTCGTCTTCGAGAGAACAATGATAACTTCTTAATTTGGTGCTGCCTCCAAATTGAATATTCTTTAGACAGTATTTTTTATTTTCAGTTTTCTTACCAACTGATTAAAAAAAGAAAAAAAAATGTTCCATGGAATATTGAAGATTCGAGTACAGCCAAATTTTTCAAACAATCATTCGAACCCTACATAATAACTTTTTATTTTAAAATTAGCTTCAACCACGCCAATCGCGTTTTTCATTTGTCTGAATTTTTTAAATCACTAGTCTAAATTTTTTAATCAGCCTATTCGCTTTAATGTCGTTATTTCTGTTGAAGATTTATAAAGTATTCATAACAAGTATTACGAGGGGCCATTGTCATGTAATAAATGGCTGACTGGGCGTAATATCTACTAGACGAGAAAGATAATCGATACATGTCTGCAGCATCATTGTTACGAATGCCTACGTTCATGATTGATGCTGCATTGACTCTATTTACAAGAGTGAGAGATCACGTACGATAAAACCGTTCAGACTTTGCTATCCGCACATATCTCCCGTCATGCCGGATGAATGGACCAATAAAAACATTGTGCAGATGTATTTAGAAGCTATTGGAACACGCCTGTGCCAAAGATAGTTGAAACAATTTTTAGAGGCACTAAAAAGCTTGAAATTTCCATTATTTTTATAAACAAAAAAATCTCTTGTTCGCTCGTCAGGAACGATTCGTTCGATTTTTGTAATAGTCTTTGAAAAAAACCGAAATTCCTTCGTTTTTGCATCTAAATTTTCAAATTTTCGATACAGTGATTCTTTGCTATTTCGATTTATCAAAATTATTGGGAAGACGAATTTAGCGAGAGGAAAATGTGCTCGAGGAAGAAAATTTAATGGCAATTTTTTTTGGTCACTTTTTTGATTCACGAAATCTTCAAAACTGACAAAGATTTTCGAAACGAAGAGTTTTGACATGTGCCAAAAATAGTAATTATTGTGACAAGAAAAATTCAACTTACGTGCGATTTCTCGTAATCGAGGGAATCATTTTCAAAATTTGAGAGATAAGCCTGTGTCTGTAATACACTTAAAACGAGTACAGACAGTATTTTTCCTCGATCCGAGAACATTGTCATTTTGGGCACCATTCACTAAACCGTCAGTTACTAATTAGAAAAAGTTCACTATAATGTTTCAAGTCAATCAATAATTCACACTCAGTTCTCGATGGCGTATAATTTGCACTTTCGTTTTTCCGTAGTTCGCCGAATCTCGATCATCATATTACTTTTTTTTTCACCATTTGAATTAACTCGTTTGTTATTTTTTGCTTTCAATACGTCAAGTGATTATTTGATAAAACGCGGTTGCACGTGCTCCGGCGAAAATCCATGTGGTGCGCCGATCGAAGTGTGATTGTCGCGATTCTCAATCGACGAGGCAGCTGGAGAAGTAGCTGCTTTCACTGGTCTCATAAAACCAGCAGACCTCGGAATATATATTTATATATATGGAGATTCATGTACGGATGTGTGAGTCGTGCAACCACGAACCCGATGAAAGTTTTTCTTTTTTCGACACAAGTAAAAGTTTAAATCCACAAGTACATGCCTCTGTCATTCGAAAAAAGATCCGTTCCCTCTACAGATACCTTTGCCGAGTACTATAAAAATGGCAGAGTCCATATTCGTTAACGAAAAATCCAATGAGAAAGATTTCAAATACCTTCACAATTAATTCCCGATTTATTTTCACACCAAAGTTTATTTTATTCAAGAGTCTGCAGCAATGTTGAAAGAAACAAGATCCCATAGATTTGGCATCGTCCTTAATGGGAAATTAATAATTAGGTCTGAACGTAGAATATAATTTGACAAGAATTGCTCGATTGAACAAATGGTGATCGATCGAAAGTGTCAAATAGTTTTAACGATTCCACCTTCACATTAAAAAATTGAGTTTTCTTTCCAAGATCAAAGAATCATTTGCTTAATGGGAATTTGTAACAAAAATTTAAAAAAAATGTCGCGTTGTAATATTTCGTGCTATTTGTGACTGATGAAGATATTTGGAAGTATTTTATAAAAAGTCGCGTGTTTATCGAAGCACTGATGTACGAGAGACCGCGTAAGGCACACTAGATCGACAGACTGGTCATATTCTGACTTAGGATCAGCAGTGAGAGTTCGAGAACTTGCGGGAGCTATGGACCTCCTCCTGTGGCTGTACAAATCTTACATCCCACCACGAGATATATCGAAACGTCAAAACTGGCTTCATTTCCATTGCGTTCGTTGTTCCCCCACTATATCGATAGATCGCTAACATTCCTAATTACATAACGCCCAATTATCTTACAGTCAACTGACTCATGATTTTTCAAAACCCTAACAATTGCGATCATAGCGAAAATGAGCCTTGCAAAGATAAATCACTAATATTTTGAAACCCGTTCATTCGATCGTAGATTTTATTTGAATTTGGTCAAATTCACTTCAGTGAACGATAAAAAATGAAAACTCGAAATTTGTGTCGTCCACATTATTCCAAATGATTGCGGTTTAAATAAAAGTTCGAAACTAAAAATCAGGCATTCTGCTGTGCGTTTTATCACAAAATAATTCAGATCACGTATTCTTTGCATCCTACACAATTTTTGATAATGAATCGTGCTTCGTGATGCTCGATGTCGCAAGAAAAAAAAAAAAAAAAAAAGAAAAAATTAAANACATAACGCCCAATTATCTTACAGTCAACTGACTCATGATTTTTCAAAACCCTAACAATCGCGATCATAGCGAAAATGAGCCTTGCAAAGATAAATCACTAATATTTTGAAACCTGTTCATTCGATCGTAGATTTTATTTGAATTTGGTCAAATTCACTTCAGCGAACGATAAAAAATGAAAACTCGAAATTTGTGTCGCCCACATTATTGCAAATGATTGCGGTTTGAATAAAAGTTCGAAACTAAAAATCAGGCATTCTGCTGTGCGTTTTATCACAAAATAATTCAGATCACCTATTCTTTGCATCCTACACAATTTTTGATAATGAATCGTGCTTCGTGATGCTCGATGTCGTAAGAAAAAAAAAAAAAAAAAANTAGCAAAAATTAAAATTGAAAACGAAAAGTTTCAATGTGCTTGAAATCTAAGATTTTCCATGCCCATAATGAATTATCGCAGTGCCCAGGATTTCGAATAGCACGAAAATCGAATAGCTATGAAATATCTTTGCTTTTTCGTGAGGCATAGAAAAAAATGTGTTGTTTGATAACGATGTTGATGAACCCCTTTCACATCGTACGGTAAAACTTTCGGAATATTTGATTTTTCAACTTCCGTTTACGTGGTGTCTCCAAAATCGGTTTGTACGCTTTTTTCCGTAGACCTGATCGCGTATTGTTCGTAACGGTTCGATGGTTTCACTAACCCACATTCGCCTCTCGTCTCGTCGAAAGGAAAACGTCTCAGATTCCTTATGACCCGGTTAAAGAGTCGCGTCACACACGTTGGTACGCTTGCTCATCTCTTTGGCAACGGATTTACTTTTTCGACGTCTACTAGTCCAACTTTTTCGGCTCGACAGGCTGAATATATTGGACGATTCGGTTTCCGAGTGTAAAAAATATAATCAACAAAAGAATAATGAGAAGTTCGTCCGGAAACTTTAATGGCTTTCTAAACTTTTCCTTGCACGTTGCTGAAGAAAGTATATTCCCGCTCATTTCTTTGGTTCATTATAAAAATGACATTTCAGCTTTTTCAAAACTGCATGGGCTCAAAGGGCGAATAAAAAAAAAAACTCCTCTCGAATGCATTGCCAACGAGTTTCGAACAACGAAGTAAAAATTTTCGAAATGATTCGGCCAATAGAAACTTGGAAGTGTTTCAATAAAACTTTCTTATTTGGCACGTGAAAATCACGAAATTTACTTAATCACGAAAATTATTACAAAAGCCACATTTTTTGCAGTCCTTTCTCGTTTGTCAACAACTTATTACGTAATTCCCTCTAAACCGCAGTAAATATTGCAACGTCGATTGTTAAAGGCGTGTTTTATCGAGTGTGAAATTAGGCTCGGAGCAATGTGTTCCATGCCATTGAGGAATTACAAAAAGAAAGCTTTGTTCTAGGGGATATTTATCTTTTTCAAATGTTTCCATCGTTTATTTACGAACAACCGAAGTTGCGGTAAGCTCATTTACAATACATCACAGAATATAAACTTTCATATCAATAGAAAACTTGAACTTAACAAATTCGTGGACTAGAAAGGTCGTTAATTCGTTCATAGAATTAACCAATGGCAGTGCATTCAGCGGCGAGATGACACACAAACACGTCCATCATCCTCTTGTGTGTGTGTGTGTCTGTGTTCGGCAAGAATTTCATAAAGGAAATATCTCTCTAGAAAGAATTTGTTACGGATGACGAATAGCAAATCCTCCAACAGTTTCCTACTTTCGATAGGGTGGCGGACACACGCAATCATCTTCTATGTGATCTCGAAGCCATCCCATGTAGTTGGTCAACTTGGTGTATACGCCAGGGTACCTGGGCCTTGCGCACCCACGACCAAATGACGTGATACCTGCAAGACGATTTTTTTTTGTTTATCAATTATTTATAAATTTTTGAATATTTGCAGGCGTTTGTCTGATCATTTCAGTCAAATTATGAGAAAAATGTAGAATTTTATCGGCGTGAACTTACCTATGATTTCTAGATTTCCAGCCGATGATCGGACAACGAGCGGCCCACCACTGTCACCCTTGAAGTTTTTAAGTTTTTTATAACGTAATTTATTGGCGAAATTATGAAATTTATATAATTATTTGGAGGGTTTTTTTTTCGGAAACACGATTTTTACGATCGAGGTATTTCAATTCTTCGTATTTTGAAAATTCAAGCCTGAACTTTTTTTTTCTTTAGATACGACTCGATGTTGGACATGGTCAGATCTTGGCAGAGCCTTCCGAGCTTTTTTTTTTACTTCAAGGAGCAAATCAGGATCTTATGGAATTTATTGAAATCTTAAGAATTTTTTTTCTTTCTCTTGTTTTTGGTCGAAAAGTTGTTCGGCAATATTCGCTGATTACGAGTTTATTTTTTTTTTTTTTTTTTTCATATTCCAATAACGAACGATTGAGAAATAATTGCGGAAAAATTGGATAAAGAAAATTCTTCAAAATCGAGAAGTGATGAATGAAATGTTAAATGACAGTAATTGGAATGAGCGTCAAATAAAATACTTACCGAACAAGCGTCTTTATCGCCTTCGAGAAAACCAGCGCAAAACATGTTGTCGGTTCTTCGCGATGTCGGATATCCAGACTCTTGGCATTCCTCTTCCGAAAGTACAGGCACGTTTACGTGCCGTAATATTTTACTCACGTCGGCTCCTTCTTTTGTTCTGCCCCAGCCGATCGCTGTTGCCATTGAGCCAGTGTAATCAATGGCCCCTTGAAAATAAATGATTCATGAAAATATGATTCTGCCACATGTCATTAACCATGAAGCAGCCACTCAATCAATTTGATCAACTTTTTCGTTAATTCCAAATTCTTTCCAACCGTCAGTCATCAATTCTTATCGTTCCGATATGTCAAATATTTACGTTCAAGTGTACGAATCCACAAATATATCACATTTTGGTTATCAGTGCGAAATCGTGCGAAAGCACATCGTCAATTATTGAAAAAACTTCGTAACAGTTTGAACGACAATTTTTCGGAAGGTAGGAATTTAAAAAACCGCAATTATTAATAAATCGAAAAAAATATTTAATACATTTAATAAATGTATAAATATACAAATATATAAAATATGAT
Organism: Hyposoter didymator; assembly: GCA_037952995.1. Lineage (NCBI taxonomy): Eukaryota > Metazoa > Arthropoda > Insecta > Hymenoptera > Ichneumonidae > Hyposoter > Hyposoter didymator. The sequence continues at coordinate 16,794,106 of JBAJMU010000001.1, read as the reverse complement.
GAATAAGCATAGTGCAAATGATGATTAAAAGTGTTATGAGGACTTACTGTTCTGGGGGAGACATGCAGGACGAACAATACTATCGAAATTGACAGGTTCGTCCAACCTGATAACTGCAATATCGTTGTCGAGCTTGTACGGATTGAAGTCTTCATGAATATCCCAAGATTCCACGCCTCTTCGAAAAACATGTTTGGAAGTTCTCTCGATATCACGATCACCCATGCGAAGCTCAAAACTCGTCAGATCGTAACTAAATAAAAAAAAAACCATTATTACGTATAATTCTGATAAAAAAATCATCAAACTTTTCATTTTATACTGTTCGTTGTAAATTGCGTAACGACGAATGACAATTCTTACCCGTTGACGCAATGAGCAGCGGTTAGAACATAATTGCGTGATATCAAACTACCGCCGCAGTGAAATTGATTGTTTCTCAAAATTCCAACCATCCATGGATAGTCGTGTATGGTCGTAGAATTTCCTCCAACAATTCGGATATTTCTCCCCACTCCACATACTGAAAAATTATCAATTCGTAGAGACAGTTAATCATTGGGAATCGAAGGTAACCCAAACAACTGTCTCTTATATAATTCCCATGGAATAACGACTACACCATGAGGCTCAATGCAACAACTTAAGGTTCTTGAGTAATATGAAGAATTAAAAGTTTCGTTTTAATTCGATATGATTTATAAAAAATCTGGTTCTGAAAAGAATATTGAAAGGAAATTTCTTGTTAATTTCAAATTACCGCAATTGTGGCATTCTTTTGGCGTCGAGGGGAAGGCTGTTGAAGGTGGATGCGCTCGTGAGTCAGTGATTCTTTCAAATTCATCCCAATTCATGTAGATTGGTTTTTTTGGAGCAGTGAACTGAAAGAGCAAAAAGTTCGTTTTAATTAAGGGGTTGTACGGGTCGTGGGAACTTTGAAATATAAAAGTTGGAGAATGTTTTAAAATTGACTTTTCTCCTATGATTGTTGGAATTTCCGAAGTTTATTTGTTTATTTGAAATATGCTATTTCACTACGTCAGCGCAGGTCAAAAACAACAAGGGCAGGAATTTCGAAGAGTAAATAAATGAAGAAAAGCCTTGACCACGTGGGTTAAGCCCAAAGGTTCCTGCGTGGACCGAGCACGAAAGCTTCTGAGTCGCTTGTAAATGCTCCGATGCTGCAGCTTCAGTGGATCCTTTACCATCTCCAATGGAGTACTCCTTACGTGAATACGTATGGCAACTTTCACGTGTGTTATCAAGTTTTCACTTTCATGATCGAAAAGTGATTCGCTCTCGGTTGGAAGTGCATACAATAAATGAGTAAAAACGTAATGGGTTTGTAGTAGATTCGACGTGGGAGGGGCAAGGGAGAAGGAAACGTAGAAGCTGCTGGGACTTACCAAGGATGGTAGAGCGTGGGTGACGCAAATGCATGCAAAGAATGCAAAGATGCTCGATAATGGAACATTTTGAACCAACTTCTTCATAGCGGATTTGTACGTATGTCGCGTGCACTTTTCGACTGTGAACTACACGAAAACTGATCGAGACACTTGGAGATTCCGGATGCTGCCTTTCAAGCTGAGTGTACGTAACGTTGTTATGTTGTTGTTTCTTTATTGCGGATTTAAAATCACGACAAGCCACTCGACAGGGATCAGGAGTATATATTGTCCCGTGGCGTGTCGTGGCGTGAAAAGATGAGGATTCAGGGGAGTTTTGCCGTTTTATAGTAAATTATAACTAATAAAGGTTGGTTCGGTGGGGGTTGAGTTACCTTGACTAGCACGCTTGCATTGGCAGATGTGCCGTCAGGTCTTTAAATCATCACTCGCTCGGTTTGTGCTCTTTACGAATGCTTATATCTTCATATATATAAACCTACATATACGTTGGATTGCGAGGATTCGTTTGTATGTTTGTTGGTGCTATAACCGATGCCGTTGTTTCATATTGGCTGGTAAACGATGGCGCAATCTTGCCTCGTATCGAGCTGCGACGATCGCCCCACGCCAACAGACTCCACTGAATCCAATGTCACCAATCCTCCTCACGGTAGAGACAGAAACAGAAACAGCGAGAGAGCGAGAGAGAGAGAGAGAGAGAGAGAGAGGGAAAGAAAAATATAAAGAGCGTCAGTTGTACGCCCTACTTGAAAGGCCCTATTCATTTTGGGGGAGACGAACTGTGCTCATCCGCCTGCTCAACGTGTCAATGTCATAAGCGTGATTAACCAATCCAGCCGAACGAACTGAAAACGAAAGTTGCATTGTCTCTCGCATTACCACCGACGACGCAGTGTAAACGTGACGATTTATGCTGAGAAAAATGGAACATTTTTTTGAGCCTAAAAACTCAAGTTTAGGTTTCCACTCGGACGAACTATTGTTCGGTCATTGGTAGCTAATTGATGCTGCTACATCGCTAGGAAGAATCTGATACTTTATTGAATTGGATGCGACAAAACGGCTGCGAATCATTTCTATAAATGTCTTCGTTTTAGCTCAAACCCTTCAAATTACGGAATCTCATTCAATGCAAATTCTTTCAATCGGATCCACCATTTTTGTTGAATTTATAAAGAGAGTTGTTATACGAATTGTGACTCAGAAGGTTACAGCGTGTTCGACATATTCACGAAAACCTCCATCACGTTTTTTGCTGTTTCTCATGTAGAATTTTATTTTCTATTCCGACGTTAGCGCAGGACTCCCTATTCAAAAGCAAACGGTCTTGACACAATGGAGGTTTGCTTTGCTTTGAAGGAATCTTCGCTATAGAAATGGAACAGCCATGACCTCGCTAACTTTTTCATCGGGTACATTTTGTTTTTTCTTCAAGTGGAATCGATTCAAAAATTCCAAGACGCTCCCATTTTTTCTTCTTCAAATATCCTAATAACGACGAATCACTCGATTCCAATTGTTGAATGATCAAATTTCCAAGCATTTCCATTTCCATTTTCCGGTGTTTCGAGAAATTCCGAACGTTATTTTCGAACGTCATTGCATAACTCCGATATTTCACGTGACACTCACAGTGTCATTCCACCTGAGAACCTGATTTGTAATCGCCTAATGAGTATTTAATTGTTTTCTTTGGAAAGCCTAATTACCATCAATCTCTATCAATTTTTCATGATCGATGGGTAACTGAAAGAAAAAAAAAACATTTTTCTAAACACCACATGTTTTTATTTATTGGAAATTTTTCTTCTTGTCATTGATCATAAAAAATTATTCAATTAATATGAAATGCCAATATGATTTGATAAAAATAAACAAAAGATTCCAACCGCTCACGTAGCGCAACCCTCTCGTGAAGTTCTTTTTATTTTCTGTCTCACGAGGCAAAAAAAAATGATGTGAACTGATTCTGTTATTTGCGATGGGGCGTTAAAATGTATAAAATGTTTTTTTTTCTCGATATGTTGGCGGCGGGTTGTTTGAGCCGGGGTAAAAGGCGATTTTTGGCGGGACGTGGAACACGTACAAAACTGATGTTAACGGCATTTTGTACTTTTCTGGCATGGAAGAACGTTGAGATGGGATGATGTGTGGAAATAGAAAAAAAAAAGAAACTTGATTCGGGTAAACGTTATAGGGTGGTGGAGAATTTGTGCTTACTGATGATTCCAAGGGGAAAAACGTAGAAATTCAATTACCTCGAGCGCTAGACACGGCGGCTATTCACATTTTTACCGAGTCGAACACCTGCGTTTTATTCGCAGCGATCGAAAAATAAAATAAAATGAAATAATAGACTTTTATCTAAAAAAAAAAGCTGTACCGGAGTAACTCTTCTGGTTTTATGGCGATAGAAGTTTTTATCTACGAATTGTACCACTCCTCTGTAACCTCGTTCTCGAAATATGAACTTGAGCCAGGGATTATATGAAATCATCCTTTTTATCGACCAACATTCGTCAAGTTTTGACATTGACCTACAAATCATTTGTACTTGGAAAAACCGACGAAGCGTTTTTCGAAAGGCCTAAGTGCATTTATCAACAGTTGAGAGTTTGACGACGATGTGAGGTACAGGACGAAAGGAATGTGGCTTTTTTTCCAATATGTAATAATAAAATATTGGTGCAGAGAATGTTCAATCAACTTTGCAGTCATTGTCAATATTTTTTTTTTACGATCAATTTTAATGAACGTGATTTGGATGATCGCCATCGATCAATTATATTCGCTTGATATGAAACTTTTCGTTGTGTCATTCTTACGCATTTATGTGTTTAATTTCTTTTCATCGCATAACACCATTGGCGCTCGGCGTAAATCATCGAATTAAGCCGAAGGACGTTCTATGCGAAACACTTTCTGATCGATTTGGACAAAAAATTGCTCGCGTACTGTTTATGATGTTGATCAATTATTAGTTCCGGAAAAATCGAAATGAAAATGCAACGATGAACGATTATGGCCGATAACAACAAAAAACCTGACGATAATTACGTTTTTATACGTCACAAAAAAACGGGTTGATGCAAATGCTTGAAAAAATGGGATCACTCAATTCGAGAAATTTCTTAGCCAAAATAATTTTTCCGAATTTTTTCACCGAATATTTGATGCACACTCCATCCCGAAAAAATGATAATTCCGTAAAGATCGCACGACCAATAGAATGGCTATCAATCAGCTGTACTGAACCGGCAATGCCGTGTTCGTATCGCTTCTTGTACCAGCAGAATAACCTTTGCTTCACTCCCTCACTCTATTCCTAAGATGCTCCGCGACGTTGGAATAATTCTACATTTATGGTGTTCGAATACGTTGTCGATCGCATTTCCCATTGGTGACAGGGCCACGGAGTCCTAATTGATAACGGCCCTGCAGCGATAAGATTCGTTGACAGCGTCAAACGTCGTAAAAAAATACGATTACAATTCTTTTTTTTAAGGCATACGCACAAACATGTTGCTCGGAGTCCGCACGGAATGTCCCCGATTTCGTCAAAATAGTTCATTTCCTCATGATTGCAATGAACTTTATCTCTTCAATCGAGACTAAATAATAATGGGGAAGATCCAATGTTTTGAGATCATTATCAAAGAAACAAACGCCGTCTCGATGTGGAAGAAAAATAACGCGGGAAAAGTTTAAACAAACATTATTTAATATTCATGACATAAGTTATATTTACAAGGCACAATTGATATCTTTGATTTCTGAATACGCTTAAGTAAAGCTATCCAGGTTATACCAATATTTAGACAACCTCACGAAATCAAATCAGACGTAAAAGGAGAGATATTCGCTCCGATAACATTCGATGCAGTGAAGGTGGTGCGCGTTGGCTGCACAATTGCTTATAATTAATTAATTAGATACAAGGGAATACGAAATTGATTGATATGAAGCATAATAAACATCGGAGCCACTACTGCGAACTCGATTTTCTCCTAATTCGTTGCTGCAGTCTAAATCTTACATCGCAATTATTTTTACGATTGGATCGAGACTTCCGAAAATTTTCTTCCATTCGTAAAAATACAATTGACCAACTCTCTGGCGGGAGTGTCTGACCCTCGTCACGAGAATGAGTCGTAAGTGAAGCAAGGTTCTTAGCGATGAGAAGAGACCCTGTATTCAATATATGTCATAGTATGTATCCCATATAACGTAGAATATATGTGCAAACAAACCTATAGGAAGTTTCAAAATAGCTCAATAAATAATTCCGAAGCTAGATTCCTCCAATCTGCTTTTCAATAATTGAAAATTCAATTAGGAAAAATATATCCCAACAACCTTTCTTAATTGATAAAATCGTGATCGATCTATCAATTAGTAATCGATCACGTGCAAAAAAAATTCTGTTGCTGTAGAACGAATTAATTTTTCTAATCAAATTTTGCCTTACACCCTCAATCCGTTCGTGGTTTTTCGATGATTTGATAGGTGTATCCTCGTGCCCGTTAATTTTGGTTAATTTTTCAATTTCATTATTTAACCCCATTGAATCCGAATGAGATACAAATTTGAAGAGGACTAAATTTTGTTAACACGTGCTTCAACAAATATGTATGGCTTTCGTAGAAATTTAATGCGTTCCTCACATTCGCAAGGCTCGAATTAATATGTCATAGAAACGAAGGATCCGATTTATTTTTAAATAGCATCAATTTACTTATCTTCATATATTTATATTCGATTGTACATAGATTCGCGATTAATTTATGAAGAAATCATTGCATTTATTTAGTTGATACAACGAACATACAAAAATAGTATTTTATTCAAAGTATCACACGGAAAAAAAAATTTTGTCGATTGAAACAAATATATTCAGTTGATAAAATTTCAGTTAATTCAACCAAATTGTATTTAATTAAACTGCATCACTGTTTAGTTAACAAAATGATGGATGTTATACGAACAAAACGAGTCAACAAATCCGTTTATTTGAAAGGACCATTATTGTTTTAGTTGCCTATACAAATGCTTAGTTAGTGGCACAATATATTCAGTCCAACGTGGTCAAGAAAACAACTGAATGAGTTTGTTTGGGTGAAATAAATATTTTGTTGTTTCAGATGGAATGTTATGTCTAAAATGACAGAATTTTTGTTGACTTAAACGATTATGTTCAACTGAATAATTTATTCAAAGTAACGAAACGATTTTCCAAATGAACATGGTTCAAATTTTGTATCGAGTAGATATAAAGTTGAATGAAAACGAACCCCTTGTTGTTTAAGACTGATGAGTTGTTCGAATATTTAGTTATTTTGAACGAATATCAATGTTCGCGCAAATGTTTCTTGTAACATATAATCAAACCATTTGTTCAATGAAAGCTTATCAATAATGTTTTNACGTATCCGACCGTACCATTTTGTCAATTCAAAGCATTTTTTTTTTAATCCAACAATTTTTTTTTTTCCGTGCACATTATTTTCGGAAGTTATTGCGCTGACCATACTCTCTAAAGAGAATGAAATTATTTTCCCACGAGAAAGTTGTGAACGTCGTATCAGCGATGATTGCTTCTCGAAAGCATTTCCCGCGAAGAAAATTAAGCAAAGTTCGACAAGAAAGAGGGCTGAAAATGACTTTGCTAGTGAATCTAAGGAAAGGCAAGTAGTCGAGAGGTCTTCGTTCTGTTTAGAATGAATGCATAGATATATGATGAGTGTCGCATGGTATAAAGAATGTGAGAAATAGGAGCTGAGACAAACCCGCATGAGGGTGTTGTGACCCATATACCTTGACCCACCGCAGTGGGTTACAGGTGTCAGAACACAAGCGAGATCTCACGAGCATCCTCAATGAAAAAAAGAAAAAAATAGCAAATAAGCATAAGAAATTTACGGACTAGTTCTCTGTATTATCTGTGACGCCGCACTGCATGCTCACAATTTGATGAGCCATAGAAATGACATCATCGATGACTTAATGCTAATTTTGATTATTTTTATTTTTGCTAAAGCTCTGTCGTGGCCTCACGATCTGTTCCGAGGTTTACGCAGGCGCAAATAAATTCAATTATTTTTTCGAAGAGGGGACGGATACGAGGGGTATATATCGGCGCGAAAATTTCACTCCCGAGGCTCAATCACCCACGACAGCTGTGGCAGTGAGTGTCGGAGAAGCTCTACAGCTTGAGGAATGTTGAACAATCTTGTCAACCATCCATGACATTTTTCTTTGTATCCGATCTATCTGCTGATATCGATTAATCTTTTAATGAAAATCTTATTCTGTTAATGTTGATTCTGTCGCACCTGTTCATGCGATATTACGTTTCCCATGGATATCAGCAACATTTTCTGTTATTTGGAAAGTTGTCAGTAGTTTCTGTTGTCTCACTTTTTGCTGTAGAAGTTTTGCACTTTTTTTTCGTAAGGGTTTGTACGGTGCTGTACTTTGTATGCATTTTTTTTTACACGATTTTCTAGTGTAACGTTTTCGCAGAATTTTTCGATCTTTGAATCGATCGTGGGGATTGTAATGTCGAAAATCCGATGACGGGTTACCTAAGCGTTGCTTTTCCATCAGTCCTTGTTAAGAATCGGACGGTGCAGTAAATCTCGAGGAATAATAATTCGATGCTGGTTAAACTTTGATTTCTGAGACGCAAAGCGGTGTAAGGGGCTCGATTACGTGCCAACATATGCGTCTTGTTTGGGACTGGTGAACTTGAAGTATCGTAGAACGCCGAACGAGGCTCCCCTTCCTTCCTTTCGTGTCGCAGGAAAAATGAGGGAAAGCCGCAGGCGGTCTTGATGCGACTTATCAACGCGTACTCGCTCTCTCTTTTATTATCTGTATAATGAACACGTGTCGCGCGCTCCCTCTCTCTGTCTCTTTCCTATGGTGGTTTAATGGGTTGAATTTTGACACATCTTTTTCCAAAACTGTATCCTTTTTTTCATTTTGACAGACGACACGGACCAAAATTCTCGCTACTTGTATGAAATATATATTTTTTTTAACAAGAAAAAAATTGCTATTCTTGATAATTAAAAGTGTTTAATTAAAAAAACAAACAAACACAAATATTTGAAATTTTATGGGAAAAACGCGCAACGGACTGAAACAGAAAATCATTTACTGATAAAAATTTCGGTCAATTTAATAATCCCATCGTGATTCTTCTCAAGTCCCTTCCCATCATCCATGTACAGTAAACTTGCCAGTGTTGCACTCTGTAATTTCGTTTTTATGATTTTTTTTCTATCATTGTTAAGATATTTTAATAACTTGCTCGGGGGTTACTCCATTTTCATTTCGAATTTCCATATACAGTGGCGGAGACAATTTATTCAACCATCGTTACATTCCATTAGAATACAATAATCCCATTCGAAATCCATCGCTTTTATACAATCTGTATGACAGAAAGAATATCATTTCATTTTTCATTGACGACGATTCGATTATTTGACTTTATTAACGCTCCCTGGGAAACGAGGTCACAAACAAAAATCCGTATTCCCCTCTCAATTGATGAGAGTTCAGTGATTGCGGGCGAGAAAGATAAGATGAAAGGTAATGAAGATTGCGAAAATATATATGAACGAGGGAATTTTCTCCCGTTCCCGTTTTTGCGGTTCAAAGTCGTACTCATCGTACAGTCCGAACGAAAAACAGTTTTTTTTGTTAAAATTAAATAGCGCGAAATTGTGTGAGAAAAATTATTTCGAAATAAATATTAAACATTAATTACAACGATCTAATTAATAAGTTTTTAACGAATTTGGTTTATTATTATATTTTCCTCGAACCGAACGTGGAATGTGATGACCTGAGAGGTCGGTTCTCGGGTCGGTTATTGATTTTTCTATGTTCTTCGGGAATACACATTTGTCGTAAAGGAATGTTGTACAAAACGAAGAGAACTCTTCTCCAGATAAGACCAAATATCGCGAGCATGATCGGAAGTTGAATCATGAACATTGCTCACCGTGAAATGAAGTCAACTTATCTAAAGGATCATTCTTACTAAAAATAATTCACTTCCGGGTTGATCCCGATTTGCGAGCTTCAAGAATAAGGTGGAGCAATCTTTTGGTATAAGATCGTAAAGTGACACAACTGAGACGTTTTATAGTTCGGGTCACAGTGATGCTGACCCCAGTAACCTGCCCTTAACCCGGTTTCCAATAACTTGGCTTTGGCACGAAGTGCAAAAGGTCAGGACTAGAGGTTAAAAAAAATTTCTCAGGAGAGTTTCATTCCGGATCGCATAATGTTTAAATTTATTGTTGGCAAGGATCGCCCTTCGCGTGGGTAATATTTTTTCGACGTTCATTTGCTGATATTCCGTAACAGAGGTTCGATAATCAAAAACGTGGTTTATCTACCCAACTAAATCGGAATTCAGATCACTGTCTTTGGTATTATTCAGTTTCCAAAATGATCAAGAAGTTTTCTTGTCAAATTTCCATATTTTGTAATTTCCTCATGATAACGCACCGCGGGAACGTATCAGCTCGGTGATGTCCCTCATTCTTGAAAACATCAAGCAATGAAATACGATTTCATGTTATTTTCTAAGAAATCATCTTGCTCAGGATAGCATCTGGTCAACGGACTATATTTCATTTAGACAACAGAGATGAAACGAGGAGGGCAACGCTGACGTTTCAAGAATGCGGAATTAATATGGTAACTGAATATAACTGTCTACCCTTGTCCGTTTCGATATGATATTCCGTGTCAGGGGGAAATCTTTTGGTACAATGGTAACAATTGATATAGAATTATATAAACATGGATATCATTTGCGGAAAGGAAAATTTGTGTGACATCGAGATGTTGATTTTCATAGTTATTGCTAGGACTACACTGAAAACAAAGTTTTGTTGGAAAAAATCGATATTTTGTTCGATACGTTCAACTAAACGTTTTTTTAAATAATCCTAAAAATTGTGTCATCGCAGCAAGAAATATTCTAGAAAGTCTCTTCTGAAGCTAATTTTTGTCGTTTCAATCGTAAATTTCGCTGACAATTCCGTTAGAAACTAAATGAACTGCCGAAATAACGAAAATTTTGAAATTATCGAAAAATATTTAGTTTACCGTGTTCAACAAAATATCGACGACTTTCAAAAAAATTTCATTTCCGGTGTACGAACCGATTTTTTAAAAACATCAAACTATTTATTCCACGGGTTTCTTGTTCGTAAAATCGTTCTGCGAGCAATAATCTGACTAATGAGTACATGAATCTTTTTATTTTTCCATGCCTAAGAGAATAGTGAAGAGAAAATTCAGTTTCATCGAAGTTTAGTTAGTGAAAAATCAATTTAAATACTTAAAAGTGTTGAAAAATTAACTTAGGAGAGTAATTCGAAGCTCGCCTGGCGGGATATCTACCTCGGTTTGTATTTTCAGTGGAGAGTTCACGTTGATGATCATTTTAAGGTTGTCATTGGAAAGATTGTTCGAAAGTAGCTATACATCTTTTTTGCATAGTTTACTGGCAACGACATCGGAATTGAGTCGAACTAAACGTAACGCGGTTTGCTTCGTGACCCGTAAAAGTAAAAAGAAGGATACGAAAAATGTATAATAATAATAAAACATTTCTCTATTTCGTGAAAAAATAATTTCTCCGTTGATGATAAAAAAATGTTAATATTATCGGTACGTTCCAAACGGCAGAATTTTAATTAGTCACGATGAAGAAAAAAAATGAACAATCATAAGAAACAGAGAAATCAAGTCTCTTTGGGTAAAAGTTACTCATGGAGACTCGAGCTTCGTGTACTTTCCTGGATTAAATTTATTTTCGTCAAGTTATTCCGAACAACTTTCTTGAGACAAAGCATCCAGACCTTTTCCGACAAACCCGGATAAATTGTAACTTTTGATGATAACAGGAAAACTTTATCAGCATTCAGCACCCAAGACTCGCATTATCAAAGGTTTATTGAATGGCGTTGAATACACATGATCAAATAACCTGCCAAAATTTCGACTGACGTGGAGTTTGGTGATCATTGAGCGGCTGCTTATTGCCTCAAGCTTCAGTCTATGTCGTGACCAATAAAACGTCGTGGATAATCCATTTTAGTCTTTCTACAGAAAGTACTTATCTCTCGAGGATTTACGAAGAAGGATCATTTTTCGAGGAAATTGAAAAAAGGAACGTTTTTTATTTGAAAAAATTATTGTTAACATAACTTATTCGCAGGACTGTACGTACAGCTCATTTTCAACCAAGTACTCTGTCCCTTCACTGAATCCACCGCAGTGTAACCCGGTCATATATGTGATACGATTTACTCTCGTGTAAATATCGACAGTTTATGCGATCGTGCTAAAAAAATGACACACACACACACACACAACCAGGTTGGGATTAACATACATAGTGGGTAGCCTAAATTTTCACCAGCATTGAGAGTGTAAAAATGTACCTTGTTAGTCCACTATTCCGTATAAATAAAGATGTAGAACGGGTGAGGAAGGCTTGTGTGAAAGTGTCCGTCGTGTCGATAGGATCCGGTAGACTCACACTGGACAGCAAGTTCAATTTTCGCCAAAATTTTTTACAATGTCGTTATAAAAAAGTGTATCCGACGTTTCGTAACATAATTTCTGGTCAACGTCACAGTCGTCATTAGTTTTCAAGTTCTTAACGCTTCTCTAACGGCTCGTTCTTATTGTATGTTTCGTGATGAATCTGAAGATTTTTGGATTATTCGTCGTAATGACGTTCGGTCCGATTGGGATTCATGACACCGTGAGTACACCCGCTTATCAGTGGATTGATCTAAAATAGTATGTCATTCGTTCAGAAGTATTAAAAGTGGCGAACGATAACCTCAAAAACTAAATGTTGCAGTGAGTGGGACTAAATAATGTTTTTATTTAAATTCATTAAAATTGTCGACACGTACAATTTACTGGCATGACCGATGCTGGGATTCGTTAACTACTATTATTTTGTCATGGGTTCGACCTGGACAGATCGAGTGTGTTGTTGGCATTCTTACAATGTGCATTTTACTTTTAAAAAAATTGTTGTATGACATCGAAACATTTTGGAAATGAAAAATTGACGTTCCTCCGATGTCTGGGGATGAATTTTCGAGAAAAGAGATCGATAAACCGATCAACAACAATTGAGAGTTGCTTTTTTGATAAATCTGCTTTTTGAATTGATAATTACGATGCATCGATGACCAGCGTGCGCATTCTGTGACTAATGAGACATTTTTGCCACGCACCGTTTTCAAGTGTGCAATATCGTTTGTCGTTTGTTCAAAAATTGTGCACGTTCCGAAATAATCCGCAGACACGTGTTTGCGATTTTCTGTAAAAAATAAAAAACTAGAGGATTTCCATTTTCATTGCATTCCAAAGGGTAGCTCTGAAAGAAAGCATCCCAGACAATGGCCTTAATCAAAAAAGTTTCGATCGTATGTTGGAAAGTTTGTAAGTTTGTCACGATCCCTCTTGGAAAGTAGAATTTAAGAAACAATGCTATCACGTTCGATCCATTCATGGAATCCAATTCACGTTGAATCTATGATCATGAAACGTGACGACAAGAATTTCTTGGCGTTTTTTTTGCACTCTGGACAGATTGAAGCTCCTGGGATTCCTTAAAAAAAAAAAAAAAAAAAAAAATCCCAACTCTCGTATGTTGATAAACTTTCAACGAGAAGACGAAGTATTTTTTCGACATTTCGTCATCATCATTGGAGCGCTTTTGTGACGTAACGTGCTATCGTAAAAATGAAGTAAAGACAGACTGTTCGCTCAATGTCGCGTTACTCGACGTTTGTCCTCGACCCTGCAACCTAAAATTCGCACTCAATGTCAAAACCATTTCAGGAAGGAATGCTGATCTGTGGACACTGGAACAGGTTTATGAGGAATGGAAGAGCCGATAACTCAACGACACAAGTTTCTTCGGGGGGAAACAGTAATTTTATTGATTGGTTTTTACAATTTTTTGGGCAAAGACCAACCACCACTACCATGAGCCCACCGTCTGCAGTAACAAAACCCGAAAATTGTCCCGCGTGCAGTAAGTTCATCGATTTATCAAAACTCTCCAATTTCAATAATTCACAACTTTCTTCAATAATTCACAACAAACCCACTTTTTTTGCCTTTAAACTACAAACTGGGGCCAAATATTAACCCCACGGGTTTCTTGTTCGTAAAATCGTTCCGAAAGCAGTAGTCTGACTTACAAGTACATCAATCTTTTGGTTTTTTTCATGCCAAAGAGAATGGTGAAGAGCAAATTCAATTTCATCGCGATTCAGTTGGTAAAAAATCGATTTAAATACGTAAAAGTGTTGAAAAAATAAATTAGGAACGTAATTTGAAAAAACTCCTGAAAAAAAATCTTCAGGAGTTATATTCCATTGCTGGGCATCAAACCATGATTTGAGTATCGTAAATATTAACTACAGAATGCGGCTTAACGAATACGCAACGCAGAATAGTTGGTGGAGTCGAAACGAAGGTGAATCAATATCCATGGATGGCGCAGTTGTTATTGAATGGGAGATACATTTGTGGAGGATCGATAATAAACGATCGCTACATCCTGACCGCATCTCACTGTGCATTTCGGTATTAATCTGACAAATTTAAAAAACAACTTATCGCGACTTAAAACATGGAATAAATAAGCAAAGAGAACGATTCAGGTATGACGCAGAGAGACTCACAGTCCGCATAGGTGATCATGACAGATCGATTGGCACAGAGGCCAGCACCCAAGACTTTCAGGTTGAAAGAGTTACCACACACAGAAATTATTCCAACACCAAGTTCGACAACGACATCGCTCTTCTGAAACTTCGTGGCGTCATACAGTTCAAAGGATTAATGCGTCCTGTATGTCTCGCCGAAAAAGGTGAATCACTTTGATTGTTTTTTTTTTTACAAAAAAATAATAAATTTTGTTTTTCAAATAATAATTAAAAAAAATAAAAATAAAAATGAAATTTAAGAATGTTCCAGAAACTTTTGAGAACGGGAACCCATTGTTGTCTCATTTTTTTGCACGTTTTGCACGTTCCGATTGGTTCAAGGCTTCGCGGAGAATGCGAATTTAATATTTGGTCATAAATCATGCGATTTGCTTTCAGGATTGACGTATTCTGACAAAAAAGGTATCGTAACGGGATGGGGAGTGACACGGGAAAGTGGAACAGCCTCTAGCAAGTTGCTCGAAGTTACTCTACCGATTATGTCGAATAAAGAGTGCCGGTCTATGAGATATTCACCAGAGCGAATAACCGATAACATGATGTGTGCTGGTTATCCCGGAGGCGGCAAAGATTCTTGTCAGGTTAGTAGATTTTTTTTTCCTTTTTTTATGACGAAGAAAAAATCACTCGAGCTTTCTGTGCAAGTTTCATTTTGGTCATTTTTTTATCCATTCGCAACCTTGACGCATGAGAGATCCGTTTTGGTGGATTTTCAAGTTTGAGTCAAAGTTTTCCGAATTTTAAGCTCGAAACTTTTGGTCTGATGCATTATTGTTGCGATTTTCTGCAATCAACGACTCGCCAAGCTCTGGATATGCCAAGCCAACTTCTTGCGCTTTCAAAATCTGAACTCAAAATCTCCCAAAATTTTCTTACCCCATTGAATATTCGTTAGTTTTTATGAATCGTCGTAAAGGATCTTTGATAATGTTCAGGGTGACAGCGGTGGTCCGATGCACGTGGTCGACGAGGCAAGTGAATTTCATCGCATAGTAGGTGAGCCGAAGAACATTTTTTCGCTTGTACAATTTTGACAATTTATTCCAAGTCCCGCTGGATCGTATTCTCTCACGTCATCGTTAATTCTCTCCAATTTCTCTCCAATGCCTATAGGAATTGTTTCATGGGGTGAAAGCTGCGCTCTGCCAAATTACCCGGGCGTTTACACGCGAGTGAATCGATATTTGTCGTGGATTGATCGACACACTCAAGATGCTTGTTATTGCCAGTAACTAATGAACCAAATAATAAATACGTGATGTGCATCGAGAAAAAAAAAAAACAAATAGAACCAAAAATGGGAAAAGGAGGAAGAAGTCGGCGTTCTCGGTGGTAATATTTGATTTATTTATTGTAAAGGAACACAATGTTGTTGTTAATTTATTACGTACCATGTGAGGAACTCGTCGAAGTATTATCCATCGACTCTAATAAATTTCTTCACAAATATTAATTATTGAAATTTTTTAATAACCTTCAGTAAGATGTAATCCTTCGCGGAAGAAAATAAAATTTTCTTAAATCAATTTGTCGTTTACTTATCGAAATAAAAAATTCGTGGTACGGAAAATAAATCACAAAAATGTCAATAAGTTTGCAGGAAAACGGAGATTTGATTTTTTTTATTCGCATGCCATTTCCTTCCGCGATGGAGAAGGCACACACAGTTAGTTACGAACCTAATCGAGCCAGGAAGATTAATGAAAGCTTTTGGTCTGTGTCATGACACTTATGAATTCGTTTATACTGTGTTTGACTCTAAACATTAGGAGTAGAGAGGAAAAGAGACGTTATTGTTTTTCTTGTGTGTATATTCATTAATTAAATGAATGATGGACAATGACCCGCATCTTCAAAAATATTTACAGCTTAATGAATAATAAATAAATAATTATATCGATATGCAATGTTCTTTTTTTTCGTAGATACATTTTTTTTTCAGTTTTCTTCCTAATTCATAATGGCGTTTCGAGGACGTTACCGAACGATGTCGACTGCGAATTTGTCTTTTCGCCACTATTTATTTCATCGTCCTTATGGGCCTCGTTCGAACTGCTAGTTGTCCCAGTTTCCTCCGACGCAGTGTTCGTCTCATCTTTTTCGTACAGCCAAAAAGTTTCCATGTTTCCCTTCCCCTTGAAAATTTCATCAAAGCTTGGGTTACTCGGGTCTCTCATTAACACGACATGACGAAAACTTTGTCGGGTTCTCATTTGGAATATAATTTTCTTTCGTATCGCAAAGTTTATCTTCGATACAGCGAAATGAAATTCCAATGAAATAACTGTTTTTGAGACTTCTGAGATTTTTACCTTAACCCACACTTCGCCTCGCGATTCCGTCTGGTGAGAATGCGCCGGCAGCAATTTTTTCGTGTCCATGGAAATTTGAACCTTTCCTGGCTTTTGTAAATTCATTTTTCACAATATAGTGACCACATTTTTAATAGTACATACAATTACTCATTATTCCACAAGTTATCTCATTTATTTCATCCTCGAAATTATTCATTATTCATATTTATTAATTTATTATTTATATTAATCAATGAATAATTTAATTTATTATTTATAATTGTAAAAGTAAACAATTTCTCATTTCTACTCAAGTTATCTTATCTGTATGCATGCTCAAAATTATTAAGACGTCGCAATAACGTCGATGTGACTGTGAATAATTCGGGTGAACTTACCAAACCTGTCGTTTGCATTCTTGATGCTGTGTTGACCGTGTCGCCGAAAAAACAGTATCTTGGAACTTTCAAGCCTACGACACCGGCTACAGCTGGTCCCGAATGAATTCCTAATGAGAGATTCGCTCTACTTTAAATTAAAGATTACCAACGTAGGCGGTGCTTCTTTCTCATACACAAAAATGATCTAGTCTCTCTGTATATCGATAAATTTCTACTGCGAAAATCTGTCGGCGCTTTTGCATCAGTGAGCTGTATCCGATTTCTTCCGAAATTGCCGATAAAAAATTCACCAAAATGAAAAGCTCGGATTAAGATCAAGTTTCGGAAAGTAAAGAAGTTATTCTCGTCAATTAATGGATCTTCCGAACATGACATAATTTTTAATGTTTTGTTGAGCTTTTGTTTTTTTTTAGTTCTTTAGCAGAAAATTGAAAATTACCCGAATCGACCGATTGGCAAAATTGATTGCCCACCAATTCTAATTTATCATAATTAATTATTTGCGAATTCAGTGAATGTACCGAATGACGTACCTATTCGAATGTGAATGTCAATGCCAGATGGCAATTTTAGTGATCGCACACATTTTATCAATTCGAGCGAAACGTCAGCTATATTTTTCGCATGATCCTCAGTTCTGTCGGGTGCACCGCTTGCTGCCATATAAACGCGTCCCACGGTTTCCACCTATCACCACATCATAATTTCATGAAAAATTGAATGTCTCGTCTCTGCTGTTTCATTGATCAGTCATTCGAACTTTTAAGGATGTTGTGTCGGGATGAAAATTTCCCAAAGTTAATGTTCCTCAAAGTCAGGCAAGGGCTCGCATTTTGCTCAAATTTCGGGAAACAATCTTTTACTTTTCGAGTGCGCACCACCTATAAGTGCATATTGGGTCAATCTGACCCAAGCCATTTTTCCAATTGTTGTATTCCGGTAAATATGCATTTTTCTTTTTTTTTCTTTCTACAGACGTTTTTGTAGTAAATTCGTTGCCATCGAATAGGCGACAGAAAATTGTTCGGGTCAAAATGACCCAGTATGCACTCGAAGGGTTAAATTTATTGGAGCCATGATATCGAGATGCATTCAATAATTCCACAACGGTCAATGCTAATTGATTACTTAAAATTAATTAATTTGATTAATTGATTGATTTTGATTAATTGATTGATAAAAAACTTCCAAATCATGCTCCTGGATCGCGTTCAACTTTTCAAACATTTTATAATTTAAAATACATTGCTGTCTGCAAAGTTTTCTTGTGATCTGTATATTTTGACGTGCCGAGTCAACATCCTTGAGAACGTCGAAGTCCAGAAAAAAACGGGGGTTTTTTTTGAAATCTTACCTTGTAAACATTGAACTTGTCCATGAGAGAATCGAAGCAGGAGAAAACAGCGTTCATTGAAGATACAATGTCCATTGCACCTTCGATTGTTGAATAATCGAAATCGCACAGTTCGCAGAAAAGAACTGACATGCATTCGAAAGTCTATGGGAAAAGAAGAATGCATGTTTTGGAAAAAGAAATATATTAGTGACGACTATGTAGCCGGAGAATGTGATTTCGATTTCGTTTTCTTTTATTTTTGTTTTTAAGGTCGAAGTTTACCTCGCAGGTGCTCATGGGTGTCGCTCCAGCTCTCAGTCGATCAGCCACCGTTTTTGGTATCATCGAATACAGCAGTTCGTCAGTTTTGTTTTTCCAACGATCCAGAAGCGCGTAGCTCAGTTCCAACTCCTCAGATCTTTGCTCCGCACGCTCGAACATCATCTCGAGTCTTCGATCAAATCAACAGAAATGTATCGAGGCCGAAAAGTCTTTCATGGAAGATCAAACCTCGCTATATTTTGCAAACTTTCTAATTTCTAATCACCTTCCGCAATGCTGCCAACCAGCGAGTACCATCTCGCGACTCATACCGTGAGGATTGAGGTCGTTCAGGTAAAGTCCCATGCTTGGCAGTTCGTCGAGGCTGTTGATTCTGGTGGAATAAACAGGCCAACTAATTATTTCGTGTCTGACCAATCATTCGCTGCCAAACCTTTTGGTGAATTCATTTTTTTAAATATAATGAGATAGTGCTCTCATGATTTTGGGCAAACTCGAAAAACTTGACATTTCTGAATTTTCATCATAAAATATGAAAAAAAAGATGCGTCAGTTCGAAACGATTTGGTATTTATTTTCCAAGAAGATCATTATCCATTAATAATACTTTATCCAATTCGGGAAAATTGTCTGATATTTGACCCTAGAACAAGGAAGCTTGGAATTCCGTTTCAAAGTTAATTTTTCAGCACTTTCAGGTATTTAAATCGATTTTTCACCAACTAAACGTTGATAAAATTGAGTTTTCTCCCCGCCATTCTCTTTGGCATGAAGAAACGAAAAGATTGATGCACTTATAAGTCAGATTACTGCGTTCAGAACGATTTTACGAACAAGAATCCCGGTTTCTAGTTTGAACGGTGAAAAAATGGGTTCGTAGTTCGAGGGTCAAGCGAATTTCGGTTGACTGGCAAAAAATATTAACCATAATCGTCATCGATCGGACAAAGATTTGTATGACTCTTGGACAATGAGATGGGAAGATTGTATTAATTTGCTGCGATATGTTTCAAAATTACGTACAAGGGACTACAAAGAAATACGATGGCTTTGATATCTTCGATGTATCTCATCTGTCCTTTGAGAAGAATACTCCTTGCTCCTTGACTCCCTTTTCTGTCGAGTTTAGAACCAGCAGCTGCAGAATTTCCATTGGAAGATGTGGGCGAACTGTTCTCCGTACACCTTATTAATTCAAGCTCGAACATGACCGAATGGAGATACATAACCTGGACAAGTGAAAAGAAAGCTAATCGCAATGGAATTGAAAAAAAAAAAAAAAAATACATTCGAAGATTTTATTACGTTTCCCCATGTGAATGAAATCCCTTTTGGACGTCGTAGCTTGAACACGTCCGTGACGTGTCTATTGAGAATCGATGCTTTGCCGCCCCACGATTGCAGAACTTTCTCACCGGCTCCCAAAATTTTCATATCGCGATTCATGAGGACGCCGAAGGGAAATAAACGGAGGAGAAGGCTGCAGGACACCGGCGACAATTCACGACCGATCGGTACCCTCATCCGATTATTTTTCGCGATCTAAACGAAATTCCATTATATTTTACGATTGCAGGAAAATCACCGGGGAAATATCGTTTTTTCCATTTTTTAACTCAAACTGTGGAAAATGAAAAAATCGACTCACGTAGTCACGATTGTCGAAGTCTATGCGAAATTTCACCATGACACTTCGCGAGCCTGGAATACTGTTCGAGCTCTCGAGGACTCTGATGTCCAGAGTAGTTTCGTACAAATCTTGTGCTATTTCGTAGAGTTGCCCTGACGAAAGTAAAACAATAAACTCATTGAAATAAATTTAAATATTTGTAACGACAAACTTAATGCAAATGTTGTGTCGCGAATTTTCCATTTTCGCCAAGATTACGTCCAGTTTTTATTTTTATGAAATCTTTTTTTTCACTGATACGATTGTTCAATCAAAATAATGGTTTCTTTAGATTGATCATTCTTACCCATAAAATAATGAGTAAATCCTTGTCTAGTACTTCGATAAACAAGCACAACGCCGTGCGGATCTACGTGGGTGATGTACATGGAAGGACTCTTCATTTTGGGATACGTGAATCTCATCTGCATGTGGATGTTGTCGACACTTTGCAAAAAGTCGCAGAAGAACCGTCCCGTTGCTTTTATCGTGCAGTCGTACCTGTTGATTGACTTTTTTCATAACTTCTCGATACAATCGAATATGAAATTTGTGTAAATATACAGAAGTGTTTTCTCAAAAATGGAGAGAAAATCTGTCACTTTATTTCGGTCAATCCTTGTAAACACATTTTTACAAAGTGTAGCTTCGATTTGAAGTCAAATTAGCCGAGTTGGAGCCCCACTGAAAACATAATTTTGTTGGAAATGACCGAAAATTTCTTCGATACGTTCGACTAAACGTTTTTTTTTCATAATTCCACAAATGGTGTCATCGCAGCAGGAAATATTCTAGCAAATCCCTCTGGAAACAAATTTTTGTCGGTCCAATCGTAAATTTTGCTTAAAATTCCGTAGAAATACTGCCAAAATAACGAAAATTTTGAAACTATGAAAAAATATTTATCGTGTTCAACAAAATATCGACGATTTTTGATAAAATTTTATTTCTAATGCATTCCAATATTTTGAAACCGTGGGGTGTCATCGTGGGCGATGACAAAGAAAAGAAAACATGTTCGTGTCGAAGAGAATTTATCGTGGACGAAATGGTTGAAAAATTATGGCTGGCGTGTCTTCTTGATTGGATACAATTGGCTATTCGTTTGGGGGACAGTTCGTAGGCACATAAAAACTCTAATTCGCGACAATTCTCCATCATTTTGGATACGATACTAGAATACGATCCATACGTAATGAGACCCAAACCGCGGATTCGTTATTCTGAGCTACAAATCATTTGTAAAAAAGTCGATAAGAGCCATCAAGATGCCTGAATAGCCTGAAATCACGTGTCCTGCTTACTCGTTGAAGCGATGATGAGGTTGGATCTTCCCGGGACTCATATAACAGACACCCCATTAGGAACTTGATCGGCGTAGGTAATAATAAGACGTTTACGGCAGGGAATATAATCTAACATTTCCTGCTTCAATATATTCCGATTCACGAGTGTGCAGAAATCAGTAAAACTATGTACTTTCCCAGAAAAAAGTTAATACGTCCTTAAAAATATACATTCATATAAAAATCAACTGAATAAATTACATTTTCTCTGCAGCGCCCACCGGAGAAGTGAACGATCAATATTTCATCGAATTACAAATAAGAAGAATATTTTTTTTCTGTTACACCGTATCGATGCCATACGTGCATAGTATTGACCTATCAAACAAATTTTCCCGGTGTCGAAATTCCGGAGAGTAGTAGAAACTACAAAATTATACAAAATAATTTCAAACACTTTTTTACAGTGCAAATTCCACAGGCATTTTCGAATTCAGAATTTATAGGGGAAGTATTTTCTTACGTCAAGATGATTGTTCGTACCTGGTTCAGGGTTCCCGTATATATTGTATTTTGAATTGTTTTTTTTTTTTTTTTTTTTTTTTTTTTTTGAACCGTAGAACTACAAATTGGGGCAGATATCTACCCTAGGCGAGCCTCGAATTACGTTCCTAAGTTAATTTTTCAGGACTTGGCGAGATTTAAATCGATTTTTCATCAACTAAACCTTGACAAAGTTGAATTTGCTCTTTGGCATGAAAAACCGGCAAGATTGATGTACTTATGAGTCAGATTACTGCTTTCAGAACGATTTTACGAACAAGAAACCTGTGGGGTAAATATTTACCTCGGTTTGTAGTTTTAAAGGTAAAAAATGGATTTGTAGTTCTAGGGTTAATATTGCATGCGATCTGCCGATACTATTGCATTAAAACGAGGATGTTCATTAATTGCGAAAACAGGGATGAGATCCGTTGAAGCCACGACGTGCGAGAAATGTTCTCTACGAACTCGCATAATTTGAAGACTGCACGCATTAGAAAAATCCTATATTTTTGGTCCCACCGCCCTTACCGAATGAGAAGTTAAAACCAAGTGATGTCGGAAAATAGTTTAATGCGTCCCTTACTATAGCATCAGCAAAGGGAGAAAATCCAATAAAAACCTTCGAGAAAACGACCGGTCCCCCATTTCTCATACATATTCAGCTTCAGAAGGCAGTAATCCTCAATACAGCAGCCACGTTAAAACGATATTTGAATACAAAATAGCAAGTCTGGGAACTAGCCCTATAGAGTTTCGTTCTCTCCTGAACTATATGCACCCTTAGGGCTCGCCCCGAACGTAAAACATGCAACGGTAACAATGTTGGCTCGTGATAAACCTCATTATGCACAACATTACAAAAAGACATATCCCTCGAAGTAGAACTTCAGCATATGATGCATAAATATATTTTGAAGTACTTGCCCGAGATTGCTGAAAAATTTGACGAAACATTTTCCAAAGAACTGCATCGTATTGTCCATTGTATCGCCCCTGTATCTGGCAACAGCAGCTGCCAGATCCGTCATCAGGGCATCCGGGTAAATCTGTCTTGTGTTGAATATCGTGTGCTTCACTCCAGCTTGTTCCAATATTTCCAGCCAAATTTCTTCGCCATATTCCAGCTTCGAGAAAAATAAATTCATCAAACGAGGAGTCAATTTTGTTCCTGACGATTTCGGAGTCGTATGGGAGTGTTCGAACGAATAAAATTCTGTCTTCAAAGCGACGCATTCTGTTTTCATGACACATGTAGAAATGTATTTTCTGTCGTTTATGTGACCCCATCGGATTGCCTCATTTTTCTAACAAAATTTCATGGGCTAAGAGTTTTTTTTTCCCATTTGACGAGCAGTGTGTCAGAATTCAACTATCCGAGTTGCAGATCTCGCAATCACGGTGGTTCAGTCGATCGTTACGAGGCTGAATCTTAACAGGGTTCTTAACAGGCTCAAGAGTTTTCCTGGGGAAAACGAACATGCAATGGGCGTACCATGAAAGTTTTCTGGTCTTGTTTGTGTATAAAAAAAAAACATCCATTGATGTTTGGTTCCATCAGGATATCCGCCTGTACAACAAGGTGCCAAGGAACATTTCATATCTTTTCAATCTCCACAGGAACCCTTCGAGGGACACGAGATGTGGGAGGACTTTATCTCCGGAGCATGCGACAAGGATGTAATTTCGTTGGCTTCGTTGACAATCCTGAATTTGATAGGGTTTCTTATTCGGTACCAAGTTCACGGGTAAAGTAGGAAAAGTGGTCGACAATGAGTGCGTACAACGGAAGAATTATCCGGTGATACGTTCAACATTTTTTGTATTTATTATTTTGTGCTGGAGTGACGAAAAATGACTATGGAATAGACGTTGAAGTAAATAAATTGGAACCGAAAGATTTAACCCTTCGCGTGCACACCCCCTGTAACCGCATATTGGGTCAATCTGACCCAAGGCGTTTTTCAAATCGCTGTACTCTGGTGAATATCGCCTTTTTCTTTCTTTTTTGTCGAAACGTTTCTTATAGTGAATTATTCATATTTTATGGCCTTAATTTTATTTTTCGACGAAAACGAAGATTAAATGCCAGTCGTTGCTATTAAATGCCCAACAATCGGCGACGAAAAATGGTTTGGGTCAAAATGACCCGGTATGCACTCGAAGGGTTAAAACGTTTCAATAATTCATCAAAAGATTTTTTTTTTTCATTAAATCAAAATACCAAAATGGTTTCATATGGAGCTTTCATTGTCAACGAAAAATAATGCTTCCGGTATATTTTGACTGACATTTGTGAAGTGTCTGTCAGAATTTGCATGGAAACCTAGAAAGTCCTTAAGGGAAAACACGTGAAAGGAAAAGCATGGCAACAAAAACGACTTACACTTTAAAAGCTGAGCTTGCATTTTACAGCCTTAACAAATCATTCTTTCTCACCCTAGGTTGTGACAATTTGAGAGAATAGAGTGCGCTAACGATATTCCATGAATAGCAATTGTGTTTGTGTCATATTCTAGTGGAGGAGTGAAATGCAGAATCGAATATTAACGCTCTTGAGTGCTACAATATCACATTCTCAAGGGTCCACGAGGCCTCATAATCCCTCGGAGCTTTACGATTCCTCGAGGTGATGTTTCGAAACGAGTTTCTTCTTTCCACTTACATCGAGGGTGGAATTATAATCAACAGGAGGATATACACGGCAGCACGATACTCCAACAAATCCCGGATGTCACGTGATCTTTGCGATATCTTTTATACTTTTTTTTTCGCTCAAGCGATATATGCACGAATGACATTAAAAAAAATGCATTATCTTCAATCAAGGTTTGATGGTCCTAATCATTTAATTTAGAGAATTATTAATCCAACTTTATAAATTGTTGAAAGTCTTGGAACTGGCCGGTGAATTTTTCCTCTCGTTGCGTTTATCGTAATCTCGCAGACGGTCTTGATAATTTTTGCTCAAAGATTTCATGAATAAAATGATTAATCATGCAATCGCGATCGTGAAAAGTTTGGCAACGAGGGAAAAAACGTTCGGGGTGTCAACATCGCGTGGAATATTAATCCCAGGTAGTCTCGAATGCTGCGAGAAAAATGAATGTGAGAGAGCTATAGACATGAGATTTCAGTCCGTTAAGAATCCGAAGTAACCGGACAATTATTTTCTTTCGAAACTTTGTTTTTTTTTGACAGACTCAGTGTTTTGAAAAAATCGATGATATCGTGAAATATTCAATTGAGTTTGTAGAATATTGAAAACATTTCGAAATCCACTGAAACGCTGCGGAATGAATTTAGAATCGATTGGAACTAAAAATGTCGGTATTGTCTTTTGATTTTACGAATTTCAAGACATATATACCGGTTATACNTTTACGAATTTCAAGACATATCTACCGGTTATACGGTCGCGTCTTTCTCATGCCATAATAGTTCGATCAACGAACGAGACATTAAACGCAAAAGTCACCTTCCATAATTGAATTATCCTTCATACGTTTAAATCATAGAGCATTATTTCCCAAAGTATACTGCGGAGACTCACGCTAATACGTGAAATGAAGGAGTATGATACGTTGCGTTAGCTCGAATGCCCAACAATCAAGCAAAGAGTAAAAAATACACGACAGGTATCTGTGAGGGAGAAATATCGAGCTCGATAGGAAGAGCTGTCGACCTAATTGGCACTTGGGAATCAGGTGAACTGAAGCAGCAATATTGATGATTTTTACTGTCGCGAACAATTCTATAAACTTGATTAAGGGGATAACACTTTTTTCCTAGCAGAATTGAATTCATTTCTGAAGGAGAAACAAGAGACGTGACGAATGAATAATTTGATAGGAATTAATGTTGTCATTTAATAACCTGCATGGAAAATATAAAATCTCATTACCATTTGTAATTTATGTCCATTGAAAAGAATAATTGATTATCTATTTTGATCCACCTGCGTGCATCATTTCGATACGTGACGTATTTTCAACTTGTACGAACGATAAAACAAATGGATAATCGTTTTTTTTCCTACGTGTCGAGTTATTCTTGACCACCGGTGCACAGTGTTGATCAGCGTCGGGAAAGGAACTGTTTAAAAAACAAGTGTCATTTGCTTCAAGCTGCACATGGGGAAGCTGCCACAACCATATCTGGTTATGGAGTACGTGCTTTCGATCACAAGCGAGGGCTCTTGACGCTCGTTGCACAAACAATGCCCGAACCTCCATAGTCGAATTCTATATTCATTATATAAAAATTCCCCTTGGAGGAATAAGGACGAACCGTTCACCTCGAGAGGAATTTACGAAAAATACACGTACAAGCAAAACATAGCCTTAGTACTTTTAATAAACGATATTCAAGTTCATATCGTTGGAGCCCAACGAAAAATGTTTATCCACCGAGAATTTTTAAGATTTTCGGAATCGTCTTGATTTTTTTTCTCATATTCAGATTTTTGTTTTCGAATAATTTTCATGGACGGACACTGCACGTAAATTTCCAGCTCTGCCTCCAAAAAGTACGATAAAATAATGGATTCCTTTGCATTCCAACAATGCAAATTTCAAGATCATTTAAAAAAAAATTTCAAGGAATTCTCATGACGATCGAAATTGTTGTAGAAGAAGTTTTTTTTTTTTTTTATTGATTCGCGTCTGTTTCCAAAGATAGCGACAATTAAATCGATTTAAACATTTATTTATATAATGTACACATATATTCTTTCTCATTTTCTTTCCTGTTGGTGCAGACATCGCTGTCAGGTTTTTATGAGCCCATCCCATTACTTTAACGTTACTTTTCCCCTACTTGACTAACTTCCACGTTCCTGTAAGTGTCAGTTGGTTATCACCATCAGAAAGTAAGAAAAACTGCCTTCGGCTGAGCGATCGATGCACAAGCTACATCATGGGGTAAATGGTCACCCATCCGAGTGCTAAGCTCGACTGGGGTTGCCGATCGCCATGTGAAATAACAACTCGAGCAGTTTTTCGGTTTGCAAACGTTTCCGCAAATGATATTCGATTTTGCGAAAAAAAAGGACCTGCGTTTGCTATTCGAAAGGTCATCAGAGTGGTTCTCTCTGTATGGCCGAAATGTAAGCCATGTGGGAAGAAAGTTGAATGGGGGATTTTACCATGGATTCCATTGCCTCAGGAGTGTCGTGTGCCAAACACCCCTGTCGAAAGGTTTTTTTTTTTTGAGATCTTGTTCACGTATTGTCCAGAATATCCCTCAATCACTGGTGGAAGGTCAATGAGCACGTAAGTTTGGATAAAGCAAAAATTCAATCGGTGCTTATGGGGAAATTCAATGGAACACCGTAGGATATTTACATTCTTATACTTCACTGACAAAGCGTAATTTTAAGCAAACGTCGCGTTTAAATGTAATGAATTTTTTGTCATATTTTTACACCACTTTTTTATTTCCCTAATAATTCCAGAGAGTAGCCCATTTCATTAGAAGAGTCTGCCCGAGCAGTCTCCCGCGCTTTTCCTCATTGTGACGGAGCTATGTGCCTGTACAAAGTACAGACCAGCTACAAGTTTCATTCAACATTGAAAGTTGCCGACTAGTTATTAATTCAATCTTTCATCAATTTCATTTCCTACTCAGTTCTTCGCCGTTTTCACTCACTATTTCTACAAATTGTCATTCAATCTACGTGGAAAGAACACGATGATGACAATTCGATTCTGAACACATGATTAGAAACTCTGCCTGAAAACTTTGGAACTTTTTCATAAGTTCGATTTTTCTACTTTTTTCTCAATTGCACCGCAAGTTTTGACGAAATTTTAAAGAAAATCGAGAGGCTTGATAGCTGGATAATTCGGAATTTCCAAACTCCATGGTAAACTTCGATTCCAAGAGTTCACACGGTTTTTCTCAATTTCGATAAGATTCTGAGCAAGTCGTATCCGGATTTTCGAAGATCAATCACAGAATCAATTTACAAAGCTGTGGCGAGACGACTACCTTAAAGAAGGGCATTTTTTTTTGTTACCAAAGTTACAAATAGGACACTTTGTATGCACAGCGATCTTTCTGTGTGAAACATCCATCAGAGCGACACTTTAATACCGCACTTGCGGAAGAGCTTCTCATTAGACTAAATAATTAATAGGTCCAATCGTGCACTGCAAAGCATAATGAAAGATCCTTCATTGGGAGGCTTGAGGTCCTAATATTAATTGATTTGTATCTCTGATATTATTGCGATTAACATTTTTCTTATTGATTCTATTATTTATTTCCGATCTCTATTCTAATCCGATTGGAAAATAAAATTCTCAGCTGTTTGAGAACGAACTCATTCATCCTGCCAATTTAATTGTTTTATCATTCATTTAAATTTCCATCAATGTTAGCACGAATGATTCATCAGAAATTCAACTTACTCACTCGGTGCAGAAGCTTCAGTTATTCTGACGGAAGGGAGAGAGAAAAAGTGACTTTTTTTTTTAACTTTCGGGATTGTATTCGTTGCTTGCCGATTGCCAATGCTTCTTTGTCATCAACTACGTTGACGAATGACGAGTCAGTATATGTAATCATGGCATTAATATATTTGATTCCCATGTAATATTAACGTGACCTTTTCTCTATTTATAAATAATTTAAAAATATGTGTAAAAAAAAGTAATTCCATCAAATTTTGCTCCTTCGCCTATTGTCGTGAAAAAAGTTTCTTTCTTTCTCAAATGTCGCATGAGTACAGTTCATTCCTTGTTGGTGAGGGGTGACAAATGGAGAAAGCTTGTTAAACTTCTGGAAAATACAATACTTCCTTAGCCCAGAGCTCGGAACCTTTTTTCTCAGCACTGCGAACGTATTACTATGCAATTCGTTTCGCACATCTGGTCTCGACAACTGGCAATACATTTTACTTCGGATCTGAGTAAAATTCGCAGGCTAAGGGAAAAAAATCCTGTCTTCTCGAACACGAGACAAAACAGACAGAACTTGTCAAAGGATAAAAGTATCTAAAAAAAAAGAAACAAATATACAATAAAGGAGAGTTCGTGCTTGGATTATTACCATGTATTTTCATCGAAACTCACTAGGGTGAATGTTCGCAAATGGGCTTAAGGGTAATTCTATTACTTTCTCTCTGCCCGTGTGTACTCACAAATGAGTTTTGTTTTCGACTCTTTCCCTATCTCTCTGACTTTATCTTTTTCACATTTTTCTTATAAGTGCTCCGTCGAGATGAGGACGGAACATGCTATTTTATTTGCTCTCGTAAACCCGAGGATTTTCATCTATTTTTAACGTTTTTCATCATTTTCTTCTGAATTTACTTGGCTATTGCTCTTTCGTCTATTGAGCATTTATAATCAACAGGTGACTATGATTTTCTCTGTTGTTTCGAAACGGACATAATTGGAAATGTTTCCATTTTTATTGCTTACTAACGAAAATTTTCGGCCGTCTTCGTTTGGTGTTGAAAACCATCAATCGACTGATCTATGGATGTAGGAAAAATACGATTTATCACTGCCTTTTTCTAGTTGAACTCGAACAAAAATATTGACACGACACTGTCCAAGATTTTCCCATCGGCCCGAAAATCCTTTTTTTTTTGTGCTAGGGATCGAGGATTCTTCCGAAACTTTTATCTCAATCGAAGGATCGAAAAAGATTAGGAAAAAAAGCTCAAGCGTCAGAGGTGTTGAGGACCGCATTGTGATTTGTGAACAACAAATTCCCAATGGAAGTGTCCAACGATTTATTATAAAAATGAAGTTGAAATGTTTTCGTAAACATCGCATAAATTTAATCGTCAGGATTTTGACAAAATAATAAATAATTAAGTAAAAATAATTATTTTTCTGTGTTTGATTAATCGATCAATTGATTTTTGATTTATTACAAACCTGAACGAAGTGCTGTACGCTCTGAAGAAGCATACCGTACATGATTGAGACTGTTGAAAAATGTTGAAGGCCAACTTAGCACGTGGCTTCGATTTATTTGCAGATTCGAATATTCGCAAACTCTGTCACAAACAGTTCACTACGTACGACTACTTTTTAATCCATAGCGCAAATTCACGTGTTTCACGAACGAAAAAAATCATTGCCCGGATTTTTTTCGTTATTTTGCGATGTTCTGTTTATTGAAGCATGAATTTTGATGAAAAACGGAGGGAAAAATGAGTCAGAAAATAAGCACGTGTTTGTTGCATCTGCAGAGTGGCATGCTCAAAGTTCCTGACAGACAGCTAATAATGCTTCGCGCGTGGGAACGTACGAACGAGTGACTAGAGTGCGGAGAACTTTTGTAAGATAGGGAGCTTGGAGAGATGCGGAAATTTCAGAGTTTCGGGGGGATGGTCAACGAATGCGAGAGTTCGTTCTGATGCGTGCGCATATTTCTATCCCCTATATTTTCAAGCTCATTCATTGGATGCTTATTAGGACGTGTGCTATCCAGTAATTCACTTTTCGTGTCTTTCGACGAGTTTCGCAGTCCGGGAGATGGAATTCATTTCGATTGAATGATGTACTTATATATACACCGTACGAAAAGAGAAGTTTTTATTACGGCCAATAAATTTCTACCTCAGACACAAGATCCTGTCACAATGTGTTTTGATTTTTATCATTCTACTCTTTCCTTTCACGTCTAGTCAATTTTACTTAGTTCGATAATTGTTTTCGTATTTATTTTATTCTTTTGATCGATGTCAACCGAGTTTTATCAGAATACACAGTCAGGGCCAATCAATTATTCGTATAAAGCGACGATTTCGTTCTTATTATTGAACCGGGTCCCTCCGACCCGGCTTCATTGTTCGCAATAATTATCTCTGCCTCAGAAATATTTCCAAAGATCGACATCAAATTTTCCATCGAAAATGTTTTTTTTAGATGAACATATTTTTCGGCTACTCGCCCACGTCACTACTTATATTTTCGAAAAATAGCATTTTCACACAGCAGCCACTTGTTAATGCTCGGAATGTTGACGCTTTTCCAAAAGTCAAGGCTTCAAATAATTTTTTAAACAAACAACCTCGTTTTTTTTCGAATAAAACTTGCGCCAGCGCTTAGAGTGAAGACGCGGAGAATGTGCGTTCGGAATTTAGGACCGTGCTCATTAGGAATATACCGAAAAATCGAAGTTTCCGTTGTGAAATCGCTATAACAACATTGACATGGAAAATCATAGGAAAACACTTAGTAACTCTATTATCGGAAACCGTCAGCACGCGTGCGTCGAGTTATTACCGTTCGGAATTTCCCTCAATCTTACTGTTTTTATTCCTTTACATCAGCAATGTTGGTAGCACGGATAGTGAAATATAAATAGACAAATTTGTACTTTCTGCCAAATGATTGAAGGCACGATACGAGTTGTAAACGACGTCGGCAGGCGACGCTCAAAAAAATAAACGAGGCGCAAAAATTTGGGATTCATATTAAAAACTGACCGACATTCGATTGAACAATTCGTGGGCAATATTTAAAACCTTCTGCAAAACTTGATATAATCCTGGATGGTTCCGATATGAAAAAATACAAAATTTTGAATTTTAATTGGATTATCATTGTTTGCTCTTTATTGGGAGGCACTACAGGAGGGAAATATTGTCTAAATATTGCAATTGATTTTCTCTCATACGTCATTGCTATGGAACCATTTACAATTTTGGCCGCCCATCAAAATTGAGTTATCAAACATGTTTCGATAACAACATTGTATGGAAATGTTTACTGTCGGCCGTCCATGTGCCGTGAGAATAATATCGTTGGTTTGAAGTCTGCTCGACGTTTGCAAACTTTGGGCTACAATGGATGGTGCGCATTACACGTAGCCATTAATGGACGTCTAGAGTTCCGGAACTACTAATTACCAGAAACTCTCATCGTTGTGAGATCGAACGAAGAGATAACGTAAGACTGAAAAATCTTGATAGATCGACAGTTCCGACGTGTTCGTACACAAATATGAGGCAAAAACAAATTCAGAGAGAAAAGAGAAACTACGAGATAATTTATCAGATCATTTTGTGAGACCGAGAAATATATTGATCACGATTCTGCAGCTTACAATTTCTACAACTAACTATTTTTAAATATTACACTGGAAAAGAAATTTTGTTAAAAATTGTCGATATTTTGTTGAATACGGTGAACTAAATATTTTTTGTCAATTCCGAAATTTTCGTTATTTTGGGAGTATATTTGGTTTCTAACGGAATTATCAGCAAAATTTACGAATGGAACGACAAAAATTTGCTTCCAAAGAGACTTTATAAAATATTTTTTGCTGCAATGACACAATTTTTAAGATTATTCAAACAAAACGTTTGGTCGTACGTATCGAACAAAATATCTATCTTTTTCAACCAAATTTTATTTTCAGTGTATGAATGGTTTTTTATGTCTATTTCAACACGAGCGAGGGCCGATGATAACAAATACTACATGCCTGATGTAATTCGAGGCCAAATTGAACCTCAAAAAAAGCACCAGACAACAATGGCAATGCTGCTGATATTTATTTTCGAAATATCTCGATTCGAGTGCTCAGTCCAATGAATAGAATAATTTTGCTCTACTAATTAAGGCTTGCGGCTGTTTCTAGTTTTTTCGAACCAATAATCTATCGATAACTGACATTAAAACAAAAAATGCTTCAAAGTCAAAATTTTAACATGAACATTTCAAAATATCGATTTTTTGGACTCTCAAGTTATGAAAAAACCAAAAAATTCTTCTTTACTTGACAAATATCTTAGGCCCCGAGCTAAATAATATTTCAACTTGGAGTCTATGAAATTTTAGTAAAAATATGTAAAGTTTTTGTCCCGTTGATGTTTAAAAAAAATGGTGATGGTTACAATCGGAAAACTGTGGAAAATCAATAACAATACGATCCACCAAGTAAAAAAAAATGTTGTTACAGCGAATAAACGGAGGAAGATGAAAAATGATTTTTTTTTCAATTATTGTCTTTGACGTTAGTCGAACTCTCTTCCGTCTCGGAGAATTTTAAATCTGTGTGGGCTCGTTCGCGCCAATGGTCTGTACAGTCCGAGACGAAAAGGCTGTTCGGGTAGTGGGGATTATGTGATTGTAACTTTTGAGTGAGATTGTACGAAGCCAGCTGACCAAGTGATGTGGGAGCTAGATCGAACGGGCGTCTCGCGTGTGTTTCGAGTCTCGGCCGATGGCAAAAGAGATATTTTAGTCTCGAGTCACGTCTGAGTGTAAAAGTGTCAGGAAATGAAAATAAACATTCATCAATTCTCCACATTATTTTTAATCGAGTCCTGATGATTTTTCGGAGCAATCCCATTGCGGCCCCCGGATAGGAGCGTCCGCGGAGGATCCAATTCGACACCGGCAACAAGTTTTATTTCTATTGTTTTTTCTCTCAGAAAAAAAAAAACATAAAATCAGTGCTTTCCCAAAAGGCGTGTGTGCACATCGTGAAAAAAAAATCCTTTTCGAAAATTCAACGTTCGTAAAGCACGAGTTTTGTTTATGCTGTCGTTTTATTTATTCGTAGAGTCCTCGTGAAAGTTTTCAAATATAATTGACATTCTCACACGTGGTAGAAAAAAAAATTGATGTTGTTTTACGATAAAAAAGTAATGTGAGAATGAAACGAGACAGAATACGTCAGTGAGTGGAATTTACTCCGATTTATTTTCTCCGTCAAATTAAAATACGCGGCTGACGTATTTATTGTTGTGAGTAACATGGCCGCGGATAACAGGCAAAGTTTACCCGTGTCACCGTCAGAAAAATCCCTGACAAGTAGCACGTTGTCTGAGGATAATGATAATAACAAAAGTGTATCGAGATCACCCTCGAGTTACTCGATAAGGGAGGACAGATGGCCCGATCTCGTCGTCTCCAGACCGAGGAAACTCGACGCCTGGTGGTCACCGAGACGTGAGTATTACATAAATGTCACCTGTTAATATCACACGAACCTTCCACGTACTCCCAAATCGTGGCGGGAAATTTAAAATGTTTTTATCACAACGTTTCACTTTTTGATGCCAAGAATTTGGCAAGGTTACAGTTTTTCGGAGCAAGTCAATCCACTCTTTCCATTTATCGATGTTTTCACGTTTTACATTAGAATTTACTCAGTTTTGCTATCATTTGAATTTTTTATTCATTGGCGGTTATTTCAAACGAATTGCAACGAATCTTGTAAATGTGTGAAAATAAATAACAAGCCAGGGGAAGTATAGATTTAGCACAATTGCATGTTTATTGCGGAAAACCCATAATCAGTTGCTTTTTAGATTATATTCTCTAATTTTGATCTGTCATTCGGTCCACATTGTCGCGAGAGCTAATCGACAGCGACGAATGACTTCCATTTAGTGCGAATAAAAATAATAAAAATAATATTGCATGCAAATGGTTTTTAACGATTCAACCCTTCGAGTGCACACATCCTATAAGTGCATATCGGGTCAATCGGACCCAAGGTGTTTTTCAAACCGTTGTATTCCGGTAAATACGGATTTGTTGTTTTTTTTTTTAGAGACGTTTGTTGCAGTGAATTTTCCATATTTTATGGCCATAAATTTATATTTTCTGACGAAAACGAAAATTAAATGCCAAAACATTCGTTGCCATTGAATGCCAAACAATTGGTGGAAGAAAATTGTTGGTGTCAAAACGACTCAGCATGCACTCGAAGGGTTAACATTCGAGCCAAGAATAACATTTTGAAGGTGTGAATGAAAGGGAAATCTTTAGAAATATTAGTTTTTAAAAGCAAACAGAGAATTATTCAATGTAATACGTTAATGGTGTAGAAACACGATTGAATGATTTGTTTTATCGTTGCCAATGCTGCTGTGATAAGATAATTGGGAATTAAGAGATCGCAATATATTCTCGCGTTACTCCAATTTTGTTGTTTTCACTCGATTGACAATCGTCATAGTGATCGGATCGTCGAGCTGTAAAACGGGGGATTAATGTTGTTATTTATGAGAATAACGAGAGCATCGTGTCCCACGGACACATTTCACGAGGCCATCGACCTCTGTTGTGAATTTTTGTGTTTCTTCGTCAGTCGCTATGTACGGGAAACGTAGAAGCACGAGGCTTCTGTATTATCGACTGCGATATCAGTAGACGTCGTGCTGCGTGATAAAAAGTGGCAGCACCTGCCGGAGTCTCCCGGCTTACCCCCTCCTGCCATCGATTATTGTAGGTGGAGGCAAGGTCGGCGGTAAAATCAATATTCCCTTTCTGCTCACCGGCCCTGGCTGTTTCTCGTAGAATGAGACAGTTTTGATCATCAAAGCAACGTAACCCTTCACGATAAAAAACAAAAGGCATTTTTTCTGTTGAGCATTCGGCCTGACGCTCGTATTGTTCAATAGAGTTTATAAGTAACGGAAAGTTTGTCGAAATCATTGAGAAAAAAGCTGCGTCGAGGGCGAACGGCGGAAGAAACGAACAAGTGCAACAATCGGAGTTGAATTTTTCAACCATTTTCAGCGTCGTCAATGACTCTGTATTTGACTTGGAAAATAACGAAAAGTTCGTGTAATCGATAATTTAACAAAAGACACGAAACAGCGAGCCACTGCAGCGGAGATTGGAAATTTTAACGAAAATTTCCTAGTGATACGAGCCCAAAGAAAAAAGAACGTTTTTTTTTTGCGTGACATCTTCGTCGCCGTGTCAGCTGATCGATATTCGTGGAGAAGCGAGAATTCAAACGAATATACTTCGTTGTACTTGCGTTCAGGAAATTGTGAGTGAGAGAAAAATCGCGGGTTGGAAAGAATTGCTGGAAGAATCTCCGGCTTGAGGAACCTTCGTGATCAAACAGTTTGGTGACTAATTTGAAAAATTTCTATGCGGCAAGAGGGCTCAGCCGGGTTGAAGCTTCGGCCCTCGGGCCAACTCCAGCACGGCGAAATCATGATTGAACAAGATATGGCTGGTGCTCAAGACACCATTTATTTGTGCAATTTCCGCGTTTCCGTGGACGGAGAATGGCTCTGTCTGAAGGAACTCCAGGATGTTGAATTTTCCATGCAGGAGTCGATGCAACGATCGCCGTCGCCTCCACTAACTCTAAGCGGTATAACGTTACCGTCCATTCGACAAAATCATCATCATCCTGAGCTTAAACACGATAATCATCGTCGTCAGCAAGCGAACGACATGCCAGAGCTTTGTGACATACTCCCGCCAAGCCCACCGCCAATGCAGCACGTCTCAAGCATGTGTTTGTATCGCGCTTTCTGCACTTTCGAATCAAACACTTTTCTTCTACGTATCTTCATGTTTCTTCGACTTGTTTTCAACTAATTTCCTGGCTGAAGCTTTCGCGGAGAGGCACTTAATTTTTGCCGAATATTCACGACAAGTCTTGAAGAAAATTTATTTTTTTTCGCTCTGGCGGATATTATTCAACGACAACGCAATTCCGGACGATTTTTTTTGTATCGAATTTCCATCGATTACAGTCTTTGACGGTGCACATTTTTTTTAACGTGCTTTGGTGATAAAAATGGACGATTCATTGAAATTTAACGAAATATTTGGTTGAGATAAAATTAACAAGTAGTTTAGCGATTTAATGAACAATTAATACAAATTTCCGACCAACCTCAAAGAATTTTTTCATTTCTTAACCATAGAAATACAGTTTACAATTAAAAAATCTTAGAAATTTCAGTCGCCACCTTGGCGACTTTCCTTTATTTTGCAGAAACTTTATTTTTCCATATTGATTTTTTTTTTAAATTCCTGGTACTCAAAATGATCGCAGACAAACTTATTTCTGATACTTCTTCTCTAACATACTTGCTTCTGTCGCAAAAACTCACGCTTAGTGTTGCAAAACAATGTGCGAAGATTAAGTACTATTTTCCGATTTATTTTTCTGCCTTATGCTTCGGTGCAGTATGTCGTTTTGAAATGTTCATTTACACGTTTACAAGAATACTTTAAAACAAAAAGTCAAACTTCACGAGTTTCTTTCTGCATTTAGTAAAATCAGTGTTTCCCGAAGAATTGTTAAATCTTAAAGGAAAAAGGGACGAACTGTGATGATGAAAAACGGGGACTACGTCTACGAATGAGAATACACAACCATTGGGCTTCTTTTTTTTTCTTGCAGCCCGCGATCCTGTTATAATCGAAAGAAGCAACCTCGTCAACATTTCTAAATTGATTGTTAAGGAGCTTATCGAAACTTCTCTCAAGTATGGTCGTATGCTTGATTCCGATCACATGCCACTCCAGCATTTTTTCATCGTTCTCGAGCACGTACTGAGGCATGGGCTTCGTCCCAAGAAGGTAAATAAACCACTTTTGTACCTTATCGAATCATCCCTTGCTCAAAGCCTACCGTGGGAAGACACGAAAAAAAAAACGGAATCAATCGTAATGGTCATTGTGGAGATCGAAATGATAAGAGCCATTCGGATTTCAGGGTCTTCTTGGTCCGAAGAAAGAACTTTGGGATATTCTGCAATTGGTAGAAAAATATTGCTCCGAAGCTCAAGACATCACATCGAGCATTCGTGATCTACCAACCGTTAGGTATAGTCATGAAAACTAATTGGCATTTTAAAAATGAATTTTTCGGCATTCACCATCCAGAATCAAAGTCAGTGAAAAATTCGACATTTCAGCATCGACAAAATAAATCGATGACAATTTTTCCTTTCATTTTATATATTGACACATATGAAAAATAAAATGGATCAAGAGCCACGATCTTTTATAAAAATAACTCAACTCGTGTCTCTTGTTCAAACACACGCAATTGGTCCCTCGAATTTCGTGCATTAAACTTGGTGATTTTCCCTGCAAACGATTAGGCAAACTTATTACCAAAATAATTGATAATTCTGAGAGACTGAAATGATTTTGTAGAACCGCAATGGGACGTGCTCGGGCATGGTTACGAATGGCATTGATGCAAAAAAAGCTGGCCGATTATCTTAAGGTGCTTATCGATCATCGGGATGATCTTTTGTCCGAGTATTTTGAGCCCGACGCCCTGATGCTCAGTGATGAGGCAATTGTCGTAATGGGTCTCCTAGTGGGTCTGAACGTCATAGATTGCAACTTTTGTGTTAAGGTCAGTGGCAGCGTGAAAAATTAGACGCAGCAGTTTAAATGAGAGGACGATGAAATAAGATTAAGCCCCTCGGGGTCAAATAACCAAGTTGTAATGATCGTTTGTGTACGGTGTCCCAGGAAGAAGATCTCGATTGTCAGCAGGGCGTTATCGATTTTTCGTTGTACCTCAGAAACAGCAATCATATACCCGGAGACTCGCCCGACGAGGAACCTGAAAACGACAACATGACCACAGTTTTGGATCAAAAGAATTACATCGAAGAGCTTAATCGACATTTGAAGTAAATATATTCCACAAGAAACTCAAGTTTTATCTTCGTCGCAACATCCAAAAATCCTCGTACGATGAATTATTATCATTTTTCCAAACGCTTGCAGCGCCACAGTTACAAATCTTCAAGCAAAGGTCGAATCTCTAACAACAACGAATGCTCTGATGAAGGAAGATCTTTCAATCTCGAAGAACAACATTCTAACTTTGCAAGAAGAAAATCGACAGCTGAAACGAGAGCTCGGTATTGAAATCAAAGACTCCAACGAGCTGGTAAGCCTTTCTAAAGAAACGTAAATTTACTTTTTCCGAGTACCAGCTGATCTTGAGAATATTCAACATCCTTCCCAGAATGGAAAAGTACCGGTCAAGATAACCGAGACGACCCCGGAAATCGAAGAACTCAGAAGTCGACTCGAATTGGAGAAAAAACAAAGACGAGATGCCGAGAAAGAAGCTGAACTACAGGTCCTTAGAAAAAAAAATACAATCACCGATTGTTTGTTCCCAAAAATCAGCTCAAAAACATCAATCATATTCTTCATTGACGATGATATTAAAAAACGCATTTTTAATCACAGATTAGCATGAAATCAGAAATGGAAGTAGCCATGAAGTTGCTGGAGAAGGATATTCATGACAAACAGGACACGATTATATCGTTGAGAAGTCAACTTGAGGATATCAAACTCATCAATCTGGAGATGTACAAAAAATTACAGGTGACATTTGAAATATTCTTCATACTCAACATTTTCTATCGTACAATCTATTGTGATCGGTTACGTTTCATATTTTTCTTCGGATACAGAGTCCTCCGGACGTTTGTCGTTGAGAAAAAAAATCAGGTTCAGAATCCGCTTAATGGGCACTCGGAGGGTTAATGGAAAAAATCGTGTCGTAACATTGTGACTGCACAGTTTGTCTAAACACTGCAGTTTCGTTATTCGTCCATTCAGTGGTCGGTTCTCACCCTTTACCAAGTGTATGAAGTCTCTCACGAGGGAAGGAAAATAGAAAAATCGGTTGTAATCGGTTTCCCGTCATTAATTCAAGTTTTATATTATTTTTTATTGAAAGAGTGGAACTTTAGTGTCATAAACAATGGACAACGGTAGCTTACAGTAAATGTAACTAGTAAATGTAAAAAGTCTCGAGTCACTGTCGTGTCTTTCGAAAATGTTACATTCTTTTCAGAAATATGTAAATTTTAGTCTTTTAATTTTTACAAAAGATTGACAATTTGATTCTGTTTCCATGAATATTTTTGTAAAGAAATTCATGAACAAAAAATTGAAATGCTGTTTTTTTTTAAATCGATTATATCGAGAGGAAAATGAGCAGAAATAAAATATAATTAATTGGTTGGGAGGAAGGTAGCAAATGGAGGAAAATTTGGACAATAATTGGGAATGAGAGAAAGGCGTTTTTCGGATTTCTGTGAATGTTTCGCTTGTAGGAGTGCGAGCATGAGCTGACGCAGAAAGGAGAAATGGTGAGCAGACTCCACGCCAAGACGAATCAAATTGGCAAGATACTAAACAACCTTGAGAAATACAACTTAATGAAGGACCTCGAGATTGGCCGATCCCCATCGACACCTGGTTCGACAAAGTCATTCTTGAAAACGAGCCCATTATCGCCAAAGCCACCGCCTTTCGGTGACAGAACGTTCGCTCATCGATCGTTCGACGAACAGGGCAATAAGAATCGCGTGACTGTTGAACGGGGCGCTGTCACACCGTCCGCGAAAGATGAGAGTAAAATCATTGAGGCCGAAATTTTGAAATCGGCGGGCAATTGAATTGCACATTCCGATTGTGATGAATCGCTTGTTGAATTTTGTAACATTGTTTTTTTGTAACAGTGTAATATTTATTTTTGCCGGTGCCCGGTACAGGCCTAGGGAATGGTCGACAAATCAAATGGAGATTGAAAAATCCGTCATTTCAGAATCGAAAATGACTCGACGATCTCGCAACATTTTTTTAATGCGCTGAAAATCTCTTTTTAGTCACCGGCGCATAAAAATATATTTCTAGCCGTTACCTTTTTTGCTCAAGAGTCATTTATTTCAGGAGTGCGAGGGTTCGCTTAAACATAAGACAGATCTGATCGCCAGGCTGGAGGCCAAGACGATATCGATGACTGACACCATCCAAAAAATGGATGAGAAGTATGTTTTATTGATTTTTAAACCGTTTTTCATTTTTATCATTGATGTTTTTTGTGGTGTCAAAAAAAAGATGTGGTCGGGAGATACTAACGATAAATTTAATGCTGCGACATTTTCGGCGAATTTCAAAGTTTACAATTAGCACGATGATCGTCAATTTTTCCTGATAAAACATGCCATGAAAAAAAAAGTAATAACAATGAAAAATACATATACGAGACAGGATTTTCACTCGACTTCGCATCGTCATAATGTTGCGAAAATTGATGATCGCAATTACGGGGTCGTTTTGTGTCCCGACGAGGATCTGAAGGATTTTATAGAATTTTTTCGCTGAACCTTTTTTTTCTTTATTTCACATGGAGCCTGTACATTGTTTTTTTTCGCATTCTGAACATTGTGCCCGCGTCGCACAAAGCTCGTAACTCGAGGCTTAAACGGAGCTCTGCATTAGGAGATATTTTTTATTTCATACGCAGGTGACTGCGTGAGAAGGAATACAAATTTGCAAGTGGAAACTGCAAAGAATCATAATTATGTATCATAGATAGGATTTTCCTTTAACCCTGTTCCGAGCCGGAATAAAATCGTGACTAACCGTTGACTTGCATCTGATAATAAAAATGGTATTAAAAAATTGTCTTCTTTGTGGCTTGACACTTACGATTCAATTTTCTTCTTTCCTAATACCAAATGTACTTTTTTGTCTTTCCAAAAAAACAAAGGAAGGAAAATTTAATCGATTGGTGCTGCGCTGCTAAAATTATTCAAAATCTTAAATAATTGTAGTCCATTGAAAAATATTAGAAAATTGAGACAACGATCTGTATGAACATTCGAAATCCTATTTGGTCGCAGCGTTCACACAAATAATCCGCGGAAAATATTATCATCTCGATATATTGTCTAACGATCTTTTTATCGTTTGCAAAAACATCGATATACCAATTGTAACGATACTTATATGATCAAACGGCGCATATTAAATATCATATATACATGTTTAGTATGTATAAATTCATTACTCATCAAAATCACTCACCACATGGGCTTGTACTGTGAACAAAATAAATTCGTTACAAGTGCTACGTAAATCGATTAACCCTCGTTACTAAATATTTGCATGCTTCGATTTATCTGTGATTTTATTCTCCAGCTTAATTAGAATAAATTTTCCACTTAAAATTTCGTGTTTTTCTCTATTATTTTCCATTTTAATCTCGAAACTATGGCACTAACCCTAATGAACTATCCCCCAGAGCTAATGCAAAAAGGAGTCGAATCAGTGGACCGAATATTCTTTTTGTTGCACGATTGGACGTTTGATTGACTTTTTCGAATCCTCATCCTTTCTCCTCTCTGATTTTTCTTTATCCACTGCCGCGTCGTGCAGTCATTGATACACTATTGAAGAGCAAGTATCCGTAAAAGTGGATATGGTCTTGTTCGATAATCAGGAGGGAACTTTATCAAATCTTTGGGGTCTGCTGATATTTTGGGAATTGCATTCTTACATATTTGTGTGGCTTGTTTCGTCAAAATCTTCGTGATGAAAATGACACATCGATTCTTATTATTTCTCGCAGGAGATACTTGATTTTTTTCATTGCTACTCTGTTGCTTAGACTAGTTTTCTATTCACTGGAAAATATTTTTATTCCCCCCCCTCCTCA
Organism: Hyposoter didymator; assembly: GCA_037952995.1. Classification (NCBI taxonomy): domain Eukaryota; kingdom Metazoa; phylum Arthropoda; class Insecta; order Hymenoptera; family Ichneumonidae; genus Hyposoter; species Hyposoter didymator. The sequence goes on along the minus strand of JBAJMU010000001.1, from coordinate 16,751,860 downwards.
TTGCCTCACAGTCGGGAAATCAAATTTTTATTCCGTTCGGATTAGCATAAAAACTCAGAAATTCAATATTGGCATTCGTTGCTTCGATGTCCTATAATTTCGGAAAAAAAACGTCAAATTCAATGGCAATTTGATTTTTTTTTCAACCTCTTCTTATACGACTCGCAAAATCACGTTACCATGTCTTTCGAAGGAAATATAATCGAATTCTTCTCCAAAACCTTTGAGGTTCCACTATGGCTCGAAAGGTTTAAATTCCCATTGTCTGGTTGTGGAAATCGCGTTTGTTCTTTTCAGTGATGAAGATTTTAGAATTTCTACTTTGAAGGGACTGAAAATTACGAAAAACTTGAGTTTCATGTCGTTTGATGGGAATGTCACTCAAAGTTTAGGAGTTTGTTTACCATTATGTAGGTCATTTATAACTCCAACTGCAGAGCTCTGTATAAACGAAGCTTGTTACGTTGCCGGGTGCAGAGTTATTCGTCTGGGAATCGATTGGTCTCACACGGTCGGTAGAAAAGTTTCCAACTCGTCCGTCGCTCGGATTTGGAAGGGTGGAATGACTTTCCACCCCTGAGAACGATTCTAGCGACTGAGAAAATTTTCCGAAGAAAATGTCGTAGTTAGAAAAAATGTTTTCAAGAAATATTGACTTCAAAAATTTGCTGATTGCTATTTAGAAAAGTTTTGAGGGTAAAAAAAGTCTTGAATGTGTTGTAGGCTCTATTTTTCATGAATATTCAATATCCTTCATTTGTGTGTTGACGTAATCATTTTGCACGATCACAGATGTAAGAGAATAGACGGCGTTAAGTCCGGGGTAGAAGAAAAAGTTCGAGAACTCGGTGCCGAGGTTGCCGAGACGGAAGCTCGCGCGAATGGCGTCGAAAGGGAACTCCGTGTCGAACGCGAATGGCGAACTTTCCTCCAAGAAGCCTCCATCACGAGCGTTGAAAAGATATCACAATTGCATCAAGAGGTTGATCAGTTGAAGAAAATTGGCGAGGTGCGCACACATATTTGTATTTTTTAAAATGCAGCTCGATGGAAAAGAGTTGAATTTCTATCGAAACGATTTTATCACAAAAGAAATCGTTCATTGAGCATTCAGGAATCAAATTAGTTTCACAAAGAATCTTGCGAATCACATACTGGAATTTGGAAACAATTGAATTTTTGACGAGTTTGTATTTTCGTCTTATTGTAAAGGGAATAAATGAGTTTTTTTTGCTCATGAATATTAACGATATTTCCCGATGATTTCGAGATCGCGTCGTTCCAGATATCGAAACAATGAGCGAGTTTTTTTGTTGACCAAACAAAGGACTTCCGTTTTGCGGAATTCTTTAACGAGAATGTCACAATTAGCAAATCTTATACCGGATTGCAGAAATACGTCGCACTCCAAGAGGAACATTACGCTCTACGGGAGATTTGTGCCGAGCAAGAGAGAACTTTGGAGGAATTGGGAGGACAATTGAGTGCCGCTAAATTAGTAGCTGTTGAGCTAAGAGAAGCAGCGGCTGCTGACAATGCTGAGAATCATGGAAATCAGGATGGTAACGCCGCATGGGCTAACGATCGCTTGGTAACACACTGCAAGGGATGCTCCAGAGAGTTCAATATAACGCGTCGTAAGGTAATCAAACTTTTTAATTGCAGGACAGTTGTCTGCACCTACACCTCCTCTCTCTGTCTTTTTTCTTTTCGATCCAGTCTTCCCGCCCCATTTCCTTATCCTGTCACTGTTTGACGATCTTTTTTCCCTCATGGGCTTACCGATTTATTTTTCGTGGAATCCAGTCTTTTTCTCGATCTTTCGTTCACTCAACATTGTCTCTCGAAAATGTCTATCTCGTGATATTTCCGTCTAAATGCAATGACTTCCTTTCGCCTTTGACAGATCTCCGCCATGCTCTTTAGATAGCTCTTAATCGATTACCGGTAATTACACTTGACGCCCAAGCGGAAACCGAACATCAAATTGTTCCGAGTCTTGCTGAAGATGTATGTGTAGATTGCAGACACTTCTGTAAACGTATCCACATAGTATATGTATATACAGTACTTATATATGCTGCGCATATACGTACTATCTTTGACGTATAGTTGCAAGCATAGCGAAGGGCACACTGGAAATGAAATTTTGTTAAAAATCGTCGATATTTTTTTGAACACGATAAACTAAATATTTTTTGAAAATTTCAAGATTTTCGTTATTTTGGCAGCATATTTGGTTTCTAATGGAATTGTCAGCAAAATTTAGGATTGGAACGATAAATATTTGCTTCCGAAGAGACTTTCTAGAAAATTTCTTCCTGCGATGACACAACATTTTTGAGATTATTCAAAAAAAGGTTTAGCTGAACGTATCAAACAAAATATCGATCTTTTCCAACAACATTTTGTTTTCAGTCGCGCACGGGAACCAGTTTGTTGTTTTCAATGAACAAGCAATAACGTTTATAACAACAACAAGAAGACGCAATTGATTTCTCTAGTTAACAACGTGACTGAAAAACGAAAGACATGAAAGTTGATCATTCACTTGTATAAATGTACGAAGAGAGTATGAGATATTTATCGCATTGAAATTTTATTATTTCCCGTAGCAAGATGATGGTTCGACTTTGCCTAAAATTCTTGAAATTATTATATGATAGTCGATCATTCGTGTTTTGAGGTCGATCGGTGACGGTGTCGTGTCGTCCCGCAAAAAATTTCGTTGAGCCAAATAAAAGATGGAAATATAACGCTTTATGTAGGAAAGAAAAGAAGAAATCATGATGTTCCAATTATTGTAGAAAAAAAACTGCAGCAGCTTACAAATGCCGTTCGATTGAAAGGAAAACAGTAATTATTGTATTCGTTTCCAATCTCATAGAAAATTCGTGATCAATACGTTTTTAATTAACTGTATATACAATGCCAATTTTTCGGGCTTGATATCAACGAATACATATTTTCATCGAATCGATAATTTTTCACTCTCACTCCGTCACTTCATATTCCTCCACTTAACATATTAAATAAAATTATCAGAGTGAAACTCGATATGTCATTCTTCTTATAACTTATCGGCCAACGGTCTTAAAAGCAGGAAAGACATTCAGCGAGTGATTAGAGCGTTGGACATATGACGCGAGCGCACAAATTTAATCGGGAAATGGTCTCGGGATCGAAAAGTTGAATATTAGCCCCAGATTTTTGTTCCCAACTATATTTTCGTGTCTTGTGAATTTCTTAATTACTCTCGAGCAATCAATCCATAAAAAAAAGTAGTGACGATTTTCGTAGCTTCGAGAGAATTACCCACGTGCACGATCAATCTCGATGACTCGATATATATTCATGATTATGTGTCATGCATGGATTTTCATACATATTTATAAAAAGGCGCGTGGCGGGGCTGTTTTACACTTCCGCCTTGCGAGTCGCACGTTCCTGCGTGCAGTCAGGACACTCTTACGATATATTGTATGTATAAAGCGACGGATATATGTGGTTGTGCAGCATACAACACCTGATAGAGACGTTGCGAAAAGGATAGCGGAGGGAAGCCATAAAGTAGGTTCAGAAAGCGGCGCAGCGTGTGTTTTTCTCTTCAGCATTTTAACGCCCTCTGGGTAACCGGAGGCTAAGTTATTGCATAATAACAAGGCGTCCCAGCGTGTGCCGCATCTTTGTTGTAAATTTTTTCCCTTCTCTTTTCTTCACCTTGTCTTTTATTTTTTTTCCGGAGTATACCAGTAACGTACATTACGTGTTTTCTTGCCTATCGAAAGAGCAAGACTTAGTGGGAAAGAGAGTCTATGTGGAAGGGGAAGAAAGAGGATTACCATACTGTTTAATATTAGAATAGGTCGGAGGCCGTGACAGGAGGGGTCACGTACTGGACGGGAGAGATTTTTTCGCCATAAGCACCCCGTCCAACCGCCTCTCTCTCTCTACCGCATGCACAGGCCGTTTCACACGAGATTCAACTATTTGATTGGTTACCTGGGTCACGAGAAGAACTCAAATCAGACTTTTTCGTGCAGCCAACTTCTATTTCGTTGCTCACGAAAGATTAAAACTTGTGCTGAGTGCTGATCGATGGAAGCTCGTCAACCGATTTCCACGTTACGATAAAAAATTGTTCAGTATCTAGCGCGAGAAGAAAATTCGTAGAGCGAGCTGCTGTAACTTCCGACTTGGTCGGTTGACGTTGCTCACCAACGTGGCTCCGTGAGAATGATTAAAATGTTTCATCCGTTGATTGAATCCTTCCCATTGGAATGGAATGCCTCATACATATTCGAACGAAACATACATGTATAAGTTTTGTACGAAATATCACGTTGGGATAGAGGTGCAAGACTCGCATCGTCATCATGTAGAAAAAGCAAGGGGAGTTTCCGTCCATTCGCGAAACCAGGAAATCCGTCGTGTTGGTTATAAAAAAAAAAATGAAAAAAATTGCGAGGCTGAAAGAAAAAGTATAACAAAGATGCTAAAGTTGACATGGTATTTGAAAATGCATAAAGATCCCGTGGTTGTCGATCGCGGACGAGGACGCAAGTTTTCCGCACGCTATTCTGATCCCGGACACCGGGTCTTCTCGGGGTCAAATTAAAATATAAAAAAACACACACACGGACGCACACATCGTGGAAATCTCTCCAACTCCTAAATCAGTGAGAAATCATGTCAAAAGACTCTTAAAGTTGAAAAAATATCGTAGCATATTTGCAGAGGCAGAGGAAGAGAAAGATTCGTCGAGGTGACATATGGATTCGATGAATAAATTATGAGCTGTCGAAAAACGATGTCGTTCACGGCAGGGGTGTGACTTTTATTTTCGTCAAAAGGCAAAGCGTCTCCAAGAAAGATGGAAATCTGCTTCTCAGTTTTCTCTTTCTTATTGACGCGAATTCATGCGACACCTTAAGAAATGTGCCCTATGTAAACAAACTAGTTGGATGTGCATGAGTGTGAAAACTGATTGTATGAATGAGATTGCGGAAGTTAAATCGAAGAAAATGTGAGATGTCGAAAAAAGGGAAAGAAATGGTAGAAAATTGCCATGTTTTTTACCCTGTGGACGTTCCGGAAGGCGGTTTCTTCTGATCTCAAACCACGGATTTGAATGTCCCATCGCAGTAGCTGTGATTTATGCATTCTCGTAAGTATCTATAAGTATCCTGTTAACCGCTCGGGTGTATATATCGTAAGATAAGAAGGTATATAGGAGAGTGAACGAATCGTGCTTGTGCTCAGGGCTCTTGGCTCTGGCGGGACTCCAAGGTAAAGGTGAAAGGGGGTTGAAAGCTCTGAAGCAACCTTCATCGGTCTCACACAGTCCGAGTTGAGAGCTTGCACACTACTTAGTACACGTGTATTCGGATCTTAAAGTCTTACAAACGAACAGACGTAACCCAGTGAATTTGTAACGTTAAAGTTGAGTTATTTGTGCGCCCTTTCCTTTATTAAGGCTTGCTATATGAAAAGTGACTGTGATACGTAAAAGTAGGGATGATACGATTTACCATCCTGCAAGTAGACGATGCCATCACGAGGACGTTACGCTCATAAGTCACGCTCTCGCTGGGATAATGCTTCCGATAATTAACTTGGCGAAATGATATCGATGATTGGCTTCAGCCACAGTTTTCCCGATTCGATCATTAATACGGCTATGTCATAAAGTCTCCGCTATAATCCACCGTAGAAACTCATTTTTCATTTTTCAATCAATTTTTATTCGTTCAAGGAAAGACATTATTTATTTCATTCTGGCAGGAAGCACTTTTAGGGACTTTGCTATTTGCTGCTGAATATCGTATACTCAAGATTTTTTCCTGTATTTCGTAATATCCTCACTCAATCACTACGCGACATCCTTCATGCTCTTACCCGAACAATTTTCCGTCACCAATTGTTTGCCATTTAATGGGCCCGAATATTTCGGCATTTAATTTTCATTCTCGCAAAAAAAAATTAATTTGGTGCCGCAGACTGACCGTCACTGGCTGGTTTTGAAATATTTTTCGATGAATATTCTTGTGCACTTACTGCAATCCTGGATCGTTCGTATGTCAACATATTTTCCACCATCTACTGAAACATATCTGAAAAAAAAATCACGACAGAAGAGTTTTTTTTTTGTTGGCACTACAAGTAGCCCTAACGCCTTAATAGACCTATTGTCTTGGCGGTATACCTTTTGAATAAAAGCTATCAAGCATTATCTTCATCTGCTCCTATATTAAATTCTCTAAAGATTCTCGAGACTTCTCGCTCATTTTCTTGATGACCTGCATATTGGATCGCGAGCAATTTAACGAAACGAATGGGAGAATCTTATTTGCGAATTCAATTTACCAGTGGCAAGGAGCTTGGCCTGCCACTTTTACGACCAAGCTGTCGTTCAGGATTATTAAAGACTACCCTGGCAAGCTCGCCCTTTTCCTTCTCGAGAGCATCAGAATTATTCATCTCGGCATTTTCTCAAATTTACAAATAACAAGACGCAATCAAGTGCAAAAAATAATCACTCGAGAGGTGAACGTGACATCTAAGCGTTTGAAAAAAGACCATTTTTATTTTTCTCTGTTTCAGCACCACTGTCGGAATTGCGGTAAAATATTTTGCAATGCCTGCAGCGACAACACTATCGCGTTACCGAACTCAGCGAAGCCAGTGAGAGTCTGCGACGAGTGTCACGTCTTTCTAGTCGGTCGATACTCGGTGGTTCATTGATCGATTTCGATTAACTCGAGAGATCGCTTGCACAGATTACGATTATAAAACCAGGTGATCCGAAGCGAATGCTTGATGCGAAGAGCCTCAAAAACCAAAGGAGAAAAAACTTCGCTTGCCTCCATTGAGCTAAATGTTAATTATTGGAAAGATATTTACAAACCATGAAACAAATTATACGAATTGCTATTTTTTGCACAGCTTTTTACAATATCCATTTGTAAACTCGACATTAACGTGTACAAAGTGTAAGAATTATAAATTATATAATTACCGTCGAACTTTACACGAAGAAGAATGTGTCCAGGATTTTTTTGACGGAATTATAATTATTCGTAATATCGCTACAATAGTTATTGTTGTAATGATGATAAGTAACGAAGCATCGCGTAATGAAGCACTACGTTATAACGACCTTTGGAAAAAAATATATATGGACAGAAAAGTCTCGAAGCGTTTAGTTTTTTCTTTCCGAAATTTATGAAACTAACGTCATTATAATGTTGCATTAATATTCCATTTTTTTTTCTTTTCCTGTCAACGAGAGTTGTTTTGAAAAACTACGTTTCTCCATAATTTCTCGTGCTTACCTTTTTTTCCACACAGTTTTTGCCTCGTACAAATTGCAGCTCTTACAACTATGGAAACGGCAACTTCCATAGAAACCGTTCGCTTTCGTTTTTGTCGCTTTTTTTTTCTTACCGTGTCCGTGTGACCTCGAAAGAAAAACTGGACACTTGCGGACTCAGGAAATGTGCGAAAGCTTTTGTAAAATTGTGTTCAGATTTTTTCTACTCCCTGCAATTTTTTTTTAATGGTTTAATTTTTCGGGAATCGAATTCACACGATTTTCTCGAGCGAAAGTGTTTTCTTAGGAATGTAACTAAACGAAATTTTATTAAACGGAGCGTTCGTAGTAATTGAAGTTCCGATACGTGTGTTTCTCTAACATTTCTGCATGCTGCCTGGGACGAGGTAACACGATAATGTTCCAATAACGCGATAACACTGCAGATATCGGGATTCGTACAATGTCTCATAACAAAACATGGAACAGAACGGTACTGCTTCAATTTCTTCGTTGGATCCTGCAGCTATTTGTGGTTGGCCAATATACAAATCACGAAACACCAGACAAAACCGCCTCTGGTTTCTGCTAATGATTCATTTTAAAGTTTATCAATAATTTAAACAAGCCGCAAGTATTATTTATAACGGAATCAGTGGCTGCCTGGCTGGTTACCTAATTATCGTTGTTTTGGTTTCGCTGATATTCCATGAGAAACGATTTCATTCAGAGGCCGAACTTGTGTCTCTGATGCAGTTTCCGAATGTGGCTTTCCAATGATTCCAAAAATGGACGGTAGATGGTCCCTCGTAAGGTAAGACCAAACTTTTCAATCATTCATGGCAATGGGAATACATAAAAAAAAGTTCAGTCCGATTGTGGGCGGAGCCCTACTTACGAATAATTGCCGAAAGTTTAAAGTTACAAGAATAATTTACCTTTCCTACATTACATACACAGATTTTAGACTTTATACCGCTGGACCTCTGGAACCGAATACTCCAAACTCTTCATTTTTTTTTATCTTCGCCAGTTGTTTTTTTTTTTTTTTT
>JBAJMU010000001.1:16722885-16743480 GCA_037952995.1 Hyposoter didymator | reverse complement strand
AAAAAAAATTTGAAACAAACTTTTTGATTGTTTTTTTGTCCTCATTTTCGATTGAGTAAATATTTACCAGGAATTTGCAACTTTATGTTTTAATCAATCGTTTCCTTAAGAAATTTGGTCATGAGCTAAATAGCTATTCGAAGGAATGCATTTCATACGTTGTCCAAATTTATTTCAGAGGCTTATTTCTTCCCTCTATCTGCCCTTGTCACGACATGCTTGACATTCACGAATTCCAGAACATGGTTGCGTGTACGAATTTTGAGATCAACTAAACGCGATCACAAAAAAAAAGGAAAATAAAGAAAAATCATAGATAAGTGTTTAAGAAGTCTGAGTCTCGTTGCCCCATCCCATGTGAACTTATCACACAGCACATACCATTGGTGTTCGCAGAGCGTTATAGCAGTAACGAGTTTCTATACAGCGAAAAGCCAATTCTACGCTACGTCGAAAGTTTTTCGAGAGTTTCTGACGATCCAAAAGAGAGTAAAGGGGGGAAGAGGCAGTGAGGGAAACGCAGAGAGGGTGAGAGAGAAGATATGAATGCGAGAGCAATAAACGAAACGAAGCTTTGTGAGCTGTGTGTTTGCGGAAGATGGGCAAGCCCATTTCGAAATAGCACCAACAGGATTCTTCCGGAAGAATACGTCTCCGGCGTTGGCTATAAAGAAGCGGGGAGGTTAGAGAATGTATAGAGTTGTGCCAGGCTGCAACTGTAAACGTGTGAGCACGAGCAAGAGAGGGATAAGGAAAAGAGAGAGAGAGAAGAGAGAGGAAGGAGGTTTAAGTAAAGACCGTGACGAGAAGTAAGACCAGGTTACAAGTGTGTTTGAAAGACGAGGTTGCGCGAGGAGATGGTGAACACACTAAGGGTAAGTATTTCGTTTTGCGCTAGGGCACAGTTACACACAATACAACGTATTCCACCTGAGCTGGAACTGTGATTTTTCGCTCAAATTCATATAGAAAAATGCATTAAAAACTTTTGAGCTAGCGAAGAAAATGTCAACGTTTAATTCTGCAAGTGTTCTCGTTCAGTTTTACGTCTCCCGATTGATCAGCAACAAGAATAACGATCTTCAGCGAATATAATCTCAATTTTGATCGAAGGCACCTTTGTAAAAGTTGGCAGAGTTCCGTATGTTTGCATATATGCATGCGATTCGTGTATTTTGGTATATCTAAATATATTTCAACACATGGATTATGTAGAGGAGAATATATATGTTTGTTGGTATATATACTTCATACCTGATGCGAGGTTGCATGTGTAAGCGATGAGTAGTGCTCACCTTTGCTTCACTTGGGTTGCGGCACGAGCGACTGGAGTTTCTCGCAAACTCGTCGGCCTGTCCACGACTTTCGAAAGCTCGTTAGCCGCGCCGCGAGCGAGCTTGTAAACGAGGCTAAATTGAAATCGATTCGAAAGCTCACCCTGGATGCGGTATGGGCCACATCGATCGAACTACTCCCCAGTAGTATTTAGCAGTGCATTATGTGGCTCTTGTATATTTATACCTATAATAATGATTCACGCAAATATATTTATACACATCTCTGTATACGTGTTTTTGTTCGAATGTGTTTGGTAGTTAAACTCGTGGTGCCGGTTTCTCGTCGTCACGGTTTCCGTACGCCCCTCATTTCTTCACTCCTTTTTGCCAGTCCGAAGGAAGGACGGGGGCGCCAATTCATTCGTGAAACGAATCAACAACGAACACACACACGTACACATGCCTCGCACCGATAGCACTTGAATGCTTTGCCTTCGGCGACTAAACGGTGTACTTTGGGCATTGCGTACGTACACGTATGTTGCTCGCATTTGTCGCGGTGTTTGCACAGTCGTGTCGGAAGATATATGTTTCGAGAGATTTTATTTTTGGATGTCGTCGCTATCCATCAAGTTTCTCAGGTCATTACACAATTTTATCAATCGAGGCGGTTCATTATTCGGTTTTATTCCACTTTGTGAACTTGCATTACTTGCTCCTAGAAATTTCAAAGTCAACTTCGTTCCGTCCAATCGCTGTATAATTGATAAAACTTTTACGACTCCGGAAAATTCATTTCGAATTTAAAATCTGGAATTAAAATTCTTATCCCATTTTTTATATTTCCGTTTTTTTGTTGGATTATTTAATTGGAGAGTGACGGAACAGAATATTTTTCTTTGCACGACGGTGGTAGCTCGAAGATCCAAAAGACGAATGACCTTGCAATACAATAAAAGTTATTATTTATATGAATGGGGGTCAAAAATGAGGGAGGAACAAGTCGATCCGGACGAGGGTATAGAACGCCAATAAGAGAAGATTCGAGGATGGATCGCGGCGCGTTTTATCTCGAACGTCTCTTTGCTACTTGACGTCAAACTCTGAACCAAATATTCGTTATGATGATGAAGTTTGCATCGTTGGAACGCAACGAAATTCTGTTTTTCCTTGATGAGAGGAACCAACGACAAAATCGGCACGAAAATGGTCATGGGTTTCGAAATTTAACAGATAACGAATAGAAGAGATATTTTTTGTTGGACCCCAACGTTTGCGATCTTCAGTGCCATATATTCGTTCAACTTACGCAGATTTATCGCATCGGGATGAACCAAGTACAAGATTCAATGACGACGATGACCGCAGGCTGCTCAAGGAAAATGGAGAACCCTGAACTTCCCTGTTTCATTAACGTTTGTTCCGGTTTTCCCTGATGTTAAGTGCATATATATTTACACTTTGATGTATATGTAAGGGTACGGAGAAAGTAGTTTTGTACCTGGCAGTAACGCGAGTGTTTCCAGGATCGATACAGAGTGAATACTGACACACATGGACATGAATATCGTTTAAAACGTGTAGGGTATTGCGTTTCCTTAGCATCGATGATATTACGTGGTTCAAGAGCCCGCACCTTTTGCCCGCGTGTCTCAAGCTATATGACACGCGTATATATATAACATAAGCTTCCTCGTGATATTCACTGCGGTCTATAACGATGAATAAAAAATTCACCTGTTTCCTCTCGCTCGCACTCAATAATGCAATCAGGCAGGATGGCGCCAGCCTGAACGAAATCTCGTACAGCTATCGTTCTCAAGAACAAACCATGCTATGTGTATAGCGATGTATGTACAAAGTGTTCGAAAAGTTGCTCACCATTACATCTCGCTACCGCATTATAGAAGCTCCCAGACATTCCGAACACCTTGTATACGCCCGGACGTGAGTGTGTGTCCTCACATGCGTTAGTAGCTGCATAGAGTCACATAGAAACGTCTCGACTTCCGATTCTCCTAGCGCAGTGTTGAGTGCTTACGCCAAAACCGACCTGAATAAAAAAAATCGTTGGATTATTCCGTGGATTGATTACAACGGGAGGTTCAATCAATATGTTCGATCAACTGGTGCCATCGCATCGATGACATCCAGATGTGATGTGCGAGTGGGAAATAGGCTCACGTTTTCAATGTGAAATTCGACGACGATGCCGTCTCGCTAATCGCTTCATTTTTGTGTATGAATTTTGATGCTGCGTAATTTTTACACCTTTTTTACTCATCAGCAATTATCATGATTAGTCAAACATTTTTTCTCCAAAAGGAACAGTTGCACTCCACCAGGAATGCACAATTTTTTTTTAATCTCGAAATTTTCGTTTATTTGTGATGTTTCGCGAATTATGATGAAAAACATATGAGCACTTGTTATTTCCAGTAAACCCTTGAACAGGTACAGGTTTATGAATTTATCGCGTGTTAAATTGCCATTCATCATTGGGCTTAATGCGTGCTCACTTGTAGTGATACACATTTTTCACGTAAGCTTGCGAGTCCATGTGCATGTGTTCTTTAAACATCCCAATTATTTTGTCGGTAATATTTTTATTGAACATTTATCGACATTTCACATTTCAATTAGCATTTCCACTTTCCAAGTCGTTTAATAATTGAAAGTGATACTGTATTCGAAATGTCGTGTATGCTTTTTATTTTGTAGATATTCTCGCGCGTGCCTTGTGTTTTTTTTTTAATGAATTTTCTACTCAGTCTAATAAAAAAGTTTCTTTATGTTGAAACCAAAAAAAAAAACGTTACCGACAGAGTTGGCATCCACGTGGATTTTTTGAGTGGCAATGCGTGTGCACACAATCAAGGATGACCACGAGTCCAAACACTGAGGATTGCTGTCGAGAGACTCGAAGGAAATTGAAAGTTTCGTCTGTGGTGATTGACCAGAAATCGAACCGAGGTCTCGCCTCAATTTCCTCGATAACTTTGATGTATTTTTAGATCTCCAATCATTAAACTGGGTAATGTATTCCCGATGGCACGAAAAAAAAAATGGATATTTGAAATGAACAGAAAGTGAATCGATGCATGCTCATTAAGTTCAAATTCGTACCGTTGGGATTCGTTTGATTTCCAAATATAACTTATAGTCTGATTTTTGATGACATTGAATTGAAATTAGTTGCTGACACTCATCAATATGATGAGCACGAAGTCGGTGAGTATGGTTGGTTCAATCCAAATTTAAAAAAAATCAATAGTCCCAATTGTTGAGAAGCACACACGCTATTTTCTGGCGAAAGTGAACTGCATCGCTACCTCCCCTATCCGAGTATCCCGAAGTAAAAAAATCCCACGACGAAAATGTTGCCATAGCTACAAATATCCTCATTAAATAAACAAATAAAAATGATCCTCGTATCTGGACAATGTCCTCTGAAGAATCCATCGAACCATACACCATACAGAGTCCATCGCCATCATGCAGTTTCACTGGAAATGAAATTTAGTTAAAAATCGTCGATATTTTGTTGAATACGCGGTGAACTAAATATTTTTTGATAATTCCAAAATTTTCGTTATTTTGGCAGTATATTTGCTTTCTAACGAAATTGTCAGTGAAATTTACGAATGGAACGACTAAAATTTGCTTCCAAAGAGACTTTCTAAAATATATTTTGCTGCAATGACACAATTTTTGGGATTATTCCAACAAAACGTTTGGTAGAACGTATCGAACAAAATATCCATCTTTTTCAACCAAATTTTCTTTTCAGTGTTGGGTTACACGTTTGATTCGATATTATACATATCGTCTAGGATATTATATATATCGACGGAATATTTTCCATTGGGATATTTAATCGAGGGTATCAGTAGCAAGATATTTTGGCAGGAGTCAAGGCTGGCGATAATTTTTGTCGCGACTTTCGTGTGCTCAGGTGTACAGCATTTATTTGATGATCCATTTTAATTCCCACGTGGCGCTTTTGAATAATTGACAAAAAGCTACGCTCTCCATTGCAACATGAATTGCACAATGTCAATCAAACTGTTGTGTCCCAGGAATTATTAATTTCTGCAAACAACACACAATGGAATTAACTACCTCACGGTCTGCATCCCATCGAGTTAACTCAAGAAATTACGCACTTGCTACATTACTCGTTATCATTAAATCGTGAGAATACATTCTATTGTACGTCTGACCATATACGGGGTTCTATCACTTGTAATTAACAGGGAGCACTTGAAATAACGAAGGCCGCGATCTTTCATTGCTTAGAGAAGTATCACTTGTTAAATGTTGACCTAGTGGTGCAGATTGGTCACAGTGCGCAGCCAGAGGGTCAACCTTTATTTTCAGTTCTTTCCATTCCGTTATTGGAACAGGTTGTACGCTGGAATATGACGGAGACTCGTTACAGAAATAATTCCACTAACCGTAATTGCAGCACAAACTTATTTAGTCCCGATTGAAAAATTGGGGCGGAGCCAACGTCTTTCGAAAGTTTACCTACATTTGAAAAACTTGCGTGAAGAGCTTGTTTCCATACGATTGTTTGAGATGTTAATCACATCTTTGTGATTGTATCTTTTTTAGAAAGAGCATTATTAAAAACTTGTCGCGAGGTATCGATTTTTCGAAAAGCTGGTTGGCACTGTTAAGGGGAATTTTGGAGTCCATTTATATTGGAGTCCTTTTGCCATTCGTCCTATTTTTTCCAGGAATCATTATTTGGGTAAGAACGTAACCGTGATTATTTTATTCGGAGGATTTTGAACGTCATTTCGATAACGAAATGGCGGAATCGCTGTCTGGTACCAGAATAGAAATTTCTCCAGGAATGTAACGTCGACGAACGCGATCGAGTCACTAAAATTTCCAGAGCGTACTGGCTAATGAATTTTTTCCGATGGAACTTCCGCCTCGTATCGGCATGCAACCGAAATCGCCTTGAGCTTAAAAAAAACGAAAAAAAATTAAGCTTTGAGGATTTCGTTATAGCAACAGATCCACCATTTATTTACATGGAAACGCGGTCCAAATATAAAATAAAAACATGAATAAAAAAAAGTTGTTTTTAAAATTGGCAAAAAAAATACCACAGTCAAAGCTGGTTTGCCTCCCTTCATCAGTCTGCGTATATTGAATGACTTTATGAATATTACCGAAGAAATAGCATAAAGAGCGGCACCGAGACTTTTTCTACCATTAGGCCTGAAACTTTTTGTCAGCAGAGTTTATGAGAAAGTTTTTCCGAAACATAACTATTAGAGAGTTTTCTAAAGTGACTTGCCTTTGAACGATCAGGTCATTGCTGCGACTTTCGAGCTGTGGGATTCAAGGTTTAGCGATATTTTCGTTTGTAAATATCGGCGGATCGACTTTCGCCAATTTTCAAAATGCAATCGTTTCTACAAATTTCAGCCACTGCTAATTGTCTTCTGTTTGAAAAAACTTCTTTTGAATACGTTATTCCGAGAAACATGGACGAGTCAATAATGGAGTGTTTTTTTTATCTGTTATCTTTTTAAATTTCATGGTGAATTATCGCGTGTGAATAATAACGATGTGTGCGACTAAAGTCTATGATGGCGTTTGACTTATGGAGCAAACAGGAGACACAAGAGATTTGATCGTTTTCAATGCGGACTTGAAATTGTATCCGGGCATTGTTTATTACATTTCTTTCATGTGATGCATTATCATGCGAGCCTGTAGCTTTGCGAGTTCGCTCAGAAAGCTTTCAATGTTTTTTTTTTTTTTTTTTTTTTTTTTTTTTTACAACGTGGACGAGGCTGCGTGGCACAAATCATTAATAACAAAGTATCGACACGAAAGATTTAATTTTTTTTTATTCTCATCCATATATTTTCTTGAATCACGTTTTTCCAATGCGTGGAAAGTGTGGAATACACGTTTCAGGACATAGGCAGAAAAGCACCGGGTGACCCATTCCAATGGTTGATAGCTCTGAAGTGCAAAAATGTGGATTACAAAGGAATCTTGATGACACAGACTTGTTTGTTTCCTAGAAATCGAGTTTCAAGGAAGTTTGAAAAAGTATAAATTGCAATTTTTTCATTCGGGACTCAGATCAGCCTTCAGGATTTGCTGACCCTTTGAACAGGCCACCCTCTATACATCAGGCAAAACAAATGTGAGACTAGAAGCCAGCAATTATGGCGTGGTCTCGATCTTCTGTATACACAAAGCTTGCTCCACGACTACATTTTTATCTACATCGGACTTGGTTCGAATAATAATAAGGGGGTGTGAAAAAATGTATACTCTCTGCTTCAAGCTCTCTCGATCGTTCTCACAACTGTCGCAAACAAACGATACACTTCAGCGACATTGAGCATGCAACCACAGTGCATTCCGTTCTTGCTTTGGATTTTCCTGGATGTACTTGTTTCCCAGAACGTTTTCCATCGACCTCGGAAAACGATTTTCCAGTCACTGCGTCTACTTCGTTCGTATCTCTCGTTGCTTTCAAACACTGAAAACAAAATTTTGTTGAAAAAGATTGATATTTTGTTCGATACGTTCTACTAAACGTTTTTTTGAACCCCAAAAATTGCAGCAAATTTTTATCGTTCCACTCGTAAATTTCGCTGACAATTCCGTTAGAAATCAAACATACTGCCGAAATAACGTAAAGTTTAAAATTACAAAAAAATATTTAGTTCGCCGCATTCGAAAAAATATCGACGATTTTTAACAAAATTTTTGATAACGTAATACATTTTATTTGGATTACAGAACCGGATTTTGTCATTTTGGCCAGTTCGATCTACGTCGTATAATGTGGGCACGATTGAATGTGAATTAACTGCGATTATTTACAGTTTTTATGGACGTTTGAGTGACGGAATGACGCTCTGACGACCAAAAGAAAAAAATGATAATAATTGTCCCATCCTTTTGCGATCCAAAGGGTCGTGCGATCGTCCTCTTTCCCTTTTTATTTTTTCATGTGCTCACCCCTTTTCACGTTTCTACTAGATCTTTCCCTCTTGTTGTTGATTCTGACTAATGCGAGAGAACGCATGCGCTTTGGCATTGGCGGGAGAACACGGCAATCCACAGCGTGAGATTCTCGACGAGGGTACGCAACCCTTAGTTGACGTTCGCGCGTCGTGAACGTCGCAATGCTCGTTCTCGCGATTCTGATCCTTCGCCTCGCGACGTGGGCCAATGGTCTTCACGACCCGGCACCAGGTAAAAAGAAACACATTTGAAAAAGTTATTTTAATCATGTGGGACATTGATTTGTCTGTGGATTGTTTTAAATCGAAACGCCTAAAAAAATCGCCGTTTCAGTTTGCAACCTATACCACCATTTTTTAAATAAATAATTTTCGAAGAATTGACCGTGAGATCGTTATAACAAAAAAGTCACTATTTCTGCGAAAGAAACTCCCCGATTTGCGTCTGAGGAATTTCCAGTTTGAAAAGGAGTTTTGAACATTTTCTTCCGCATTTTCAGTCGATGGTTCCATTTTAAAAAATACACGTCCCATTAGAGAATGTTATTGCAATTGTTCCGTTGAATAATTGAGAATATTCACAAATATTCAGAGACTTTCCGAAAACGTACAATTACCTAGAGCCAGAAAATACTGATTGACGCCAAAGCTTCCAAGTCAATTAATAATTGACAAGATCGTTGGTGAATGGAAAAATGATGAAAATGGTTATAAAACGAAATGGAAGCTGGAAGCAAAATGTATAAATGGATGTTATTTATAAACATAAAAATCGTATTAACAAATACGACGTTGGATGGCGGAGATCCTTGTGATTTTTCCGTGGCTCGGTAATTAGAATATAATTAAAAATGATATTTCATTCGGATTGATGCCAATCTCCGTTTAAATCCCATGTAATCGCACGTGTGGCGGACCGGTTACTTAGTCAAGTGCGATTAGTCACTCGTCGGAAAAGGAGAAGGGGGTTGTGTGATTATATTTGTTGGCGGAGTATACACAGGAAACGAAGTTTGTATAAAATCGTGAGAGTGCATGCAGGTGCCTCGACGGAATAGAAATGTAGAGTGCAAGCCCCTTCAATCCCCGTGGCCCGAGTTGAGTTTCGTCTGTATTGTTTGTGTATTTAATGGGTGAGTGTGAGTTCCATTGGTTCTATTCTCGATTGCACGCTTTGGCCGACGATATATCTTTAATGCCGGGAGCTTGCTTTGTCACCCCGCCTTCCCCGAAGGTGGCAGGGTTATTAATTATACCAGCGAGGAGCGGAATTTTGCCCAACCCCAAGGTGCAAGTACAACGAACTCAAAGCCTAGTCGCGCTGTACTCTCCCCATCGCGTGATAATCACTCGCGTCTCGCTGTTGTGTCGCAGGAGACCTTGTGCAATTTTTGTCTCTCTCTCTCTCTCTCTCTCTCTCTCTCTCTCTTCGTCTCTCTCTTTCTCTCTGCGGTTGTAGTAAAAATACCGCTTTCCGGGGCAAATGGGACAATAATATGACACCCGCCTGTGCCGCAGAATTTTTTGACTCCCTTACTGTTCACTCGGTTGCTTCTTTTTCCCAACGCACCACGAAAAAACGGACTGCGAGAACTCCTTTATATGCAAGGCTTTGACTTCACACATCAGTGACACTTATTGCACTCATTATAACATCGAGCAAGCATCCATTTCCTGCTGTAATTAACGCAGCCGGGATTTGTTCCGTACACCAGCGCACAATGAAATTAATTTCTGTAAAGGGGTTTAAACGTAATGGAATTACGATCACCGCCTACACGTGTTTCTATGACTGTTGAAAATATCCCACCCACTTACTAACGTTTCGAGCGTTTTGTTACTGAATCAACAAACATTTGTGCCGATTAACTTGCTTGATTCAAGAAATGTTGAATTCCTCGACAATCGCGGGTGCAAATTTGTCTAATACCGTGAAATGCGACCAAACAGCAGAGGACTGTTGCATTTTACAAAATTTCCTCTATAAAGTAAGATACACGATTCTGGAAAGATGTTGCGATTTCTTTAGTGTCTCATTGACTCGCATGTGATCGTTATAGCTGGTAGGGCTTCGGTAGAATGGGCACGAGGATAACAATCGTTATTCATGGGATGGCTTACCAACGGAAACGCTTCGACCTTTATTATATCAATTTTGTAACGGAATTGATACGGGCAGCTTGCTTTTTCGGTAAAATAACACTTTCATCTCTTATCCTTATTTTTCATTCAGTTTCGTAGCGTTTAGTGCCCCGTATGTCGGTGCGATTTTCTCCCTTTTGCCGCGGAGCACGAATAGGGCGTGCGGATTGCATATCACTTTACGATCGTAAATGCAAATAAGTGTGAATACGTAAAACGTCCAGACGACGGCACTGTATGAATATATATTTGTGAATATACATTCGTGTTGAGGAAAAACAAGGAAAATCTTTTTTTCTCCTCTTACTGACACCGGACAAAATCAATTTTTTCGTATATATTGAATCTGACAGGAAAACTCGAGGAAACGGTACTTATAATTCGCATAGAACGTGGAAGGTGCATCATTGCAATTGCAGCGACGCTGCTATATAGGAACTGGACATTTGTCGACCTGTGAACTTCTTTAGAAACAGACACGTTCATGCTGCGATTGTTGGCTCGTGTATAACGTATACAAAGCCAAATGTCCTCGCATATACATGATGGAGATTGGGCAAAGGGGCAGCTCATGGTGCGGGAGAAGGGCGATTAAGTAAATTCAGTTTTTAGGTGTCATTTCAATAGTTTTCGCGGTTGTTCGTTGATATACGAATTGAGGCCTGGATATACGATTTGGAGGATGATGTCCTTCTCTTCCTTCTTCACTGAACCATCCACTCAACCGTCAGTCAATTAGCTGTCACCTGGATAAATCAGTATTCACATTATGTTCCTGCCGGTATTATGATTCCTCAATTTCGCTCGTTTGCGCTCTCTGATGAGTGCGAGGATCTCCTCACTTTTGTCATTCACTTCCACTATAATATCATGCTCGTGTCGTCAGCATGGAGTTCAGTGAAGTGGGTATCAATCCTATTCGTTGGCCATGCCGATTTGAGTCCGTTTTGTAATATTTTGAGGACGCTCTGTTTCGACAGCGTTTGTCAGATCAGGATCGAGTAATATTATCGAATTTTATAAAAATCAAACCAAGTTTCAAGAATTATTCCAAATACCGAAAAGTCGAAAAATTTCGTGTTTTATGAGCATTTTTTAGTTTTGTAGACAAAAAACAAATTCAACATTCAATCAGTGATGACGAGTCACATTTTTCTTCACGTTAAAATTTCAAACTCTTCTCAATTGTGTCCTCGATCCACAAAGTACAGGAAAGACAATACGAGGATATGGCACAAGGAGAAGCTATTCAATCCCTTATCTTCGTCATTTTTTTTTCAATCTTTCAGCATATCGTTACACGCGTGTCACCTGTCAGCCGTACGGAAGGATAGCTTCCTGGTTTTCATGTGTGTGTCCGTGCGCTGATAATAATAGGCGAAACGAAGGTGATTGGTTAGAAGGATGGGAAGAAGGAGTTTGAGTTCTCCGAAGTCGACGGGCTCGCTGTTGCACGTTTACTGTTGCCCTGTGGGTGTGCTATACGTCATGTATTTCAAATTCTACTCCACGTCGAGGTAATGATGGTGACAGCTGAAGGCAGAATGATCTAAGGGCAGAAATTAATTATTTCTGCATCACCGACGTAATAACTACGCCAGAGGTAATGACAAAGGCACGCACGGAGTACTTGTCCAGTCTGAAAGTTATTGTTAACATGGTTCAATCGAGCGTGCATTGGAAAAGCAGAGAGTTTTATAATATTTCACATGGTTTGTTTCGATTTTCATTTTATAATTATTATTCGTCATAATGCATTCGATTCCCACCGAATAATTTACCGTTCCACTTCCATTTCGGAAATAATGAGCCATTTGCTTTTGAGAATGTCCTTTCCTCGATTCACTGCTGCGGAGAATCTTCACTGAGTACGTTCCACCGACAACGCTGTTTTTTATTATCAACAAGAAGGAGGATTAACGGCGAGACCCTCGTTATTTCCGATGGAATTAGTTTTAAAATGTTATTAATCCGGCACAGCTCGTAACGAGATTACCTGGACGTCGATGCTGATCAATTTGTTCAGTAACAAGCGAACGGAGCTTGCTTCCACCATCATTAATATCTATTGTGTCTTTTAAAAACTTCTACCAACTACGAATTCAAGGCTGATTGATCTTAAGTTCGTTGATGCGAAAATTCATCTGAATTCGAATCAAGGAATTATTTCTTACTCGGAGAGAAAGTTTGCAGTTGTTTTTCACTAGTTATACAAATTCGAGAGCAAACAAGAATATTCAGATGGAAGGGATATTGTTTTCATGTGATCATGGACAGAAAAGTTTGCTCGACCGTGAATCCGTGAATTCCTCAGCGTGTTTTGTAACGGATTTACACCGCGATTTTTACGTAGAATTTTCTTTCCCATAAAATCGTGACGGTTTCCGTTTAGTTAATTAAAATTTCAGTAATTTACTCACTTCTTCAACAGACGAATGAAAATTTTGTTTTTCACCCGAAAAATATGAGATTTTTAAAAATAGTAAAGTTGCCAAGCGTACTAAAAATTCTTTTCATTTTGAAAACACGTCGAAAAATGAAAAATCGAGGTAGTGGTTAATCTTGTTGTGAAAGGAATGTTTCCACCGTGCTCTGAATCCAGAGGTGGTGAAAAAAAAATTCGGAGATCCAATTAGCCCTGAATATGAAAAAAATGAATTGAAAAATCGAAAAACATGAATCTACCAGTCCAGTTTTTTTTTCTTGCATAGGAAAA
The DNA here is from genome assembly GCA_037952995.1 of Hyposoter didymator. Taxonomy (NCBI): domain Eukaryota; kingdom Metazoa; phylum Arthropoda; class Insecta; order Hymenoptera; family Ichneumonidae; genus Hyposoter; species Hyposoter didymator. The sequence continues at coordinate 16,730,335 of JBAJMU010000001.1, read as the reverse complement.
TCGGGCAGATGAAAAATAGTACGAATTGGAAGGGGTCGGGAGGATGGAATGGAAATTTAGCACGAAATATAGTATAGGATGGACTCAATGAATGTAAAGCCTCGTTGGAGGGTGCGTCAACCCACTCATCGTCACCGCTACTTCCCCTCTCGCTTTAAGCACCGATTGGCCGTGCAAACATCACGGTGCGTTGTGTCCTCGTCGCAGTGGTTTCCTGTTTGCGAATTAGGTGCAATCAAATGGGGAAATCTCCACCGGCAAATATAGGAGGCTGCCGGCCTTCTCGTCAAGCTTTACCACATCCACTTTAACTCTCCAACACAAATAAACATGTACACACATCCATGTGCTCTCGGTCTCACTCTAAAATCGCTTTATATCGTTCTCACAGTTTGATAATCGACGAGAGAGCTTTTCCGGTAACTTAATCGACAGCTTTTCTCTCTCGTCGCTTCTTCCCCTTCGATTCTCTGTTCCCCTCTCCCCCTGAGGTCCTCCATCCAACTTCATTTTCGATCGGACCATTCATCTGTCCACGGCCCTGTTTTTGCCCCCCGAGAGCAGTGATTAACTAAAAAATGGTCAGCCACGCGTTGCACGAACATTTCGTGTGTTCGAAAAGCTTTCGTCCCCTGTGATACTTGGATGGCACGAGCGTTTAAGTTGTTTGAATTTTTACCATGTCCAACGCACGTTCTACGAGGCTTGTTCGGAACATGAAATACCAGCGGGACGTCAATAGAAAAAAAAAAAAGTAGTATACAAGTGACCGTTTTGTGTCATGCATCGTGAAACAGATTGTCAATTTCGTCCTTCGCTCCTGTAGCCATCGAGTGGAGTGTTAAAAATTTCCACACTATGGACGCGGAATTTCGCACTCACGCGCATTTGCGTGTCGAAGCCTGAATTCGCCTCCATCGTGGACACAATTTATATCAAATTTTGTACCCTTTTCCGGTCTCGCCTTTCAGCATTATCGGGTAATTTAATGATGCGGGTAAAATGAGAAGAAAAGAATCGAATGAATTGAACTACATGCTGATTTTTTTTTTTTTTTTTAAATAAATAATCGACACTGCGTAAGTTTCTTTTTCTGATCTTATCTGGAAACAAACAAATTTAGTCGTTTCTGTATAGATCGAGAAAATAGTTAAAGGAGAATGCAAACAGAGATAACCCACTTTTTCCATCACAACGTTACAGTCATTTGATTCTGCCCCTCAATTCCACTCTATTCGGCTGTTACGAAATTCATTTTATTCTGTATTAAAGTGACTCCATTGGGATAAGTGATTGTTCTTTTTGATTCGATGTTTTTTCCATCATGATAATAATACTCTCGATAACGTTGATCAGTTTCTAGTAACAAGCCGAAATGTTCCTCAATTGTTATTCGCTTAATTGGTGGGATCGTTATCGCGTTGATGTGAAATTGTTTTGTCCGAGGAAATTGTCACATGGGGACGGACCAGCATTGCCGAATCGAATCCATTGCCAATTGAAATGTTTATTGACAATTAAGTGATTTTTCGGAGATGAGGAAATTCTGCTCTCGGGTAAATTATTTCATTTTTGGTGGCTATGGCGGGTGCAACTAAATTTGAAGGGATATATTTGACACACTCGAGGGTAATTATTAGTGTACATTTTGGATCTTTATTCCAAGAGCATGGAACTAGTATCGCGCCTACGTTGCCACAAGTTCTATTATTGAGAATTGAGAAAAGGTCTAGAGTTCAATCGAAGTATATCGGAGAACCGTTCTCACGAGAGAGTCACGTCTATATAGGCAGAGATTCGTCGTCACTCTGAGTTTTGACTTTTTCACCTCACGGTAAAAGTCGTCTCGAGCCCTCATGAAAACCTTCGAGAGAAAAAGAACAAGTATACGATATAGTAGGGAATATATACTTGAGGAGAACGGGGATGCCAGAGCGAACATACAGGACTCTGGGGCGACGACAGGCGCATTATTCAAATTTTATATCGCTTCCTCCGTTCCCCGGCACTCTTTCTCTCTTTCCGTCGTTTTCCTCCGCGCGCACTGTTCGTCAGAAACCCGAGGAAAACCCCGTCGAAGGATCACTAGCGTGGCAAAGGCGAACCACTTTACCGGGACGACGAAAAGTTTTCACGTTTTGTCGCGGTTTTGTCCTGAATCGCTCTCGAGGCCCCTTCCGATCATATTCCTCGACGAAAAGCCTCCTCGTATATATGCTAGTGGTATTGACGGTAGCCCAATAGATAGAATCGCAAACGGCCCGTGAGTCAAATATTTGTAAATAAGAAACAGTCACAAATGTTTATTTTTCAATAACATTTTCGTTCAAGTCTTCGGATCACTAATGACAAAGAATAACAAATTTTAATGAGAACGTACGAATCGTAAAATTTTTCATGCGCTATATCGATAACGATACAGTTAAAGGAACGAGACCAAATTGAGAATCGGCATTCAATTTTTTTTTTTTTTTACAAATTTTACGATGATTCGTAGAAGTGGCTTCGTTCAGACGTTTTCCAGACAGAAGATTTCGCCATTTCTTGAAAATTCCGAGGAAGCAATTTTAGAGATCAGAGTTAAAATGATTCTGCTCCTCTTGCAGGAAAGCTCGAAGTTATGTGGCCCGAATTTTGAGAGCATCAATGTGCAGATTTAACCCTTCGACTGCAGACTGGCTCTGTCCTACTCTAACGAAAATAAAGAGAAATTGGTTATTCCGAAGAGTTTCTAGAGGGTTGGCTTCGCTTAGGTCAGTTAGCAGTTTTAGTTGAAGTTCCTAGTTAGCTAAGTTGGTAAGTTCAGCTATTCAACATCGTCGAGGTATCTCGTATACCTACTCGATGTGGAGGGCGTTTCCCTTAGTATATCCTTTGAGCTTGAACATTAACTCTTGAGGTTTAACAATAATGAGGAACAAATTTTTTTTGTGGAAGGAACAGCAGGCAGAATGAACGAATCGTTCGTTTCATTTCTTCATGGTGCACAGGCCCTTGGAAATCAACAGCATTCCGTTTGGTTGTGCAAAATTTTGATGCAACGTTACGACTCACACGAAAACCGATCCACGACAATAGCGAACGACAAGTATTCAATAAGTGTAGCATAAAACGGACGTACATGCTGGCACAATGGATGTTACAGAAATTCCGTTTCATTGAAATCTCTCGCTTTCCCTCTCATGGTGCATATCCGCGGACATTTTATCAACCCTTTCTCAAAGGCCTTCCTGTGGCTAATCTTCTTTTTTTCCGACTATGCATAAGAATTAATATTCAAGCAAATGTAAAAGTTTATCGAATGTATCGGGCGAACTGTTGAAAAATATTGGATGCTGTCAATTATGCCTTGTTATCGATAAGCAGAAGAAAAAAGACGCGCGGACAACTGAATTTATATTTCTAAATCTCACGAGTCTCGGGGATAAGTGTATAGAAACAAAAATAGAGTTTGAAGCCTCAGATCAACACGTTTCGTGTATTTTCCATAATGTGAGAAAAATCATAACTCCCTTCGTCTCGATTAGCAGAATAGAATGATAAATTATTTAGATTTATAACTTTTTTTTAAAATCTACGATCGAACATCAGTAGCAATAAGAAAAAGTTGGAATTTTCATTTAGTCTCTTTTATTGGAAAGTTATGGATAATTTGGGGAATCAATAAATTTCTACTAATCGTAATTCCTCGTACTGCACATTGGAAAGCGAGAAATATCGAGCTGAAGGAAAAAACAAACAAGTGGTGGCTGTCACGACACGGAATGGCCTATATGTGTGTATACATAGTTGCACGTCATATCGATCTTCGTCTTCGCAAAATACACCAAATGATTGACGGGCAGAGCAAACACCAGTAATAAAAACTGCCTGTACATGGCATTTTTAAGGTCCTCCGATTCGTTTCTTTTTCTTCGTCTCCTTTTCTTTTCCACATAGCAGCAGCGAGAGCGCGCGTGAAATATATGCCGGTAACCGTACCCTGGGGATAAGTATATAGAGATTTCAACGAGACAACGGTGCAAAAGAACTCTCGGCATGGTTCGCGAGTAAATTATAAAACGTGCAGTCCGGAAAAATAAAAGCATGCACACAAGTAAATCTCTCAGTCTGCATTAACGTCCCGTTGTCTGATCCAAAATACAGTAATACTACTTGCGCGTGTGACCAAAAACTGGTCAATAATATTTCACGATTACAAATCCCACGTGTTTATAAAAATACCAACGTTCTGCAAGATTTCTATTGAAACCGAATCTTTTTACGAAACATAAAAACTCCGAGTTACGTTTGAACGAATGATCAGAAGCTTTTATTTTCGGTGCCGATTGAAAAACTACAAATTCTGGCAAGTGTGCAATTTATGCCAGGCGGTTACTCCCGCTATTCCGATCGAATATTTCATCTTTTTCGTACCGATAACACATTTTTATATCAAGTTTTTTATTCTGCCGCTTCTCCTCTATTTCTACGTAAATGCCAGCAAATATTTTCCGCCGTACATATATGTATAGTGATTAATTAAAACGATTGCGCAAAAACTATGTACCACGTACGAAACGAGACTGGACCAGCACCCAAATCCACTCGCAACCACCCTTCTCGACGTACAAAAAATCATAAGAAGACTGAAAAATTACAAGCCCTTGGACTTACGTGAACGATTCAACACAGAATAAACACACACACACACAAACATATAAATAGATGGAGCGTATCGATGGATCCACCGTCTACTACCTCAGGGAACTACGTGCCATTGTTTGCTTTCATTTTCAAAAATATTTATTGCTTTTCCTTCCATGAGAGTAATAATCGCACGGTACTGCATAAAAAATACGCGTATGGCAAATTCCCCACATGAAAGTAGCGAATCAAGTTTCTGCGTCAATTACATGCACTTACCTGTGTTAACTGCGTCCGGTTTTTTCAAATCGATATTAAATTTTCCACTAAATATACTGTCTGTAACGCCGTCCTTTATAAATTCATTGAGGTTTCCCTTCAAAGAGAAATATTGTATGGAGTTGAATTGAAATTATTCCACGATTAAAATATCCGCCATTCATGAGTTCAAACATAAACGGTTGTTTCGTGTAATATGCCAACATGAAAGTCGAATTTTCGTTTTATGAGTCGGGTTGCTTGATATGAAAATGGGAGCCTTGCTTGGAATTTTTCAATGCAGATGAATTTCCCGAACAGATGATTCATGCATTAATGATCTTTGCAATTGTATTCACGTCAAAAAGCAGATTCTGGTGATGCTGGAAACCATCGAGTGTTTCAACGCGATATGGACGTCGTTTTTTTTCATTTTCTATTTTCATTCGAGAAGCATGTCGTTTTTGCTGTAACTGATGTGTAGAAAAAAATTTTATTCACTCCATTTGTCTCCTGGTCAAATGAATTCTACAAAAAAAGATTTAAAAAAATGTTTAAAGTCATTCCGAACGTATTTCGATGAGAGACTCGGTAGAGTCTCGAGACAAGTACAGCACTCGACAGCTCGGTCGTCTATCGGCCCGAGACTCGCCAGAGTATATTTTCTCTGTATAAAGCATTTTCTGTGATGGGGGGAATAATTTTCTTCAACTGTGGAGCCCAAGAGAAATTTCATGATCTGGAAATTGAACTGGAAACCAATTGAGAAAGAAGCGTTCGATTGAGCCTTACGTCAGCGTGATTGATGCATTAATTGCTGGGGAATTGAGTTTCTCATTGGTCGCGACTCCGGCTGCGTAGGAAGTTTGTATGTACGAATGAGGATAGTTTTCACAGTGTTAAGAGTGAAACGTCAAAAGCTTGTGTTTGGAGGAAATTTATGGTGAAAGAGTAACGGCCAAAAGGAGTTAGCCGGGCAACTTTGAATTTTCAACTTTTTGATAATTACCAAGTTTTGCTTCAGCCTAGCCTTAGGGAAATTCAAAGGAAAATTCAGTTGCCCTCCAGCAGGTCGCCAATTTCTACAATTATTGTATAATAAATCCTCAACAATTCATTGAAAAATCTTATTAACTTGAACCAAATATTTGACTCAGACATGAGTCAACATTGACTCAAAAATTCAACGCAAATGGGAATATTATAAACGATTCCTAATCAACAAAGAAAACGTTGAGAACCGCAATGAAAAGGCGATCTACTGAATGCTCAAGAATATACAAACATTTTGTTGGGCAGAAGTTTGTCTCTGGAGTCCCCGATGAAAACTCTCTATTGAACGTGCTTTCTAAATCGGTTGAGAATTTTTAGAGGACTATGAAAATTTTGTCATTTCGCCGTCAATAAAGTATCTGGGAGGTTTCGGTCCCAATATACATTTACTTGCATGCACCCTCCTATTTATCACGTTCCGTGTCGACGTTTTTTTTCTATTGAGCAATGAACAAGTTCTCTAAACTCTCGCTCTATTTTATTTATGTTTACACCCCCTTTTGCAGCCGCCCCTAGTCCGGATTTTCCTGGCTCGGCCTCATGAGAAGTATCCGCAGTTTCACGAAGGGTCGATCGTATGTCCTTATGTTTATCGTCGGTTGGTCGTTATATGGTCGTTAAAGGGGTAAATTACGAGGTGGCGGAGGGTCGATGAGAAGTCTACACCACGTGTGTTAAGTTTTCGATTGGAGACATTATGGAAACCTTGGGGAGCATAAAAAGTCTGCTTTTTCTCTTCATATATCTGTAAGCAGTGTAAGCCCAAAGTGTATTGCCGGAGTAAAACTTGCTTTTCATGAGAATAAACTTGAAACGCGCGTCAATGACTGCAACAAGCATTTTTTTTCTCTTTATCCAACGTTCCATTTCTACGGATACTTCAGAAACGATGTAAGAAAATGAAAATAAAAATAATCTTGACAATCGTTGTGATAACGAGTGTCACGAAAAGAATTCGAATTTGCTGAATTGTCCAGAAGGAAGCTCGTCGATGGAGTTTACGTGTATGAAAAGGAAGTATTTGAAAAAGTTGCAGTGAAAATTTGTTGTGCTTCATGCACGAAACATTGAAATAAATGCAAACTTCCCATAATCTTGCAGGTAAATGTTATCGTTGGGATTTGTTGTCGATGTCATAGAATTTTCAAGGGTTGCGTTCTTCGATGAGAAGAACGAGGGTGATTTTCATAATGATTCGCTTTTTCCATGTATATATGGAAATAAAAAGAATATTCCAGGGATGCTGCGAACGTTTATAGGTTGACGTTAATGGCTGGTAAACTGTTGGCTCGCGGCTTATGGCCGTTTTATAGTGTCAGAAGGGAGAAGGAGATGTGGTTGTTATACGTTGCACTTGATCGTAACTAGCATCGTGATAGTCTTTTACCAAGATCCGTACTTTTGGGTTAACAGCAGTTCCTCGCACGATTCTTATCTCTACTTGAACCTTTGTCCCAACAGAATGAATAAGATGTAAACAACCTTGTTAAAGAAGATCGCAAACTTGAGGGAT
>JBAJMU010000001.1:16699190-16722781 GCA_037952995.1 Hyposoter didymator | reverse complement strand
AGTATGAAAGGGGAGGAGAATTCTTCAACTTTACCGCAGAACTGTGTCGTATGATATAAGCGTCGTGACTCTGTAAACTTGGGCGTCGCGACGCCAAAAAAAAAATGATCCAACAATTCTCCGGAGAGATTTTATCTCTTGGCGCCCTTTCCAGCCATGTCCACAGTTTTACTTCAAACTTTCGAATTTTCCGGGAACGACAAACAACTTACTGCTCTTCATTTTACACTTTTGCATCTCAAGTATGGTGCATCGAATATGAGCCTCATGGAATTATTATACATCCATGTGCTTGTAGGAAAATAAATAAAAATAAATACACGCAAGATCATTTGAGATATAGTGAATCGCACATGTTTTTTTTCAACTTTTCAATGCAACGCTCGGTCAGTTATTCGTTCTTTTACATCGTTGCGTTTTCATTCATTGAAAATTTATCAAATTCATGCATAAAAAAGATCCAGCACGCAGTTTTTGTGGAAAAATGTTAATCCTTCGATGAGTGCACACATCCAAGTGCATTTTGGGTCAATCTGACCCAAGGCGTTTTTCAAACCGTTGTATTCCGGTGAACATGCATTTTCTGTTTTTTTTTTGTCGACTCGCTTTTTGTACTAAATTGTCCATATTTTGTAGCTCTAAATTCATTTATTTGTTTATTTAATTATTTATTTTTTGACCAAGACGAAAATTCAATAGCGAAAAATTCGGTGCCCTTGAATCCCGACCAGCGGTGAGAGAAAATTGTTCGGGTCAAAATGACCCAGTAAGTACTCGACGGGTTAAAAATGAAAGTGAAAAGAATTCGTGAACACCGAAATAAACGTAATTTTCTTAAATTTTATCTGGTGTCAAATGAGCCTCGCCTGATTACGGTGGGAGGCAAAGTGACTGACGCGGGCAGCTTCTTTTTTTTGTTCGTTTTGATGGACAGGTAAATTTCCTTGGAGCTTCAAGTTTTCTATAATTTCTTGAAATTGCGTTCTGCCATTTTGCACATCCTCGCAGAATGATCGATCACTTGACGTTTTGTCGAAGAGGAACGAGGCTCATTTAACAGGAGATAAAATTTGCTCAACGTAACGATTCTGGTGTCGTCGAATCAGTTAACTCGTAAACGAGATGGTCGAAAAATCAAGTGATGCGTTTTAATCGCACGTGAATGTATATATACGTCACAAATACTTTTCCACGAACGCTAATCGAGTTTGGTCTCAGGATATCCGGATGACGAGACGTTATTGTCAAGCTCCCCCAGATTCTTCCTATTCTCCTTTCGCAGGTGGATCAATTTTTTGCTCATCCCTCAATTTTCTGTCATACAATGGGACGCGTCTCCAATTTAGACGTAAATGGTGCAATTACTGAAGCGTATAATTATCTTCCTCCATAAGCTCCGAGACTATGGGGTAGTGTTCGCACGATTTCGTACCTTTTTGCTGCTTTTCCTGCGGAGTTTATTCCTCCAACTCAATTTCACAATGTTCCCTATTGATTATTAAAATTTTCACCGTTTCCACTGATGCGATCGCCGCCGCCTCATGAGTTTCAATGAGATACTTTCCTTCTTTTGATCGAAAGGTTTGCGAAAGTCTCTCAGAGCTTTCAAATGGATTTCTAAATGGTATAAGAAAATGGAATATCCGTTAACTCTCGAATTTAAAGACCGATTAATCAAGATTGCTCGGTGGGTTCCATTCGAAGGATTACCCTGACGATCATCACAATATTTCATAGCATTGATACGATTTATAATTCATTACGAAAGCGAGTTAATGGCACAGTCACCTGTACCGAGGAAATACGGAAAATTAAAACATCAATCGACTTTCCACCAAGACGTGTCTTTGTATAAATTTCAAAAATTCGAAAATCGTTGCATTCGATGGTGCAGCAACACTCGAGCCAGCTATTTCGATGCGAAATGTCTTTAGAGCGAGGCCAAATCCGTTTCAGCATCTGACAAAAATGCGTCAGGAAATTCTACTTTCAAATATCCAAGGTTCTCGGCGCAACATTTTTGCTGAGAATAAAAAAACGTTTTCGCACCAAAGAATGAGACTTTTTGTCCATCTGTGTTGCTAAAAAAAAAAAAAANAAAAAAAAACACACGAGGCATGACAAGCAACGACACATTCCGGAAACATAAAAATAGAAACGAAGTCGTAGAGATTCGATACGTCCAGTAGAAATAAGGTTTCCTAACAATGGTTCCAGCATATCCTACCAAAGGCAGTAATGACGGACAAAGATGACTGAATGAGCCGAATAAAAGAAGTCAGGGATTTACAGAACTATTTTATTCGGTTACTGCTGCATAACTGCTCGTTAGTTTCATGAGAACGTGCTCGAATTTAGTTTTAACCAATTCGTTAACGAGTCGAAAGTTTTTCTAATCCGTAAATCTTGACTCGTTAATCCTTTTTTGTGCACTTCGTTTGAAGTTTTGATCATAGAAACCGTGCGGTCCGAACTTATCGGACCGAGAGCAGGCGACTCTACGTATATTTCCGGACGTTATTCATTTTTGTTCCTCCTCTTGCTGGAATGCCTTTTTTCATCCATTCTGACCCACTTTTCTATTGACTGCGTGTATGTGCACATACATGCGAACAGAACGGTCGCGCTCTAGCAGCTTTAAATCGCGAAATAATAAAGGCTATAGCTGAGACTCCACAAATGACCCTTTCTAGCGGAGATCGGAGATCACGGTTACTACTGCAGCTTTCTATAATCTATATATCTATATGTCGCGGTGTATATACCTTTCTTTCTCGTTCGACGAACGAGCCAGTCCCTCACCAAAATCCCGCAGCTGTATCCCGTGAATCTTCCAATCCCCGTACTCTCAACCGTTCCGTTGCTTCACGAGTTTGCGAATTCAATGGACGCCGCTAATACGTTTTTCCCAAACAATCGCAGCCAAAGTCCGTTATCGCTGAAATACCGGAGCTTGCCCGCCAAAATAAATGAAAACCTTTGCTTCCTCTCTCCCATATACGCAGCACTCACCTATGTGCAGCTTTAATGATCTTAATTCTTAGAGTAGGGGTGATTGCTGGATCGTGGAGGGAGTTTACTAACGCGAAATTTCGAAATAATCGAGTACAAAAACCTGTGCATCTGGTACTGAGATGATTCTGAACGGTCACGAATAAACGTGTCTTGATACCTCGAGCCTTGCGGAAAATGCACCTGGCGATTTTACGAGAGCATCCAAATTCCCACTAAAAAAAACTTGAACACATTTTGTCTTTGGTCATTCAATCACTTTAGTTCTTTAGAGAGGCTGCTGAGATTCGTGTACGTCAAGCATTTTTCATTTTACTCATCGATTCCTTCAAAGAAACTTTCATGGTCCACATTATTAGTCTGTTGACTTCCATAATCAACAAAGCGAATCTTAAATTTTTTATGAATGAATTAAAAACAACTCTCGACTGCTTCTTTAGTGTCAATAACGATTTTGAGCTTCGCGGTTGAAATTTTGTTGGATCACATGTCATTACGAAATTATTTTGTGCGTTATCCGTAGATTGTATAATGAACTTTCGAGAATATATCATCAGAATGAGTCTCCATCAAAAATTGGTATCGTGTACTTGTTGAATCTTCAAGTTTTGTTAAAAATCTTCGATATTTTGTCGAACAGGATGAATCAAATATTTTTAGATAATTCCAAAGATCTCGTTATTTTGGCAGTGTATTCGGTTTCTGATCCGGAATTGTCAGAGAAATTAACGAGTGGAACGACCAAAATTTGCTTCTGAAGAGACTTTCTAAATTTTTTTTGCTGCATTGACACAATTTTTGGGATTATTCAAAAAAACGTTTAGTCGAACGTATCGAACAAAATATCCATCTTTTTCAACAAAATTTAGTTTTCAGTGTCGACATGCTCAGTCGCTCACGCGTATATATACATCGATCTATATTTATTGTATTTTCTGCTTTGCAAACCAAAACGATTCTGTCGTAGCCGCGCATGAATAGCAAACTATATGGTACACACGAGAGAATGTAAAACTACTATGCTGCTTAATATCTATACTTTTGTTTCTATCGTGTTCCGCATGAGCACGAGAATTTAACCAATTAACCCGCTTCAATTTTCTGGGGCAAGTGTTTAAACTTAAACGCCGAGGCGAGACAGTCCCAAGCAAAAGCTGTGGGTTAACGAGCTGCTCCAGAATCCAATAACATTGCTACGTCGTTTAGCATACTTTGTAAAATATCGGACAGGACTTTTTCGTGCACAATTTGAATGACCGACGCGAGTGACTTGAAGTGATTTTTCAAAAAATCAATCAATTTCACGTCCAACTAAAAAATCACTGCAAGATTTTTGAATGTTTCCATTGATTTCAGATTCAACTCACGTATTCGTTCTCGATCTAAACCCAAGCAGATTCTCTTCTCCAGCTACTCGCCTGAATGTCGAAGTTTCATAGACTACGCAATCTTCAGCTAATTATAAGTTTGACCTTGTTTTTCAATTCGTAGAGTGAGTTTTATTGTTCTTGTTCTTCTCGTTCATTAACAAATCTATTTCCTGGAGAATATTACACGGTATAGAATGTTGAGCGTTGCGCTTTGATGGCGATCGGTATATCCACCGCGTGTACATTCGATACAGCTGTTGTGTAAAATTGATTAAGGGTTAGCAATTCACTTCACACGCGTGTGAGACTCACGTTGATCGGCGCGTGAGTAAACTTTCTTCGGTATACAGAGAGTCACATTCTGGCACGATCTGCCTCACGTCGAAACATGAAGGATCAAATTGGAAGAAGGTTTCTATGCTATTCTCTCATGTTAGCGTATAAAATCAATGAAAAGAGAATGCAGTTTGCGTAAGCGGTCCATTAGCGATATTATTACGATTGAACGAGAGATGGATCGTTGAGCGAAGCTCAATCATCCTTTATCGAACCGAAACTCTTCGTCGCTCGAATAGTCTTGCGTTTGGTTGCGACGTGTTCTGCATGCGTTCTCGCAGCTCAAAGCAGTTCCTTCTCGCTCACTTTCAATTCTTTCAGTCGCTCGCCCAGCAGTTCGTAATTCTGATTGATAACTGAACCGCGATAAATAATTCTGTATCAATCAGGAGCTTTATCTGGGTCGTTAGGAAGATTGACATAATTATTGCTTTTTCTTCCGTGTGAAATTATCGGTTTGGGGGGGACTGATTCGATTTTCCATTCCCTTGAGGTTGTCGCCGTGTGTTGAGGAAAAAAAAAAAAACTGACATGACGGAAAAATGACAGGGGAGCTCTGTGATCGAACTTTTTCACCAGAAATCTGTTCCTTCAAATTACTGCACCAATTTGTTGAAACTTGTCCCAGGAAGATGAATTGTCAATTGTTCAATTATCGTCGGGCCGACGGTAAATTAAAATTCGTTAATAATGAAATTTAGAGTGTACAACTAAATTTGGCATTATTCAAAATGCATTCGATTGTGATTTGCATTCAGAGGAACCATGAAATTAAGAATTAACAGCAACTAGTCCAATTTCCCATTTAATTCTTGAGATCAATCGACTATAAAGAGATATCCGGTGACCTCGCGATTCAACAGAGAAAACTAAGTAACTAACACGTTCGTTATACGAAGAGGCAATTCGCGTGCTCTCCAACGACCATTACCTATACTAGATAATGGTCGATGATGGGCCCGTATCACCTAATGGGATATTCTTCCTGGCAGCGAGAGTTTCCGAGTTAGGTGTACCTTGCAGACTCACTCAGTTAAACTCCGCATCGTTGAAATACCACGAGATCACCTATTAGCGTTTCTCGTTATACAGGACTCGCTCGTCGTCCACGTACACTCCGAACACACGCTAATTTTCTCCTTCGAAAATCTAAATACAATTGCAATAATTACTCAAAAATCTCACAAGCAAATGAAATTAATTTGTCAAAATTCTCTTACCCAAGTTATTCGAATAAATTTTTTTTCAGATTCAAATACTTTTCGGTGGCCACGAACGTTTCGACTCCGCGCACGAAACAACATCCGATGACAAAGAATTGAAAAGACGAAATATCCTGAACCTCGCAGACTGCACGAAAACACAATATTTCTACAATGTACCACAATATCACACCATAGACTTGTCACACCACTCTCCACACCATAATCTGACCCTATACACCATTATATCAGACTAAGCACTATTATATTACGCGATACATCATCAGATCTCTCCATGTGACATAATGCCACACCATACACCATGATATTACATTACCGTTCACCATATTACAACATATACCATCACATCACACTATCAAGTTAATCGAACGACTGTATAGAAATTGAAAGTGATTTTATGACAGCCGATACAAATAACGTGAACATTTCGTCATCGGACATTTTCTCCTCTCGACGTTTTCGATATTTCTGAATCCATTTTTGTTCCTTGGAGTTAAAACGAGCGTTACCGTTTTGACTTTCATTCATTCGATTGATTAATTTATCGACGATTATAAAATCCATTGCTGCTGAGAGAGTTCAGCAATTTTCGACAGTTTTGGTTTACCTTTAGACCGCGTGATCCCAAAAATAATTGAGCAGCAGCTCAAAAGTTCGCTGGTCCCCTGTCAAATCGTTGAGCAATTGGTATCCCAATGACACGATTTTTCTTTATAAAACTTTTCATTTTCTACTGATTTCCCATACAAAAGAAATCTCAACGTTCTTTAGCGTGAATCACAGAGTTTTTGTTCAGCATCACGAGATTCAATGTGAAGATTCAATCGATCCCTCGTCGTATTGTCTCGTCTCGTATATTTGTTGCAAAATGCTGATATGCTTATAAAAACTCAACTTTTTGTGGTCAAAGTCTGCAAATAGTAAATCATCCGCATTAGTGCCTTGATGTTATGTTTAAAAAAATGTAAGAGTGTCTGTGAACAAGAGAATAGATGTACCCAGTTAAATACATCACCGGTGCAAATTATGGTGGATAAATTTGCGTTTTATACTACTCCGTTTACCCAAGCAGTTGCTTCAACGGGACTCGAGAATTCATTCGGTTGAGCGGTGATTGAGAGGGAGAGAAAAAAGGTGAGACAGCGAGAGAGTGAGAGAGAGTAAGGAAGGGAGAGATAGAGAGAGAGAGAGAGAGGGAGTAAGTTAAAGTGAGAGAATGGGAAGGTGAGGGGGCTGTAGTCCGGAAGCTCAGCTACGGTAATTATTGCTATAAAATCTTAGGCTTTTTTCCGGCTGGCGGAAATGAGTGTCTGGCTCAACACACCACTTGTGCTATATTTCTATCCTTCAACGAGGATGTTCTCTTTCTCTCCAACGTGCGCTGAGACCCTTGGAAAAAATTTCATTTTTTTGCTATTTTCCGTTTTTTTTTCTTCTCCTTGTTTTTTCCCCTCTAGCGACTCGCTTTGGAGTGAGGAACGATAGTCGTGAAGTACACAGTTCTTCGTTGAGAAGGCTGTATATAACTCGGAACACGAGGGCGGCTACCGGGTTTTCGGACGCGAGGGTTGCGCGAGGGAGGCAAAACGGGGATGGATGACGGGGGACGGGTTTCGAAGGGAGCGGTTCACCGCTCGAAAGGAAGTCTGGAAAGGCAAAATGTACAGAAATACGCTTCGCTGTGTTTCACGAAACTAAATGAAATCCGTTCCCATTATATACATATGGACATTTGTATGTATATATGAAAGCTGATGGGATACACGGAGCGAAGCTGATGTTGCGCCATTTCGAAACGACGCGAGTAATAATTATTAATTTAGCGCGCAACGCCTACCCACGAAAGATCCGGTAGCGAAACACGATAGAGCGCGTTAACCTCTTTGCCACGAACCACAAGCAGCATTTTGGAGAAACCGAAATGCATATCGTATTATTATTTTCACACAATGTAAAACTTGCTTTGTTCAAACGGCTATGAATTTGAATAATTGTTCCTTCACTAACTACTAACGTTTTTTATCAATTTAAACAAAAATTGAACCGAGGAAAATTGCACCTTCAGAAAGCATCGAAATGAACGTTCGCGCAAAAAAAGTTTGCACTAAATTTTACTCCGGGATTATGAAAAAGAACGTTCTTTGAACGTGCGAGACTTGAAATTCAAACGTATTAAAAAAATACGTGCCAAATTCGTGTCCTGGCAATTTCCATTACGTGCTGTTTGTCAAGTTTTCTCTAGTGTAATCAAGCGTGATTTTAATGGATTTGATCCATCCCTCAACCCTTACGATTCCTCTATGCCAGCGTGTAGTATCAAGCATAAAGTTGTATGAATTTCAGGACGACGGATTCCCGGGAAATTCGCCAAGTGTCGAAGAGCTTGTAAACTGTAAAACGCACTCAATTTTTGGAGGCTCCACGACGACGAATGGTGTGAGGTTTCAGAGGCAATTTATCATCGGAAGACTGAGCGAGGGAGCAAGAGGAAAGAAAAGAGAGAAAAAGGAATGGAAGGAAGAATGAAAGTGACTAGGAAATAAAAGGGCTACGGAGTGGGTATAGCGGGTGTAGACGGTATAGTGATCGCGTGTCACAAATTACCGGTATCCGGCTCTCCGCGAGCGCCCGCGACGTGCGGAATCGATTTTCATTCGACAGATTCACCGCTGCAAGCTTGTGGCTTCGTATCGCGAGCTTTCTCTTCTACTTTTTCCTACTCATATTCCCTCTTTCTTTCTCTCTTTCTCTTTCGGTTACTACATCACACTATATTGCAGACTATATTCTCGTAGCCTAACAATCCTCCCCTACAATATCTGGTGGCTCCTTTCTGGCACCCCTGTACACATAATTGCCAAGTCAAGCAGTAAAACCGGTCGAAACGCCACGAGTTTAATGGATTCAAGGGTCAGTCGTCACGGTTTCTTTTACATTTATCGAATAATTCAATTTCGTGGCTATTAATAAGGATTTTTATCAGTTTGAGAATTTCCAGCATGTGAAAAAATAGTAAAAAGAAATGTCAAATCTTGTCCTAAAAATGCTATCGGCTTTACCAGGAGTATTGATTGAATATTCAACAAACTCGAAATTCACTCCGATTTCAACACTCCGGATACGCACACTTTTCTCCGCTGTATGCACGGGAATAAATGTCAGCAAAGTTGGAGGATTGGGTGGCGATTCGTTCGTGGTGAGTCAGCCATCACAACTTGTGCGGTTATATACATACGTATGTGTATATATATATGTATGTATAGGCTCCCTTGTTTTCTTCATTCGATCATCTGGTCCAGCCTGGCGAGAAATCGGATTGTCGTTCTCCCCTCGTTCACCTCCTCGATCTCGGTTCCTTCGAACTTTGGATTTCCTCCCTGACAAAGTTTAATTCGTCGTAAGGTTCGTCGAGAGTTACACAAGGTATTCCGATGAGCGAGGCCAAAATGCATCACGATATTTCGAGCCTAAGAAAGTGTTGACGGGAAAAAATCGGCTCGCAACGATTTTTGCAGAAAAAAAATACCACGAAACCGCGTCCCCAGGTCAATTTCCAGATCGTGTAACCCAACCACCGAATTAGCTCCATTCAGAGATAATATACTCGCCGCGTGAGTTTCGGACCAGCAGACGACCGAGGCTCTTGATTTTATCTACACACAAATAAGGGATAGAAATATAATGCGATATCCGTTGATCGAGAGTTCGGTTTCGCTGCAGGAGGTACGAGAAGGAAGATTGAAAAAAAATAAAATGATTTCATCGTTCGAGACAATTTGATTGCTGAAACGAGTTCGCGCTTAATTAGAATGTTCGCAACAGCGGTGTCCTCATCGATCAAACTATGACACTCGCGGTGAGAAAGAAAGAAAAACACACACACATACTCACATGCATGAGATCGATCGCGAGTTGTGTATGGATGAGAGTATCATCTCGTTAACTTTTCTTATTCTTTCTGCAGCCATCGGAACGACTTATCCAATCAATTTGACAGTATTATTTTTTGAGCCTGTAGCAACATCAATTCCGGTGCATTATGTATATCAGCCGCGTCGGTTGTCGCGGTTATGAGGACAGGATGAGGAAATGAATTACTTGAGCTCGACGAGAATCCATAATCCTTTTCTCGAATTTCAAATCGTGTGCTCTACGCAATCGTCAAGCCACCATGAGGAGTCACATATATAGAGATTCGCGGTGAGGGATTAGCCGCTCTGAGAAAATACTTGTTCTCTTCGAAGTATATATCTCTTCAACCCGATCCTCTTTCGTGGATTCTCTCTGGTCCTATACATCCTTCCCAATCTTATAACATCGCTTCCTTTCGTCGGCTTCTTCCCAGAAAATAATTGTCCTTCTAAGACGAGACAGGACATCAAGTTGCCTTCGTCTTTTTATTGCCGGATACAAACTCCTGAGAGACAGATTTCTCTTTACACACTAGACACAAAATTCTGTCCTCAATTGTATTTCATTACAAACTCCATACATTCAGCAATTGATTTCTGAAATTATTTTTATTAGGTGCTCCATTTTATTACTTTCAGCTTTTTCACAGCCCCATTGCATATTTCTTACGACAGCATACAGAAACTACGAAAAATCAATGCTAATAATGCAACCGTCAAGGTTCGCTTCTGGCTGTAGAAACTCGCGCAAAGACTGCTCAATCGTTAGACTCTGCCATATCAGTTCGTGTAAGAAACTCGTACACAAATTCGGAGCTATTTCATGCTCATATTTCTAGTCTTGCAGGAACCATAGCGCCGAGATACGATCCCGAGGCATTCGATGGTACGGGCAGGCGAGCTCGCTAATCGACGCATCAACAAAAGTCAGTCTCGAAAGTAAAATATTAAAAAAAAATTATGAACTTGGTAATAATTCTTTTAAAATTATATGAGGAGCGAACATTTTGGGGATTATTTGTAAAAATGATTGAAAAACTTTAATAAAACTCAAAATTTTCATAAATAACCATCATTCCTGTAAATCCCAAAATTTATGAGATCAAAGATCCGAACAGCAGTCGCAAAAAACGTTGCTGTCCGGTAGAGACAATTCTGCTGCAACGGTATTTTTCGAAAAAAAAGTAGACATTTGAGTGAGTAAAATTTTTTTCCAAAGGATATTGAAAAAAAATACTGGCAGTCGCTGAAATTGTTTCCATTCCACAGAAATATTGACCCAGTGTGTCAACAAAGGGTCAAATTCCATTGACTTTAATCGACGATTCATATTTTTTGTTAGTTACTTTCCTACCCGAACGAATGACTATCATCGATCCCATTTGTTAAATTTGTTCCAGCCGTGCCTTAACTGGCTGGTGCGAGGAGGCATGTCAGGCACAAATAAACCAGATCGTAGCTTGGGGCATCGTTTCTAGGAATGAACAATTTTCCATCACGTTTTAATGTTAGGTGAAGTGACAGAAAATATTTCCTTCTGTCACGTTACTGTTTCAAATTCTCTTCCCTCCCTCCTCTACCTTTTCGTCCGCTTGCAGCCTAAATATATAGGGGACTGTTATGAATACACTTCGGTATGAATATGAACAATATACCTGCCAACACATATCGCAGTGCTCACTCATACTTTAATTGTGTGTATGCATCGAGGTATGCATACATTATGCATGTAATAATACCGAGAACGTGAGAGCATTCAAATTGAAAATTAGTAGTCATTAGGACAATATGCAGTGGGATTAGCGAAACCGTCACGATGAGTAACATTAAATGAGGATGAGTGGATAAGGCTAGTCACAAGAAAAAGTGTGTGTGTGTGGGAGAGAGAGAGAGAGAGAGAGAGAAAGACAGTGAGAGAAAATGAAGAGCGAGGAGAGGGTTGGATTGAGAGTGACAAGAGCTTGGAAGGATAACGCCTGAGGCACGAGCCAGCCAGATCCAACTCTCAGGACTCCTTCCATCCCAACACTTGTATAACCATTTTTCGTTTTTTTATGCTGCACCCCCCGAGCTGTAAGAACACCAGTTTTTACCCAGTCCTTAAAAGCTCTCGTCCTGAGAATCTTCCTCCCTTCCCTTTTCTCTCTCATTTCCTGCTTCACTGTCATCTCGCTTCCTCTCACACTCTGGGCCCGACTTCTTTCTCTGTCTATATTCTGTATTTCCACCCTCTTGCTCGCTGGTGCAATTATCTCCATTATTTTTTTTCTCTCTTTCTTCGACCCTTAGTTTTTTTTTCTGGCAATAGGAGCTCGCGCGTCGAGCCGCTAGTCAGATGGGCTTGCGTGGTAAGGTGGTAAGTGTGGGGTTTGGATAGTCTTAAAAACTGAGCTTTATAATTCTGCCTCAAGGAAGATGCCTGTACCAGTCCATTCTTTGGATCAGCACCTGCGCTCGTCTCATTTCTCGTTTCTTCTCACCCTCGTGTTCTCACTCTCTCTCTCTCTCTCTTACCCCACCCACTTCTTCACCTCACTTTTCTCCTTTCTCTCTCTTCTTTTCTGCAAGTTGCATAGCTACGTGGGACTGCTTCCTCTACCACCTTGGCTCGTAGACGCGAAGACCCCCTAAGGGTGCAAATTAATAGAATTTTTTAATTAAAAATACGACGTAATCGTTCCGGAGGAACTGTAAGGCTGCCTATTCCGCGTAACCCGAAGACGTACTGTATGCAGGAATAACTAAGTTTCACGCGGCAGCAGCGCTAAGTAAAGATAGAGTGACATAGGGGATGAAGACAATTAGGAAAAAAAACATCTGAAAATTCAAGAGATCGAGTGACGAGCTCAACGGGATGTGGCAAGAGAAAGTGGGGCGTGATAAAAGATGAAGAAATGAGAATAGGTCGTTTTTATTTATAGGAATTTCAGGTGGAGGAGGTTCTATGCCGTTTCTTATCAAGAAAATAACAAAACTATCAATATGAATTCATCGATTTTTCCATCAGTTTTTTAATATCTCTTCGATTTAATTAGTTCTGAAATTTCGAGGGCATCAATGTTTCATCGTTCGCGTTTACACGTTAATTTGGACAGTTTTATAAGGTCGCGATGTGAAAATCACTGCTTCATGACGTATGAACATCTTTTGGTTATCAAATCCAACATCGTTCATTCGTTCGACATTTTATTCCGTTATGGTTCCGTTCCACATGTCATGTTAAAATATCCATTTATCCGTGTGCGTTATTGAAGGCAGATACATAAATTAATTCCAGAAACCACGTGCAACTGCAATATCATTTTTTTCCATCGATTTTTCGAAACGAATAAAAAGGAAAATGAAAAATAGCTAATTCGCAGAGGATAAAAATGGCTCAGCATCATAAAGTTTTTATATATTCTGCCAGCTCTGTTCTCTGAAAATAGTTAAAAGAACAGAAATATTTGGTCAGCGGTTAAGTATTTACCGCAATGAAACGAATGCACCACCAGAATAAAAATCGATTTACTGACTCCCAGAAATTCAATTAATCACTCCGCTTTTTCGCTCCTGGCTATACGTTTGATTGCCAACGGAATCAGTCGACCGTGCTTCATTCTCGCAAAAAGATCAACATTCAGTATCAAATATGTTGGACATTTACTATGGATCGGCAGATTCCTTTCGATACTTGAAATTTCCTATTTTTCGTGTCTCCAAGCTGATCGATGGCTGGGGAGAAAAAAGTTGATTGAACAACGAGGTTACTAAGAACTTGTTAAGTTTTATTACGGAGCAATCTGCACTGGCGTTGGTTCAAATGTTGAACTTTTAACAACATTTTCTAGTCCAGGCATTACTTACAAAATGAGGAATGCGGAAAATTCGGATCAGCGATTGGCGCCTGAAAAAAATGAATGTATAGTCAGAACATGCGTATGCATCGTTTAAATTTGGAAAACTTTAGGAAATTGCACGTCGACTTCCAAAATGCGAATGAACTGGAATGAATTCGACTGGATATCGAGTTTCGATTGTTTACGGCATATCGCGCTCCACGTTCTGTCACATGGATTGCGACGATTTGGAGCAGGTTGCCGTCCAGCCTGACAATTTTAACAAAGCACACATATACTCTACACGTAGCATAAATATATATCCATATGAAAGTAGCGACGATAGCTAAAAGGACGTATCCCACGGGATTCAACGCATGGAGTCATACGTTTGGAGTTCCCTTCCAAATGTTTGATATCGATTTACATTCATATAGAGTACGCGTAGCCTGTCGTAAATCGGGAATGTCGTCGACCCTCTGTCGACCGCACGACAGATTTCCGCGTCGAATTACAACACCAATATATCTAATCGAACATCGACTCTTGTTAGTAAATTGCTCGATGGTGCGAAATCCCCGCCCACGTAATCCCCCAACAGCTTTTTTCCGCATCCATGGGCGCTATTACAACGGCAAGCCTACGTGTTAGTCATGTTTATGAGAGCCTTTGAATACCATCTTATATACAGAGTGTTCAAAAAGTCATGTTCTCGATTTGAAGCATAGCAATCGCCAAGTTCCTAAAGAAGCAAACAAAAGTGTCTGCATTTTTGTTCCTGAAATGCATCGTTGGTGGCAAATGATTAATTGAACGGAGGGAATCTTATACGTTATGGGAAGTAAATAACGATCGAACGAGAATCCTCCTCATTCTAACCAACAGCAGATCGGTCCAAGCTCTGCGTTCGGCTTTCTGACTTCCATGCATTGAGACATTGAATTTAGTGGTGTCCTGATATTCTTGCAAAGTTTGCTGGGACTTTTGGGACGTTTCGTAGACGATAAAGATCGTGATAAGCAGCGAAAGTCTTACAGAGAAAAATGAGCCCTCATACCTGAGCATGACGTGTGGAGCAAGCAGCCGGAGCTTTTTCTTACTGACTCTGTCCATATATCGCCTCCCTATACAGGAGCTGTATCGTTCATGCCACAAGAACATATTTTACACCGTTCTCGCAACTGGTTCAGCCGATTCAGATACGTGCCGACGTGAAGTAAGTTAAAGTGCATTGCGTGCAGTACGTTAATTCGTTTTACGAACAATTTAAGGAGAGTGGCGATCGTGATGGGTCAATCTAGCACCAGCGAGAGAAAGAGAGAGAGAGAGTGGCTGATAGGCTCAAATGCTTCGAATTTGTCGGTTGGTTCGGACCAGCCGATTCACTATAGAAAATTGTTTTTCAATAAAGATTTTCGTATTTGGAGGTTCATTCGAAAAGATTTCGTGGATCAAAGTGTCCAACGGGTTTTAGCGTAACGCAAATTATATTTCTGTGACTCACGAACCCACGCAGTTGTTTCAGACTTTTTAGTGCACTCGTCGCTTTTCGTTCTCATATACGCGATACTCTCTCTGTTGATCAGGAAACGATAATGAAGCAGATTGGATACTCAATTTCAGATTTCCTCCATCCGTCGTACGTATTTTGACAAGTTCGTAAATTGAATATAGTTTCCGTAGAAAGCTCTGACGAGAAGGCGTTGAACTTTGTTCATTGAATTGACCTGAAAACCACAATCCGTATTGCCTTAAAATGCGAGATTCATGTGAATAATTAACCGCCCCATTATGAAACCAGATTTGCAAGTCTGAACGTGACAGGAAATTTTGAAATCTTGGTATATGTCATAATACTCGTGCCTTTTTTTAAATCCAGAATCCATTTTGGCCTCAAGGATGGATCATATTTCGGGAATATCTCATAAATGTTGCAAGTTCATGGAAATGCTCATTTTTCAGATGCTACATTCCGGATCTTGGTTTTCAGAATCGTATACGAGTCCCAATCCAAACACTAGAACTACTATCCGTGTCGAGATCCGCGATAGCGAAGAGACACGAGTGCATTCTCGTTCGTACAAAACAGCGACACAATGATGGCTGAAACTAGCGTGATCGGCTGTTTTTACACCAGGAATTTTCGCAATCCCTGAATTGAGCGGATCATCAAATGGCTCAATCGTAATCCATAGGTCATAGTTAGTATCATGAGCGTCTGATCAGAACAAATGAACAACTCCTACTAGTTTTTACGAGTGCTCATTGGTTGTCTTCTGAAAGAAAAAATCCAGGAAAACAACGAAATTTTAACCCTTCCAGTGGATACTGGGTGGTTTCGACCCCACCAATTTTGTGTCACCCATTGTTTGGCCTTTGATGGCATTTGATGTTCATTTTCATCAGAAAATAAATTCAGGGCCACAAAATATGGATAACTTACTACGAAAAAGGTCTCTACGAAAAAATAACAAAAAATGCATATTTACCGGAATACAGCGGTTTGAAAAACCTGTTGGGTCGGATTGACCCAATATGCACTTATAGGAGGTGTGCAGTTGCAGGGTTAAGAAGGCTTCCTAGGAAGCTTCATTTTCTCTGGCAACATGAACATCAGAGGAGTGAGTATTTCTATTTGGTATCGGTCGCAGCTAAGCTAGCAGTTTAGCTGCCATGCAATTATCCCATTGGATGCAAGACAGATTACCAGCAGAAATGATGTAAATAAATTCATTGTAAAAGTAACATTGCCGCATTCGTTCTAATTTTCGGCAATGACGGCAGATCAGAAAAGAGGAACCGTGACATATTTATATCGAGTCGACTCTGGATTTTCATGAGCAATGGTGGATCCTGGGCACAAATCCAATTCGATTTTCTAAGGGACGATTTGAGACCAAGCATCCACGTCGCATCCGGCACACATCTACAATTTTAGATCACCGAGAAAAGCGAGTCTAAGCGTACATCTGGGAGACAGATGTCCCGGAATATCAATATCAATAAGTAATGTGTGTTCATGATGGAAGGAGTAACGTTGAGCCATATCGTAAAGAAAGGGGAATTGTTTGCTAGACCCGTTCTCATACCTATATAACATGCACACGAGCAAACACTCGTACACACACACAGACACACACACACACATGGGAATGGATTACACATGGAAGCATATCCAAGCGAAATTTGAGACGATGAAAATCCCCTTTTTCGAGAATCAAGGTTATCAGTGAAATATAGTCGGACTTAAAAGACAAGATACGTGAAATATAATGTTTCCTCAAAGTCAACTTAGCCATTTATTCATTACTAATTAAAGGAGAGGCAGTGGCTCAGTGGTAACGAGCCCGGCTCCCACCCAGTGGGCCCCGGGTTCGATTCCCGCCGCCGACACCAATGGATTTTTCTAAGTGTCCCAAGCTGTACTCTCTGTGGTTCGGGACCCACGTAAAATAGTAGGTCCATCGAGTAAAGTAGTGTGGAATAAAAAATTGTGGAATAATGAGAATTGTGGAAAAAACTCGAACATGTAAAAACCCGAGAAGGGTATGCATGGGAAAAACTCCATTATTACTACTACTCATTATTAATTAAAAATGTTTTAAAATATTTTTGAAACGCAGTGTCGAAAGCTTTCTGATTAAAAAGGAGCTCCCGTCGAATATAATAACGTAACTATACGTCAGTACACCCACATTCTCGCAAGCTCCATTCCATTTTTACGAGGTTTCCACGAATGGAAAAAAAAATTAATCCATGAAAATAGAATGGTGCTCTCGAGTTACGTGTTTATATGGAATATTCATTCATTGATTTTGCACTTCGAATACTCCAGCTAGTGTGAGTCGTTCGTGGGGTTTTTTTAAAAAACACAGTTTGCAAGAGTAATTGTAAATTTTTGAAATGGAAATGTGCGCAGCATCGAAAGATATTCAGTTTAAATTCGAAGAATTTAGTTTGCTAGATTATGATTTATCATAATGCGGCTGGCGGTATTCTGCGGATAATTAAAAAAAAAACTTCTTGCTACGCAGAATATTCCTTATGGAAACACTTGAATACGCGAGACCCGTAAGCAGCGTCCGTAAAATGGTTAAAAGCTGGTGGTGCGCTAATACACGGGAGATTATATATATTCAAGAAAGAGTAGAATCCGGTATGGTTAACCACAAAGAAAGGGACTACGATAAGGGCTTATCCACATGTCGGATTTATAGCCAGCGAGAGCTATTGCACCAACGCACCACTACTGCTTCAGGAGCACGTACTCTGTACAAAACTCCTGCTATTTTCCTCCGGTATGTGAGAGTCCTCGCACCTTATGTCTAAAAAGGCCTGATCCGCATTGTTTTGACTGGCTGAAATCATGCGATTTACGCCCTGTCTTTCTGAGTAGTCGATACATGCATAGAAGAATGAATTTTATGGCTTCGTGGCCGTTTCAATGTTAATTAGGAAAGCTAAATCCCAGCAACAATCACGTTCATATAGCTCTCTGGATTATATTCTCCCGTTCATCGCGAGTCTTCCCTCGAACAATAGCCCGAACGAAGTGACGACGTTGATATACCTTGGCGCGTCAGACTCTGATCGTGGCACGATTATGTCACGCGATGGAATATAACCGTTCGCCGGAGACTCTTACTCTTCTTTTTATTCTCATAGATACCGTGAAAATACTCGGATTGCCACTTGCAAAAAGAAATCCATAAATCGCTGTACGTATTCGGTCCTAAAGAAAGTAAAGATGTTCGATGATATTACCATCTTATCGAATCTTCTTTGTAAACGTACGTCCTCGTGCTTTCATATCATATGGTCTAGATTTTTTCCCCCCGTGTGGAAATAACCGGATTTCCGCTCAATTCTCAAACTTCAAACGGTCCAACTCGTCAGGATTCAGTGGAATCGTTGCGGGCTTGAAATATTGTAACGGTTGCGCAGGAAATTGAGGCTTTTCAGATTCGAGCTATGGGGAAAAAAAACGATCGAGTACCAGATAAAAATTTGTTTCATCATGCATGGTTTCTACTAATAAAGTCAGCTCGCCCCATATAGAGCGTGAATAATTTCACCCTCCGTCTCATCGGAGGCCGTTGACCTGACGTTGATTTGTTTCAACCATTTCCACTTGATTCCTTAATTATACGCAATGAATAAAGTGACAATGTCTCACAGGTTCGTAAATGTTGCGTAAGTTGGCAAGAAAAAGCCCTTCGGTCTCAACTTTTTTGTAGTGATTTGCGAATTAATCGGAAAACTATATTTTTCATCTAACGGAATTGTTCAGTGTCCCTTGGAGAAATATTAAAAGAGCCATTACGATCTCGTTAAGACATATTGGAAAATTGCGCGTATAGCTTTGGAACACCATCAACTGCATCTAATGAAATTAACCGCAATATTTGAACAACTGTCGGGCCCACTGTTGGTCCTGAATCTAATTTCTTCTATTCGACCAGACTGAACCACCCATTTTAATCAATAAACAAAGCGATACATTTCAAGAGTTTCCAGTGCAAACTGAGCAGTTATCACCGTTCATAAATCCATGACCAAGTCCACCTTAGCGTGGATGAGAGGTCGATTAACGGTCCTGGTAGCCTCTTGAGACAGGCTCTTATCACCCAGATTGTGGCACTTTGAACGTGCATTGGGTAGCTCATTGCATTACATCTGGGGAGTTCTCTATGTAAGCGCCTTTGGTGGTCGTGCTTGAGCGAGCTCACATGCATCACCACAGAGGGAGATTAGTTAGGTACCAGCTGTATCGGCAACTTTTTTCACAGTTTCCCCTGGCTCATGGCGAACGCGATACGCTTCGAGATAAATTGGCTCCAGCTGGATAGACGAGGGAGTAGTATCCAGGAGCATAAAAAAAGCCCATGAAACCAGAACTTCACGTGAAGTTTGGTGTTTTTTTTTTTTGTTGTTGAAAAAAATGGTTATCAGTAACCATTTTTTTTGGACTGCCGCGTATGAATGCTCGTGAGGCCTTGAAGTTATGTCAATTCAGAGACGCACTCGAATGACCTTAAAAAAAAAAAATGAGATTCAATCCATTGAAATTAAGAGTTTCTGTTCACAAATGCGCCATTATTATGTGAGTCTCATTTGATTAATGTGAGTTTTGTTAATTTGATATTACTCGAAGTTTCCAACCGAAACAATTAACAAAATGAATGCGTGATTCTGGACATCTATTATCTTCTGAAGTATTAAGTAAGTACCCATTTAGAAGTGGGAATTCACGTTAAGTGAGAAGAATATTTAGCAAGAGATGAATAATCGGTAATGGTCATTGAGAAATATTCGAATGGCAAGAACGAAGCAGGAAAACTCGATGTCTTTCTAAAGTTTCTTCCTCGTCCCTGTTCTCGCTTCAATTTGTCTTATTGGCAATTTCAATTTGCATCACG
Organism: Hyposoter didymator; assembly: GCA_037952995.1. Taxonomy (NCBI): domain Eukaryota; kingdom Metazoa; phylum Arthropoda; class Insecta; order Hymenoptera; family Ichneumonidae; genus Hyposoter; species Hyposoter didymator. The sequence continues at coordinate 16,702,692 of JBAJMU010000001.1, read as the reverse complement.
CTTCAAAGAAACGTGTCTCGGTCGAGATGCTGCTGCGTTGAATAGTGCGATTTCCTCCAAAGAACTTCCAATAACAGTTTGTGCACCAATATAGCAATGTGTATTGCATTATGAAAGGTTGTATAGATATTACAGTCGCTACAGTTATATACCAATTGGGACAGCGAGAGCACACGAACCCGTTCGTCTCGAAACAAAGTCAATATCGCAGCCATTTCCGTTTGGCTTCGCAGATATTCTGTGTATGTAGCGAGCTATCATAATGTATAACATATATATGAAAAGGCTGTGTCATCTTTGCCCATCATCAATATTAGCGTTTCGTTTCGTTGTTCTGAATCTTGACTGAGCTACACACTTTTCACTCCTTTTATTTTCCTTCATTCTATCGCCGTTTCCTTCCTCTTTCTGCATGGACAAAGTTTTCAGTCAAAACCCTCGAGTAACCTGTCAGTGGTCGTGCTACTTACATCGCAAACGTTGGTCACTCGATTTATAGTTTTAAGAACTTGTTTCTGAGACTGCAAAGATTTTGATGTGTTGGTGGGTAAAATTGTGATTTCTGAGGATTTTTATTTCTCGGAAATGGGCACTGCAACAATTATTCATTCCATACATTTTATTATTCATTGGTTCAATTGCGTAGGAAAGAGGGAATGAGCATTTTTCAAATTTTTCATCACATCGAGAGAATGAAAATCACGTCGTGGTGATAAATACGAAAGTGCATTGAATTCCTTCGATAATAAACACTAAATGATTCAAGAGGAATATCAAATTAACCAGTAGCTTGCTAATTGACAGGATCGTGTTTCGAAATGTTCTAATATCCTGTGATGTCAGGTCCGCAACTCAAATCAAGGTGAAGTGGGATCAACGTTGAGAATGAGCATTGACGAGACAGAACAATTGAAGAGCGATGAGAGGAACGGAGTGTCGTCTTTTATGACTATATGGCTATTAGATGCGAGCAGGGATGAGATGATGAAGCGATAGAAACCAAGTGTCCTTTGAACAAGCACAAGAGAACTGGTCGATGTCTCCACTGTTTCGCAGTCCATACTGGAGACACGTAAACTCCGTCTGTTTCCAGAAGCCTCTCTTCTCCTCTTTCTCTCTTAGTCAGCTATCGCGGGACAAGATTCTCTGTCATGATCTCAAAAGAGCAAGTCGTCCGATCACTTTAGAGTGTGCATGCTTGCCTATTGCCTTAATCCTCAAAGCATCGAGAGGACTGCTTTCCAACAAAGGGATTACAGGCAACGTGCCCTTACTCCATCCACGTAAGGGAGAACCGTAGTTTCTCGACCCTTTATTGATTAATTTCATGTCAAAGCAATCGATGTTACACTACAACGACATATCGAACATTAGATTTACGGATCTGGATGCTGATGGAATTTCATTATCCCTTACACGCAGTCATCGATGTAATGTAACGATTGGCTCCTCCTTGATAACACGACAGTACGATTTTTACAATAATTGCTTCGGTCCATCAGACCGAAAAATTTGCACCTGTACGTCCGGCAGGATGAATCTTCCCAATGCCTTATTTTTTTTGGTTCGTCTTGACTCCAACAATTTCCTGTTACCGATTGTTTGGCATTTGATGGCAACGGATGTTTCGACAATTAATTTTCGATTTCGTAAAAAAATTAATTTACGGCCATAAATTGTGGATAATTTTCTACAAAAAAACGTCCCAAGCAAACAAAACTACAAAATGCACATTTATCGGAATACATCGATTTGAAAAACGCATTGGGTCACATTGGCCGAAAGTGACCTTATGGGAGGTTTGCACGCGAAGGGTTGAACCTGGAGACTTTGATTTCATCCATGGCGTATGTTGCCTCGATCGCAGAGAGCTAGCCGTGTACGGTTCCTGTGAATTAATTAATCAAATTATAAAGTATCTCTCTCCACGTTGCAAAGCCGTCAACCCATATCGCAATGACACCCCACCGAGTAACTAAACTAGATTACAATAGAAATTATAGAAACAAGCATGTATTCATACAGATAAGTGTATGATTCGATATTTACTGTAAAAGCAACAAATTCGTAACATGGACTCGAGAGAACGTGTCGTGTGTTTACTTCTTGGCGTCGTTTTCCATTAGCGACGTAGTTTTCCATGCAAAAGTGTGAATGACAAGACTCGGGGATGAGTTCACGTGATCCACAACGTTTCACCGCGTTTGAAGCTTCGAAAGTTTGAATTTTTAAAAATTTTAGTGCAATTCATTATTTTTATAAAACGATCATAATTACTTTGTGCTAGTAATTATAATGACTCTGCATTTTTTACGCTTCCAATTGGATATTAATAAATATTCAGTGCTCGAGTAATCTGATCGCGGTGAGCGGAAGGGATACGGTGAATGGAAGAGATCAGTTTTATGATAAAAATAGACAGGTTTATAAATTATCGATGAAAATCTTGTCCAATAAATAATAAGCTAAAATATCACCTTTTCCGATAATGCCAGTTTTTAAATTAATGTTGAACTTTACGCTGTCATTTATCGCCATGTACGCGAGGGGCAGAAGTTCCATAAATATGCAACAATCATATTTACATGTTTTCTGCAGTTTTAGATAAAATTTGGCTCAAATAAGGACAATATTGATTTTCACGCCACGTGAATTTCATATGGAAATGTCCTAAACTCTGATCTCTCATCTACAGGCTACTCCAGTTCCAATCGATCGTATTTCATGCTGTTTTATTTTTTTTCATTTTTTTTTCATGTCCATTAATGCCTACGCTCAAGATTTCTGCTGTAACAAATCTCCAGAGACTTCCATGCATTGTTCAAAACTGAGGAGTTGGCAAAAACTGCAGTAAACCAGAAAAGCGGAAATGTAATAACAGAAAAAGAAAAGTCGTAATGAGAAAGGTGATAGATTGTGTATCGCCGGACTATGAGAAGCTTATAAATAGCTCGTCATATACAGGCTGTCGAAAAAATCCATCGACACACTCTAATCAACGCAGGAATCATATTTCTTCCGATCTTCTCTTCTTCGTCTTTCCTGCCTATCGATAACCAATTATTTAGCCGCAGTAATGACTACCGAAGTTTCCCCAAATATTTTCAACATCCTGAAAGCAGCAGATGCGCAATTGAGTCAAAATACAAGAACGGGGGCTCATGGATGTTGACCAAAACAGAGCTCATTAAAAACCAGGACAATACAGAATTAATTTTTCGTTCGAACATTGTCGAGCTTTTCTTAACGTCGTAGGCATGTCAACGAAGCTAAAGTTGAGGCCCGCGTTACTTTAATTCTGTCTTTGCCAATTATCCCTAATGAGCCCAACGATCCATATAGAGCAAAATGTCAGGAAGCAAATTTCCATTTTCCGCCCTTCAAATTCGTCCAATTTGTTGCGATAGCATTTTTGGAGCACCGTGTATCATTTGCTAAGAGAAAGAAAAATGGACAAAAGTTCGCAGGTGCAACGGTTGTCGGTAAAAAAGAAAAAAAAAAA
>JBAJMU010000001.1:16657972-16699173 GCA_037952995.1 Hyposoter didymator | reverse complement strand
AAAAAAAAACGAAAAAAGTAACCGCGAGGTTTTCACGTAGAATACCCACGACGTGACACTCCCGAGGATTGATCACACGATATTGGCCTTTGTATATATAACTTCTCGTCTCATTTTCCAAGGCGTCTCGCGATATACCGATACGTCGGAAACTGTCGTATCGTGTCTCATTTTACACCCGCACACACGCACAAACATCGATTGAAGTATTGAAAGTGTATACGTGTATATAATTTCTTTGAGAGAGACGGAAATATTTGTCTAGCGAAGATAACTTCCTCGCGCCCAATGGTGGAAGAAAAAATTCGATCCGCATCGTTTTATAAAGATGAATGATTTCTTTAACCCTTCAGGAAGCGACGTCACCATCTGCAGGATTTTTTTATTAACGCTGCATATCGGGTTTTTAAATGCTTCTGTTCGCAAATGAAATCAGGGACGAAAGAACTTTTCCATCTAATGGGTCCCTGATTACTACCATGAAAGATTAAATCGAGACGAAAATAGCGACTTTGTAGTCGCGAATCTGGTTCAAAGTGTTTTTTGGTCTTTTGTTGCTATTCTTTCGGATCTCAAGACTCGAAAATAGTTATCTGCTTCTTTCGAATCCGTGTAGAGGAAAAAATTTGGTCACACACGAACGTCAATTCTGGTAAAATATGTCAGAGCATGATTGCTTCAAAAATTTCGTAAATAAGTTGCTCTGGGACCGATCGAGTACACTGCGAAAATGGAAACTTTGCGATAACTATGGGAAAGATATACAAAGAGTGAGAGAAGGACATATAGCTTCTCGTAATTAGTTTATTAATGAAAATTAAGTCTGCAATGATGAAAAAATGGCAATGGTTGAAAAGCTGCAACGTATCGCGAAAAATCGATTTTGTCTGATTGGTTCGTCGAGGATTCGATTATTAAAAGCGAGGTATACGTAAAATAGGATTATCAAATCGGTGGAAAACGGCGTTTACATTGGGAGGCTCGGAGCTTTTCTTTACATTGGCATAATACGTGATAGGCTTAAAAATTAGTTTCGCGAAAACGTTTTCTCCATTCACCTCTCTTTTTCTTATACAGTTTTCCTTTCATTTCACTTATTCCAGGATATCTTCGTTTTCTCCAACAAATTCCAATATACACGTCAATATACTTCTATATCTATACCTCCTATATATATGTAGAAGTATGGAAAGAAGCCTTCCACTTCTGGGATTATCGTTCGTGCAGCGAGTTTCCCAGAAAGAGATGAAAACGCAGGCAGGCAGACAGCTAGTCAAAGGCTCTTCGAGTCTCTCGCTTTCCTCTTCCCCGCCTTTCTCCTTTCCTCTCGTATGCAATTTCTCTCGATTTCGAACGGGGCGCGACAAGCGAGAGAATATCTCGTTTTCAAGTGCACCATTGGTCCAACGACAATGACGATGAGAATACGGAGAAAGAGGATGATGACGAGATTCAATGTCCCACGAGAGACTCGTGAAAAAGGATAGAAAGCGATGGACCTGATCCACCTACGAAAAAGGAAAAAAATTCGGCCAACGATTAAATCATGTGGCATGGAAAAATACGCGAAAAAAAAGAGAACGACTAATAAAAATAAATAGGCCTGATTTTTAATCGAAATGATACTAACGAGAATGTATGAAAAGCTTGAAGCAGGTGTGACGGGAAGGAGACATCACGCAATTGTGTAAATCTGGAGTTATGAACAATAAACTATCGAAACGAGTGAAACGCGATTATTTTATTTGACTGTTTTATTAATTTATGCAGTGAGGCATTTTTACATTAAAAATTCTTAATCGGGAGATGAACGTTCGTACTCGAAAAGTGGGTCAAATGTACGGAGCAGCCGCATAACATGATTCGATTCACCGTCTACTGGACATCGCTGAATGCGAATATCAAATTTGATAAATGCGACTGAATACGTTCTCTGCCGGAAGTAAGTGGAACGCGTCAAAAGAAATCTCGCTTCTTCTAGTCCATAGATAAGAGTCAAGGGGAGACGTAAAAAGAGCTGAAAAAAGACGAAAAAAAACGAGGTATGTTGACGGGTCTCACAAGACGATATTTGAAAATTTACTAAAGTTGTGGAAGAGTTTTTGACACTCCAAGACGCATTGTGACAGTGAAGTGTGACGGGGCTCACAGGACGTCCCAACGCTGACAACAATCAAACAATATTGCATTTTTGTGCAAACTATTCATTCTGCGTATTCAAGTTCAGTTGACGTTTTGCAATAATCATGAAAAATAGTAAGACTTTGATTTACTGACATGTTTTCATATCCATCGAATATTTCGAGTCAGATATTCACCATGAGTCCCATGAGGATTCTTATCAGTGCACGATAGTAATTAATGATCGTTGGTTGCTTATAATCACTAATGGGGAAACTGATTAAGAGAGATTAGTGCCACAATATTGCTGAAACGTACTTTCTCCCTTGACAACCAGTGGACGCATTTCCATTACTTATGAACGGCTATGGTTTTTCCATTATCAGTGCATACACTCGGTAGTTTTCAATTTCCATATAAGAATCATCAAAATCGAAGGCAAAAGGATCTTGTTATTTTTTTTTAATGGAGCTGGCGAAATTTTTTCGTTCAAGATTTCTGGGGGTATTTATCGATCATGAAAATAATAGTGGTTGATACATGAAACGAACTATGCCTTGATAGCCATTCTGAGCTGCAGAAAACTTGAATTTGTTTTTCTTTTAATAAACGGCTTGAAGTATTTACCAAAAAACATTGACCTCTTTCTTGAATATCCTCCAAGTTTAAATAATGAAAAGTACAATAGCTCCGAGTGAAGTTTCTCTGACGCAGCAAAATATGTCAAACGAACCGACTTCATTCCATCTTCCGGTTTAAACCGCTTACATAAACTCCTGTCTCCTCGTCTTCTCTCATCACCATCAAACAAATAACCCAGCAGATAAGCTGCGCGAAGTCTTTGTATGGGATCATTCCAAGTTTTATACAGTTGCTCCCGCGGAACTTCAGGAACTTGATAAATTTCCGATGCAACCAAATACTTTAGTGTGTTGTTATGATTACATCTTCCAGGAGGTTTCAGGCAAGATTATGATTTTCAGCTTGAAAAAATTCATCTCGGTGGCACGTTGACATAATAATCTTCAGAATTATCTTACTAAACCCCATAGGGAAACATTAATACAAAGTCAAATATATCCAAGAAACAGTGAGCACTCCAGAACACAAACAAAACAACGAGACAAACTACATAACCTAAAAACCCAGAGGACGGAGACGACGAATTATTATGTCATTTGGAAACTGTGCAATTTCCCTGAGTGGCCATTCATGGTGGTTGTGATCTTGGTATTATCGCTTGGTATGTTTGGCGCCATATCAAGAGAGGCGAGACGCCAAGGATTACAAAGAAAAAGCTGACCGAACGATTGTGCGCTCTCATATTTTTAAATGTGTGAATGTGAGATTGTTTTTTAATGTTGAACCGTTTTTACAGCAAAGGCGATTCTATAGAACACAGGAGACAGTAATGTGTATGAATATTGTTTCCAGATTTGCCAAGGTTCGGTAAACCCCTTAACAATCTGACGATATCCGTTGGTCGAGAAGCAATCTTCACCTGCATCGTCGAAAATCTGGGCCTCTACAAGGTGAGAGACTGTATTTCATTCTTCTCGTGATAACCGCGAGGTTCAGACATAAAATTCTCATGAAATTTGACTTTTTTTGATAGCCAGAGACTTGGCTTATCGAGACGAAGTTATTTTTGAAATATTATTATCGAGGATATACTTTTTGGTGTCTGGTGGAGGCTTTACAGAGATCAATCGATCCCATCAACACGAGACACATCCAGCATAATTTAAGTTTTGTATTCCAGTAGAAATAATTCATTTGGCGACCAAATACGAGATTCCTCCACCTGTGCCAACAGAATTGTCTAGATGTCAGAATTTTTTCTGCTGTCTATGATTTTGACAATTAACTAGTGACCCACGCATATGAAAATATTGCTGACGCCCCAGAGTTTTCCAATGCGCGACACCAGTCGTCGGACTTGACCGTAGACATTTGCTCATGTTTAACTAATGTGAGATCTGTGCGGCCTGGATCTGTGTTGTCTTCTCAACGCCAACTTGATGACTCGTCTTCGCTCACACTTGGGGGCAATTTTATTGATTGCAATGCAGTCAGTGCCCGCATGGACTATTCGCAAGATGGTTTGCAATCAATTCTGAAACAGTATCGATTCCGAAACGATAACCAACAGTGTTCAATTGTCAGGTCCAAGAGACCAGATGGACAGCTCGAAGGCTGGAAGGTTTCTTGCCTCCCGGTTGTTATATTTTTTTCAAAAACGTGTGGATTTTTTAATTCCCACGTATCGAATCATCACTTGAACGACAAATGTGTTTCTTCAAAAAATATGGACGATGCTCATTGTGGGCAACCCAGAAATCAATCACTTCCGAGTCGATGGAAATAGACACACGTCGCAACTTGTCTGGTCCGTTTTAACACTTTTTTTTCAATACTTGGCATCAAGACGCTGCTACGTCTCTATATAGACGCAAAGTGAATAGTCTAATGATAGCCAAGCATCGCTGGCAATCAAAGGTGACGTTGGATCAACCCCGAGGTCAGCTTTACGCCAGTATCAGGAGCTGAAGCTGGACCGAGTTTATGATTGGAGTTTCGAACTGCGATTGTCTTCGGTATTTTTAGCGTACAACATTTTTCACGTATTGGTTTCTTTTTAATGTTTCGCATTATGGATTCGCGACGAGTTTTCATTATATTGGTTTCTTTGGATTATTTCAGGACCTCAGACGAATTGGTCCTTGAAATTACAATCCCAGCACACATCCTGGAAATGATTCTCTTGATTCTCTTTTTTCTTGATTCTCGCGATATTGAACTTTCGAAAAAACGTTTTGCCTTGTTTATTATTATGCAAACAAACACAGTTTCTCTTCAAAAGGTTCACGAAATGTTAACGCTGTTGATGGAGTTTTATTAAAACTTTGGGATCGAGGAAGATGTATAACGATAGAGACAAGCAGAAAGTAAATGGATATTTTAAAAGGAGCAGTGCACGCTGTAATCAGAAAGTTTTTACTAAGATAAATTGCATCCAAGTTTCGTAATGCGTCCACGGTGACTCTATCCAAGCTTAGTGTAAAATCCTGTATATCCAGACATATCTACGTGTCTATAATTATCCATGTGTGTGAGTATACACGTTGATTCTTTGTCCATCAGTTGAAGTAGCAATGATCGAGTAAATGAGGCTCTTAGAGAGAAAAAACAAAAGAATGAATGTTCAAAGACATTTCGTGAAGTGTCTTCAATGGAATGCAATTATTGGAATTCAATTGTGTTCAAATAAAAATCTTACACGGAGGTGAGAAAAAAAAACGGTCCTGTGAGGAGATAGGAAAAAGGAGAGGAGAGTTCAGCAGTTTGTTGCGTTGGTGGATGGCCTCTGAATCTTTTCCCTCGCTTAGACCGCACAAATAAGCTCTTCGTCTTTTTCTCTTCTGGCTCCGGGCGAACACAACGATTTTCAACCAACCACTCTGAATTCACATCTTCGAGGCTAGTGTTGGTGAGCCAGACGTAATAGACATCGAGGCTGCTTGTACCACCTTCTTTTCACTCCGCTTGTGGTACGAGATCGGCCAAAGGCGCTATACAACCCCAATGCCCTGTGTTCTAGCTTACGTTTTCACCCCTCCGCAACCCCCGGCTTAAGCTACCTTCACTTTTTCTACATTCTTCTCTTCTCTCCCTTCCTACCATGGTCGATTGGCCGTAGAAGAATTATAATACACCAAACCAGCAGCACAGCAAGCCATGATCTCGACAATAACCTCCTGCTGCCAACCATCGCTTTGGCTGATTTATTTTTATCATGTTTCGAGTTTTTCGATGTTGCATCTATGGAATACCAATAGATTATCCAAAAGCTAACGATTCCTCATGAATTTTCAGCCCTTCGAGTGCCCACTGAGGCCTTTTTGCTCCACCCACCGATTCTTTGACATTCAATGGCAATGCTGTGGCATTCAATATTTGTTTTCATCAAACAATAAACGGAGGGCCATAAAATATAAATAATTCACTTCAAAAAACGTTTCTACGAAAAAAAAAGAAAAAAAAAAACATGCAGAAATACATATTTACCGAAATGGAACAATTTGAAAAACCCCTTGGGTCAGATTGACCCAATATGCACTTATGGGAGCCGTGCACTCGAAGCGTTAAAAAAATCGTTATTGGATTATCGATGTGGAATGAAACTGAGGTTGCAGTTCCAGCAAATATGAGCCTCGATAGTGCAAAAATAGTGGAAAAAATACCAGATCTGTTCACGTTTTTGATCTGACGAACGAAACTCATCGCTGCTGGATTTTTACCTCCTACAATTTTAGCCGCTTCTCTACTCGTGCGTTTTTCACGAAATTCAAGTTTTTTTTTTTCTCTTTAGAACCAAACGAGCGTGGTGACGAAATATCCGAAAATATCTATATCCTCCGCAATTTACATAAATGGGTAATGCTACTTTTTCGAGCATTTTTCCCGTGACATGTGAAAACGTCATTCTCAAGATAGATTCGTTTTAAAACCACATAGTAGTCCCATTAAAATTTTGTCAATATTCAGGAATACTACAGGGAAGCTAGCAAAGTTCGGAATAGAAGATACCACGAAGAATATAACTTCAGACGCTTATTTTCGAAACAAAGGAAAACGAATACGTCAATCATGAATTTTAATGTGTCAACCAATCTGATATTTTCGATTTTTAACGATGGACATTTCAGGGTACATTGAATATTTGCAGAACGGAAAAACAGAACGAAAAAGACTAATGAAATGGCGGTAAATAAAAAAAATAAGTTGCTTTGGTTTGTCACTGAATTCGTCGACATCGTACAGTGTCAAAAGGAAAAGGCAAAGAGCAGAATCAAGCAACATTTACACGAAAGCAGAATTTTTCATATTCCCGAGAACGTCGCAGTTTTTTGTTCATAGCGAAATCGTTTAAATTACTTGTCCCGAGAGTCGAGCATTGTGTAAAGACGTCGCCGCGTTCCTACACACATTTGAGAAAAAAGGAGGAGTTTTTTCGTTTCCGCAAGAGATACGTCCAATGTACAGGAGCTTAAAACGGATGAGCAATACAATGGCTACGGAAATTTTCTGAACACATGCGGGCTTGTGCTACTCGACGTACACCAGCCTTCGTTAATCTACCGTTTAAAGTATGAAGCTCGCAGTTTCTCTTTTATTTTGCTGCAACTTTCGAGGCCGCAAAGAATAATTATGTGAATTATTTTTGTACGACGTTTAGAGCGATGTTACGTAATGTAGTTGAGTTGAAAAGGTCAAAAAAATGTCACCCAAGGAAAGAAGAAATTGGCACGCGTTTGTTTTTTTTTATACTCCATAATTAGTAAAATATCCAGAAATTATTATAAAAAAATAATGAAATCAACTTGATTTTACGAATTTAAGTTGAACACATTTTTTTTTTGTAAATTCAATGGACACGGTTGTCTTCCCATCCCGTGGAATCAGCATTTTTGTCATGGACGTATAGACAGTAAGCTGGGGAAGAAAAAAACTGTATAATTGTCTATTGAACGAAATATCAATTTCTTTCACAGCAGTTTTGAGGGGGAAGAATTTTTCGTAAATACCATTACAAATGTCCACGCTTTTTCGGTAGATAATAGAACGATTATTTTGAATGTAAGAGCGAAAAGCGGTGACGTATATTCAGTACGCATTATTGAAGCTTAACGAAAAGGAAATTGAATGTCTCTCTTGGAGCCTCGGAATGACTTTCCAGGCAAGAGTGTGAAAAGGGAGAAACGAAGGAGATTTTTGACTGGGATCAACTCTGCAGCGGTGATTCCGCAACTCCGATGACTGTACCTTGTCGAGAGTTTTTACTTCTTATTTTTCATTCCTCTAAACCTAATTGAAGGGCCTTAAATTTAAACTCAGCTTCTCTCAATTCCCTTTCCCTTTTGCTACGTTTCATCTGACGTCGTTTTTTCACTTTAGCAAAGGGCAAACGTGGTTAGGGCCACGTAGCTGTTGCAAATTCTTATTACCTTTTTTGCCCCGTTTGCCAAATCGTTTCAATTCTCACTCTCAGCGACTTTTTCGCCCGAGATTTTCATAATTTTTTAAGTCTACTTCTTCTTTCTATTTCTTTCCCTGTTTCCTCTCGCTTTCTCGCTCTCAATTTTTCCGGGCGCAATAAAACGATATTTGCAAACGACTTATTTCGTTAAGTACATGAAAAGGTGAGAAAAAAATTACTTTTTTTTTTTCTAATCCGATCTCCAGGTTCGCCCAACACGATTTCTCGCTCCATTCAAATTCCTGTTTAATTTTCTCGTGGCTGCTAAATTTTCTTCTTAATTCCTTCACATACGATCTCGTATACATATATAAATATATATCCGGATAATAACATCGCAGATGCATTGGAGAGAACAGTGGCTGATATTCGACCCAGAAGAAATTCCCCAACTTAAGTAATTCGCTTTTTAGCTGACGCTTTCGTTTCGTACTTTCGCTATTTTGGGGATTGTTTTTTAAAAGAGATTGCAAAACCTCTCCGTTTTGTTGTTTCTTTCTTTTTTACACTTACACTCCCTTAATATCCAAAGTACTAAACTCACTGCGAGATGAGATCACACGGGGTTAATTCCTGGTTGTATTATTTCTGTATATACTTTTATGTACTTGGTTTACATTAAACCACAGAAATATAGATACCCTGGCAGACAGGCACCAGTCACAGGATGTTTCCACGTTTCTACGTGCAGTTCCTATTCGCCCAAATGTATTCGCAAGGGAACTTGATACAATAGAGAAACAGGCAGAGGACGAGAGCTAACACGTGAGAAGGCGTCTTCCCCCCCAGAAGGGGCGAAATAACTAAACATGAAATTGAGCATGGTCCTGGTTCGAATATTTCAGTCATTCAGTGTAAAACTGTATATTCTCCATTGGGCGATGAGACAGAGACTGATGCACTCAGTGAGTTTTCTTTCTCGATATATTTCCATGACGCTGTATTTTTTGTTTGTTTGCTGATAACGCACTAGAACGCACTTTTGGCAGGATATTTGGTTTCTAACGGAATTGTCAACAAAATTTGTGATTGGAACGACAAAAATTTTCTCCCGCAGAGACTTTCTACAATATTTCTTGCTGCAATGACAGAATTTTCGGGATTATTCAAAAAAACGTTTAGTCGAACTTATTGAACAAAATATCGATCTTTTTCAACAAAATGTTGTTTTCAGTGCGGGAAAATTTAATGTGCGAAATTGCTAAGAAATGTAAATGAATTTTGTTTTTCAGAATTCGTCTCGATGGACACGTTTATTTGTGATTTTTTCTCGGGAGACGTATTTTCATGATGGTTTGATGAGATTTATAAACAGGAGAATTGAAAAATTTGATAATTGGTAAAAAGGGGATTTTTCCTACTTGTGGACGGAAATGTCGTTACAATTAACGTTGTTTTATTCGGTAGTAGGCGAGATGTAGGGATCGGAGGTTATGTGTATATGAAAATTAACGTCCTTCGAGTACAAAGGGCTCACCGAAGCGGGCACGTATATATATCGGCCCCGAATGTTCTCGAATGCTGTAGTCTTGCTAATGTTCGCCTGGGGGAGCAGATCTTCGCAAGTGGATTTTGCGGAAGCGGTGCCCTTGCAAGCTTCGCTGCTCGCTCTGCCCGTTCTGTGTAACACCGCGAAAGAGGTACGAAGAGAGGAAGGGGAGAGTGAACGAGATAAATAAATAGGGTGAATGAGGACCAAAGAGACGAAAAGAGAGCAAAGGAGGCTGCGAGCAAGAGAGAAAAGATTGAGAGACAGCAGCGGATGAGTGTCGGAGAAGCGAAGAGAGGCAGCGATGAGAAGCGAACCTTTAGGCTACGGCGAAGCTTCGAGGTTGCTGTGGTTGAACCCGTAGTACTGTGATTACTCGTGCAAACGGACCGCAATATTAATTATTTGCGATACCGTTGGTCCTCTCCTCACGTATATAGTCTTCGCACGCGAGAGATGCTCAAATGGTGGGCAAGAAAGAGGGAGAGAGGGAGATAGCTGGCTCAAATGTGGTAGCAATGTTGGTTCCTGCGGCTAAAACCACGCGCTGCGATTTGCCAAAGGATGTCTCTCGCGCCCTTAACTTATACCATTAACCCGCGAATTCCCTTTCCGGAAGTAACGAGATGCATCTAAGACCCGAAATGCCTGACGTTGCGAGACAGAGATAATGCGGTATTGTCATCTTCCTTATCCAACGTTAATTCGCATTGCCTCATTTAGCATTGTCACTTCCCATATCAGGAAATGCATCTAAAAGTCATCCTCAGTTCGATGTACACATTTCTCTGTGGCTCATATCCTGCGTCTCTGAAGTATAAGCATCAAAAGCGATAATCATAGGCTCCAGTTCGAAGGATAATTTCATAGTGAGTAAAAACCAAAATTGCGACAATCATACGAAGGAAAATCGTATGTTTTCATGTAAACGTCATTCAATGAGTATTTTTTTTTCTTTATTAATTTTCGGGCCTATTTTCTGAATCACTCGTATGTGAGTCTCCTTTGTGGAAGATTTCGTGTGAGCACTGATCGCAAGAACACTCAAGTCTAGAAGTTGATGTTGTTTATTATTATTTTTTTTTTTATAAATAAGAAATCTGATTCGTTGCGTTAAAAAAAATCTTCTGACATAATTGATCTACTTTGCTCTAATCATTGAATTTTTAGTGTATCGTTTGGATCGTTTCAGCGATTGGAGGTTATTCTGGTATTTCAAACGATCGACTTTTGCGTCCAGCGGAGCTCGGGAGATGACGTTCATGATAAAAGAGCTTAATATAGAGATTTACATGATCGTTTAGTGTTTTGCTATAAATGGAGAAACGTTTGTTCTCCAAATGCTAACGATTCGACGAGAAAAACGGTAAAAAAAGTACGAGATAGAAAAAAATGTGGAAAGAGATAAAAAGGAGCTGCTAGTCTCAAAGTCAGAGGATTAATTAAATATGAATAATGTATAATGGAAATCTATGGATTTCACTTGATCTAATTTCGCTTTGAGCATGGATCTATATTTACTTTTTCTATATAAAACGTATATCCTTAAAAAAAGAAAATTGCATGAATTTATTAAAAGAATCTCCTTGTCTTGCGAAAGAAGGGGGTCGAGGAGAGGATATAGGATGGAGCATAACGGTGAAAAAGAAATGGTGGCACTCTGAGATAAAAGAAGAGGGATAAAAAAAAGAGCAAGATCAGCAGCCCCATGGAACGCGTATAATTCCTACGGCGACCCTCTAAAACTCCCCTTTTTTATTTCTCGGTTCCTGCCTATATCTGTACGATATCCTCTGTACTTTGCCCAGTAGCCGACCCTCCATTATATTCCGAGAAAAAAAAAACCCTTCCGGCATTGGGGTATTTTTCTCATTATTATTATTTTATCAAGAAAAAAGTGGACCTCGCGTAGATCAAAGTAGGAATATCTCCGATAGCAAATGAGAGCTCGCAGTATTTAAAGTTTTAGGTTTTTAAGACCTTGCTGCTCTTTTTTATTTTTCATTCACATTTATCTTCCTCCTGCTCTGTCATTTCTCGTCTTCATATTTTCTCCCCCTTCACTTCTTATTGCATTCGTATAAACAGCAGCACCTGGTTTTATTTAGCCGGAAGTTATTAAGATAAAACTGATGAAATGAGATGCTCAGATTTCGTGGTGAAATCCTTGTGGACGATGAGACGAGAGACTTCGCGACACAAATTTCTCTTCGCAGCGAACAACTTTGTGGTAAAAACACACAAAAAAAAACATTTGGATATGCACGTATCTTCCGTTTGTTTTTATTGCTCTGTCTCTCTCTTGGCGTCTTGAACCATTTACCCGAATTTCTCGTACTCAGCCACAACCACCACAGAAACAGCAAGCACGCGATATTAATAACACGATAAGGCTAATTGCTCAGACTCTCAAAATATATATAAACGTATACCTAGGCTTAGAGGCAACTCGTACTTTCCAGTGTATCTTCCTCCGGATGAAATGAGTTTCTGAAATTTCGAAAGAAGCTCCTCCTCATCTTTCGAGATCTAATTAATTGACCAGGAATGGAGAATCCTGCATAGACTGACTTTTTCTTACTTAAAAGTACACAAAGTTCAGATTTTGTCGATAAAAACTGCAAACCAGTCAATCAACCCTTCGAGTGCATACTGGGTCATTTTGACCCCAACAATTTCATGTCAACGAATGTTTTGGCATCAAATTTCCATTTTTGTCAAAAAATGAATTTTCATAGGGCCATACGACAGAACGCCTCGGGTCGAATTGACCCAATATGCACTTATAGGATGCGTGCACTTGAAGGGTTAATAGCAACATATTATCCCTCTCGTCGGTATAGAAAGAATTTTTCAAAGCAATGTTTAACACTTTAACTTAATTATTCATCTTTCTTGGATGTTTTTTTTTCAATGGACATGCTAGAGACCTCTTTTTTGATTATTCAACGTCTCAATTTTTTAGTGAAGAATCTTTATCCACAGGATATAGAAAAATGGAAATTATATTTTCCATGGGAGCGTCTATTTTTGATTATTTTGCCTACTATCGCTTTTGTAGAGCTACGAATATTCAGTTATTGGAGCTTATTGTTGCAAACTTTGAAAAAAGCTCTCAATCGTCTGGATGTAAAAAAAAAAATACACTATTTTGTTAATGGGTGCCATCGTTTTTTTTTTCTCTCGAACGAATCCGAATAAATATCTGCACTTTCCTATCGAATCCTCTATCCCATGTGAATCCTATGTATACGTCTGTTCTTTTTTTTCTCATAACCCAGCAGTAGGTTTATATCTGCTGCTGAATCCGATATTATCGTTGATTTTTTTTCCTTGTCTAATACACGAGCCCAATGTATGAGAAGCTTTAGCAAGGACGTGCCATTGAGTGGCTAGTGTACGGCGAACAAATTGTATCCATTATTTTTAATACGAGCTTTTATTTTCTTGCAGAGGAATCGATTCATCTCTACATACTTTATCACAATACACTTTTATGCAATTCGTTTTTATTCTCGATCTCCCTCCTTACAGTTTGTAACAATCCAGCACGAACGGATTTTTATCATCCGCCAGGATTGAAGGGGAAAGTACGATAACTTCGTATATCCACTATCTTCGTTGCATCCATCTTTGTGGAACGGATTTTAATCCAGCGAGAATAAACAATGATCATTGATAATGCGCATTCATACCAGAGATCGATTCCACTATTCCTGACGGAACTATAAATACATTTTCCTATTGGAGGTCTGCTCCCTTCACTTTTAATCCAGGCTGCAGGAATGAAAAAGTTCCAGTTCATTCGCCATGAGGACTTAGCCCGTGGATTAGAGAAAAGATTTAAGTATCTTCCGAAAAAAAAGGCGGAAATCGTTGAATATAGACACGAAATTCAGCGAACAATTTTTTACGCGCGATTTCGATTTAAAGAAGAATTTTCAAACGTTATTTTTTTTTTCGTACGCTCAATTTTATGAAACCACAAGATTTTGCTTCGAATACATAAATGAGCAGAAATGCTTCGGGTATTTGTGCAAGATAGGAAATAGTTTATTACTAGAGAAATCTGGGAAAAAATTGAATCCTTCAAGGGATGAAATCAAGCGAATCTCTGTTTGGCGTTCGGTGAGCTCAGGAAACTCAGCGAGTTACTTTTACTCGTTATTTCCTTCCGAACCTCAAGCATCCGACTCGTTGCTTGAGTGTAAAAAAAAAAAGAAAGTTTCTTCGAATGTTAAAAAACACAATTGTGCATTTCTCGTTTGAGATTGAATTACTCCATTCAATAATGAAATCTCCTTCGGGATATCCTGCTTCGGGAATCAAAGTCGAAGGTTTGAGAATCGCTTTCGTTAAGATTGGATTATTTCGATAGCTAAGGCATTAGGTATGAGCGTTATGTCTTGCATGTCAACAGAACTATACCCACCGTGATAAGATTGATTAACGGTTCGATAGCAGGCGTGTGGCTCTATCGATCCCGATGAGGAGACAGAACCTTAAAAAGCTGACGGGGCAGAATTGGTAGGAGTCGGAAGAAAACCTCGAATCATGGAAGGCCGCGACAATACGTAACTCTGGCAGGCTGCGAAAAAATATCACAAAGCTTGGTGTTGGGGCAACCAAAACCTTGACTTTGTCAAAAATTATCCGCAGTAAAATCTGACATCGGATTTTGGAAAGTATTCAGTAAGAAATTTGCGCAATTGTTGGAGCCAAATTGCTTGTCCCTGTCTCGTTGCTCCACGACGCAGTCTTCGCGAACAAAGTATCAAAACAGCGGGTGCCAATTCGCACCGATTTGGAGTCCGAAGCAAAAACGAGCTCAGGTCAGCAGCCAAAAAGTTTTGTGTGTCAAAATAAACGCAAGATTATTGTTCGTAAAAAATTGTGAATAATTTTGTGCCGAAACCGAAGAATCTAAGAAAAGCAAAGAAATCTGGAGAAAAATACCTTCTCAGTTGTAGGTCGTCTGGCCTTCGACCTTCCTTGCCTTTTTCACACTCCATATGCAACGTTGCTTGGACCGTCTGCCAGATATGTCTCCGGGTGCCACTTGCGACGATGTTTTACGTCTTCGCACCGGTTGTTCCAGGCACAATAGACGAAGTTCAATTTATTCCATTAAAGCCTATAATCGAGTTCGTTCTCTTCATATTTCCGTTTCCCGGAATGATGTAATCTTTTCCCTAATAAAAATCGATCTTCCGAAGCCAAGATTTTCTTTCGATGCAAATGACCCACCACCGAAACCCTTTTTTTTAAATTCAGTGCACACAATACAATCAGTGCATACGGATAATATCACCATAAAAAACAAAAATGATTAGCACATTTGTCGAACGCCCCCTCGAACTGATGGCGTGAATCGATCGCGGATATCGAGTCTCGCAATCTCTCAGGTCTTTCCATCATTGGTCGTGTGTCTCGAGCTTCGATCGTCGGGCAACTTGCGCCCTCGGTGTTAACGTGTTAACCGAAATCGAGTCGCCGTCGCAACCGCGAGCACTCAACAATCCTCCCTTTTCCCTTTTCCACTCTTTCTCCTTTTTTTTTAAATATAAAATATTTTTACAATGAAATCGACTGAAAAACCAAAGCGGTGGACTACGATCAACACACGAACAAACATTTAGCTCATATCGCGCTAAATTAATTGCGGAAAAGCGTAAGATTCCGCGGCAAAAATGATAATGATTTTTCATTATTGTGGGGAAATCCATGACGTTCACGGTTTCGAGTTTTCACTGTGAGGGTAGAAAAGTAGCAATAAACGAAATCTGGGACTTGAGACGGAATGACTTGTACAAACCGAATAAGATAACGTGGGTCGAAAGTATCATTGGGGCGAAGAAAATGCCCGACGAGGAAAGTCTTTTCACCCTGCGATTTGGATGTGCATGGCCTCTCTCTTTTTTAAGGTAGAATAACCCCAACGTCGATATGTATATAGTAATGCATACATACGTGTATGAGTGTTGTATGAAAATGTGTCAGTAAAGTGGTCGACTGGTTATATCCTACTCTTTCCAGTCTCTCGCCAATAGTCCAATCGCGAATCGATGTGTCGTTTCAGGCATTTCCATGGCTCTTCCACCTTTTCCATCTCATCTCGATCTCCCTCTAACATATTCAGTTTGTCTCGGTTCCCCTCTGGCTACTTTCGATTCGAAACAACAAGATCGTTTCGCCAAACGCATTGTACGTCGCTCCGATCGAATACGGCACTGTTTGCATTGCATCCTATCGAAAATACACACACGATCGCAATCGCATATCAGGGAATGAGTCGTTAAACTAAAATGGAAGAATATATCGAACGTTTAGAAAGTCATCGCTTTAGGATACGACGTACCGGGGAATTCCAAGGAGATGATATTGTTCAACCTGTTTCGTGGATCATTTTTATTTCTTTGTAATTAAGAGAAAATTCATTTTCCAATCATACTTTTTCATGTTTTCAAGCAGAAGCGGAAGCATTGCGATTGGGAAAGAAAGCAAAATCGTCGACTGACGGGAACCACTTTTCATTTCCTCATAATTAAAGTTGCCCAACGGGTGTTAAATGAGATCGAGTGAATCCCGCTTTGGTGTGAGCTTGAAAATTCGCGGGGGAAATTAAATCAACAGATACCCCAGTTACACCGAGGCTATTTTTGTTTTTATTTAATGAATGATTTTCTCATCGCATTTCGAACTGACTGTGTTTTCTACTTCGAAATTCACAAATTATCCAACTTCGTTATCGTGATTTGGAGCCGAGAAGTTTCGAGGACGTATCGTATGATTGATTGACTTTACGTGTGCGTTTATCGAGTGCGGTTGTCGAATTCGGACTATTGGCTTAAACTTCATCGAGCCCATAATTAGAAGTCTTTCATGTCGCATAAAATATCACGGAAATCCTCATCGCGAGTGTACCGTTCGGGAGCAAAATAAAAAAATAAAAAAAATATTCGAGAAATATTGTTTTTTGAATGTCGCCCACATTGGCATTCTCTCCAAAAGGTACATTCGTTATTAAAGAACTCGTTTTCATTGAAAAATTAAGGACATAACTGTTTTTTCAAATTTTCACCTTCGTGATCAGCAACTCCAAAAATCTTTGTCAACAAAATGTAAAGTCGATTGCGAGCAAACAAAAATGTGTACCTCGAAGGATCGAGTTTTGTTTGCCTCAGCTCCGCGGTGATGACACAGGAATGTCATTGGGAAAAGTGTCTGTGAAGCAATGATACCAAAGCAGATACAGCAAGTTCCGGCGAATGCCCAATTTGTAGAAGCGTATGATTCATTCATGCAGGTTTTCCTTTTCATACAGGGGCTTCGTGACTCGTTTTCTCGTCACAGTGAGCACATTCGAAAATCACTTTCCCTCGGACGTTTTCGAGCTCCATATAATATCCCACTGGTGAACGCTGTGAAGCGTTCATTGAGAAGAGAAAGTGTGCAAGTGGATGGAAGGAAATGTACGAAAAAAAACGTCAGGAAAACGTGCAATAATTCGCAGGGTGGAATTTCGGAGAGAATTTTTTCTTTCCCATCCAGTAAAATGTAGTGTCACTTGCCGGAGACAATATTCAAGCAACTAGCAATTCTCTCCAAAACGATTAAGTGCTCCAGAATATGGAATTTCGCTTTTCCTGATCCACTTTCTCCCTCGCAGTTTATATCATTCTCTCTATCCGTGTTCTTTTCGAACGATTAACCGAGACACTGCTCAGCACGCACTCACGCAGCTATCATTGAATGAATTTGTGAGTCAGGCAAANAAAAAAAAAAAACACGAGCACTACACACATTTATTTACCTTAACACATCTGCACATCGCTTTTTGCTTCTCAACGTTTCATTCTGATTACTGGCTCTGTTGCACCAGAGTAGAAATCGCTGCTAGTCAATTTCCGTGCGGAAAGAAAAAAAGAAGAATTTGCTTTCCGCGAAAACACTGGTACCTCTATAATACACCTAATTTCCGGGCTTTTACAGCTCCAGATAAGTCTGAGGCACTTGAAAAAACAATCGCCATTATCCGAGCTTTTTTAAAACGATGCACGCGAGTGTATGCCCGCATATCGATTGACTTTTCTGTTAACCTATCAAAGTGCTTCATTATTCTTGCAAATTCAATTGATCAACGTGAAAGAGAACGCGCAGTAAAAAATAATCAAAATCGATAAGCACAAAAAATCCCTTCCGGCAAAGCTCGCTTGGGAAATGGATCATTAACGGAAATCAAGTCGACGAGAAATGAAGGAAATTTTGCTTATTATTTATGGGCTTTCATACGACCACGGGTTCTAAACTAAAGTTCAATGACAATTTTCTTTTTTCACTGTTTAAAAAAAAAAAAAAATTCATTTATTTTTTCTCTGCTTTTTAGGGATTCACGAGATCCAGTGCATTGTCTCAACGGTTTGATCTATTAAAGTCTAAAAGATGTGAAGCTGTCGAAATTAAAACGTATTAATTGCAAGCAATTTTGATCGGCTATTATTATCGTTTTTCATATACGAACTGAAAAGAGTTTTTCCGAATGATTTTTTTTTTTATTGTTTAATATTTTCGACGTTGTATTTCTCGTGGCGTTGTAAAGGATTTGCAGAGGACATGTTACCTCTCAATAGCTACAATTGTAGATCATTGAGGCGTCGGTAAAATCGCTTAAAAGGGAAGAATGTATGTATTCGCACGTTTGTTATTGTTCTCGGTCGACATTTGTTCTTCCAGATTTTGCACCTGTCCCACTTTTTGTTCTGTATCTATGTGCCCTTTCGAAAGGTTCGCGTGTCAAGATTTTCGCCGGAATGAAAAGCAGAGAGTGAACCGACGATTTTTCTCTCGTTCTCGTTGCACGCGCGCAAGGGTTGTAAAAAAAGCACATAAAAGTGAGGAGAGAGCAACGTGGGTGGTCTTTTGCAGATGTACACGTGACGAAAGATCGATGTGAGGGAACCAGAGTACGAAAAAGAGGTAGAAGAAGAAGAAGTAAAGGAAGAATAAGTGGAGGCAGAGAATATATCCGTGTGAAAAAATCCTGAGAGTTCAGCCGTTTTTGTAAGGTTATAAGGAATGATCTTTTCAGTGTTATATTTTTTATTTTGACGTATTACGAGGTCAACATTCACATTGGAGATGAATTTACTATCCACGTGCTATTATTATCCACGTATTATTAAGGAGCTGGATTGCGTGGAGAAACAAACGAAGATAAACGAGGGTGAACGAAGATCTGTCTCACGTGGCTTTCCCTCACAGCCATATGCCTTTAAAGATCCCCACGAATGCGAATAGCCAACATTTCTTGAGGTACAAAAACAGAAATTATACAAAGAGAGGAGTGAAAATTAAATCAGTCTCTTGGAAATGTTTCATGATTTTTCATACAGGACGATGGGCGATGATTCTCTCTTTACAGAAAATGATTGAAAAAAGAATAAAAGTAAATTTAAAAAAGTGGGCAGTTTTCGTGTGTTTGAAATTATTTCAACATCCTTCTCCTGCCCTGTGAATATACGCTCGAGAAAATCTATGAAAAGTCTTGAAATGTACTCGCAATTTTTTCCCTCACTTTTTCCCTTTGCTGAAAAGTAGAAAAAAGTACGAGTTCGCACTTCGTTATGGGGTCAGTGGGTATAAGTAGTGAGCTCCGAGAGCCATTACTCACGTTTAATGAGATTTTTGGTAATCTCTCCGACAACCCTAGGGATTCGTAATTTTTCACGGGGTAATAATTATACTAGGAGAGTCCTGTAATCTTCTTTTAACACGCGAATTTCGAGGATAAAATCCACAGTCACGCCGCGGTGTTGGGTGTCGGCATTCATTAACCCTTTCGTACAGCAGTGGATGACAAAATTGTCGCTCATTTTCCAGCTCAGTGAGATCTTATAATTTCTCTTTTTCATTACGATTTTGATTTTCGTCGGTAATAATTGCATCGTTTTTTTTCCCACGTGAAAAAAGATGGTGGTGCACATATGTGAATGACATTTCGGTGCATCGTGCTCCCGAAACTCTCGTTTTTCCCTGATCATCACGGCCCGCATGACATTTCTCTCAAAGCCTTGTGGCATTAACCGCACCTCACGAAATGTCAGTTTGTTGGTGACGCATTGGCTCACTCATCGCGTCCGCCTTTCCACGAGGACGATTTCCTGCGAAAATACATCGTGTACGTACTTATACGTTTGGATAGACTTTTGACAGCATGGCCGACATTTTAACTGGTAAAAGAGAAAATGCTTGTAACATCTGTACTCACATAATGTTTATGAGTGACAATGCAGTACGAAAAACCCTCAAACTTTCATCGATCCTCGACTTTCGAGGATGAAAGCTGAAATTCTCGAGTTTGTTCAGACTTAAATCAATGAGTGAATGTACAGAAATGCATCTCCTAGCATGAAGGATGACAGGGAAGCTCTCTGTGTCAAAATATTTCAAACATCCTCCCTCTCCACTATTTCTTTTCCTACCCACAAAAACCGTATTGCACGCAAGTGCATACTCAACTCGTTTGGATAGACCAACCAGGCTATGATAGAGTTGAACAATCCGGAAATATCTTTGAGTTTACAATGTTTTGGCGACTTTACTGTTCCGTGAAAAAAAAACGAATGCCAAATTATTGTTTCGTTTTAATCGAAACAAATTATGCTGAATATATCGAACCGGGACTGCAGCTCAAAACTCATTAAACATTTTTCGTAGCCCTATGTAACTTTAACAAGTGATACCTCATGTGACATTATGATAGAAAACGCCATGATACCCCATGAATGTTTGAATTTAAAAAAATATAAATGCTAGTTGTGTTTCTTCGCACTCCGGTCTTGGGCGAGTTCCTTGGACTCCTTGGTCCTTGGTCCTCGGAAAAATTTCATTCATTTCCAGCTGCAGCCCTAGATAGATATATCCCCCAAATTAATATATTGACAGATATGTAAATATACGCGACTGGATATAAACACACATAAGCATGTTGAATGTTTTTACATCCATTAATATTCAAATTTGCATCGCAATGCATGCAAATATATAAATCAATTGACGCATATGATTGCACACGAAATTCGATGGTGCCATAGACATTTTCGTGCCTAATGGGTATATGACTTTTGTAATTTGTCGTACTCCCACAAATGCAAAGTGAGACTACTGAACACGTAAAAGATTGTAATTGATCAATCGAAATAATGTTTACCCAATTGAGCATCAAGTACGTCGCATGATTATTCATATTAATTAAAGGAATGTTTTGACCAAAAATCTACGTTTTGCTATCGATTCGTAATCATGTAGCAGGAAATATGTCGGTTCAAATTTCCCACGGACATGAAATTCCCATGAAATTGAATCACCAACCATTTAGTGCAATCGATATAAACATGCAGTTTGTTGCGATATTTATCTGTTTTTCTGGTGAAAGTTCTCATGAAAAAAAACGATCTTCATTTATTTCTACAATTATTTTATAAATACGAAAGATTCCGGTTAGAATATTAATTGGAAAAACAAGAACCAATACGTTGAGAATGAAAATTTGATATTATTCCAACTGTTGGAAAAACTACTCATGTTAAAGTTTTTCTTTTTCTCGGTGTATTGTCCGATACACAATAACAGTCTCGACTGTATGACAAAGAAAGGGTAGAAAAGAGCTTCGAATTTTAACCACTCGGAACTAGTCACTGTATCTCCCGAATACCCTCGAAGGAAGAACATATGCAGTGAAAGTCAGACAAACACGAGAATCTTTCTCTTTTCTCTATATATCGCTCGCTTCGCTATCTCTTTTGCTCTTTCGTTCTACCCACTGAAATAATTTGATATTGAACCCAAGATAAAGAAATGAATAATGCTTGTGCACTTGAATCCAGAGCTCGTATAACCGGAAATAGGAAAAATTCTGCCGAGGCAAAGCTACACACGAAGGGAGTATAAGTTTTTAAAAAGACACGCGGACACACGTGCCACGAGCATTGAATTTTTCGACGTCCGGTCAAGTACACGCACACACGTATGCTCGACGTCGTACTGGAATTTAACATACGTTCGCGTTGCCTGCAGGAGTTCGAGGAAGGATATTTATTATATATTCAAGAATGGATGGTTCGTTTTCTGCGACACATCGTTTTTCTACAAAATCACGTTTCCCTTTTTCATTCTCTCTTTTCCTTTCAAGCCCGTGATTTTCCTTCCTTTCTTGTCGCGTTTACGAATGGGGACCGCAGGACTTTCAGCATCGTCACTTTTTTTTTTCCACACGAAATTCGCTAAAATTTTCATCGGTAAGCACTTCTTTTTTGAAATTCCATTCAATTTAAATGACTCGCCAGTTTTCCTCGTCAACCTTCAATTTCGCGGATAAATTCTTAATCCAGAAAGCCTGCTATTGAATAAATTTCGTCATGAAACCACGAATTGTATGATGCGAAGCACATGAAGAATTTGTCTCTTCATTTTTGACATTTCCGATGAAAAATTACTGAAATCTGTGTAATTTCGATGCCAATAGTTTCATGAATAATTAGTGTAAAAATTTCGGTACTAATGAATATTTGTGTCAATGAGATATTTTTAAAATCGCGACGATTCGTTTCAGTAGCAATTAATAACGTCGTACAATTCAGAGATCATTTGACCTCAGCATTGCAGCACAATCAGCATTACAAATCTTTTTCTACTAGCAGATTGAAAACATTTCGATTAAATGGGGTTTACAATGTGAGTTATAAATCCGGAGAAAGGAATAATCGCGGTAATAAAGTGCTCCGGGAATAAAATATTATCGTTTAAAAGCGTTTTTCGTCGAGTTCCAATAACCGCACGAGAAGAAGGACGAATGAAATTCATTTTTCTATTCAATTTTTTCCTCCAGTCTTTGTTCACATATCCATAATGTTCGCTTCCCATTCAGTCTTGTGCCTTTGATGGTGAGCAAAATAATTACCATTGCTTTGGCAGACGAGAGTTTGAGTTTGTTCACGTAAGGTAACACAAAAGCGAAAAGATGGAAAAGGGTTATCCTTCAATGCGTCGATGTCTAGCGGAACAATTACTCTCTGCAGCAGCCGAGCATACGAATTGTTACTCGTGATCGTATTTGCACTGAAAAAATTAACCTTCTCGCTTCTCATTCCGTCGCTTTCGTTCTTCATATTATGACTCTATAGAATAATAGTCAAGAGCTCATTGTGTATGGATTTGAGCATGATCGTCTACGGTGCCTTTGACATAATTTATACGTAGTTCAAGAGATGACTAACTGAATAATGCCACCGGATCCATAGACTGAGTATAAAGAGGAAAATAAAGAGATCGTATTCGAAAATGATAATTAAAAACAACATCCTCGTGTGTGAAAGAGACGCTGCAGGATCTTGAGGTTTACATTTTTAAAAACCATGGATAATTGTGAAAAAACTTGATCAGTCAGCTAGAAATTAAAGTTCCCCTGCCGGTCCTGACAATTGGAACGCTTCTTGCTCATATATCGAGAGTCTATCGTTTGCTAACGTGTGGTTACCAGACCAAATTCAGAATATGACAATAATTTATCCATATCTGCGGCTGTCAGATGCTGGGGAGAGAACGGGAGAGAGATAGTGATGCCTGGACGGTGAGGCACCCATTCGTTGCGTTGTAACGATGTTATCATAGCCATCAATGTGTTTTGGACAAAAATACTACGTCGAAATAATATATTGAAAGGACAGGAATCGAGTGTCTGCGAAGAAAAATAAAGGTTATCCTGTTACTGTAACGAACACGATATAGTCAAGGCAATTAACGGTTTTTTCTTCTTATAGAAATGCAGTCAGTGCTGCCGCAACGTATTCTTAGTTTGTTATTTTTCTTCTCATTTGCATTAACCTCAAAGAGGATATTTCGCTCTGGTGTGTCCTCATCAGGTTTTTCGTAATTAAGGATGGAAGTTGTTGAGTTGTAGAAAACAAGAACTAATGTAATTAGTCCATTTGAGTGCAGCAAATTCATGTCAATCGATGTTCACAGACGTTAAAATAAAAATAAAAAACTATCGATGTTTCTTTATTTGATTTTATGGAGTGTATTTCGTGAAAGCGTTCGTGATTCATATCAAACGACGCGAGAACTAATTCCTTGCTTTAGTCTGCACTTTATTTTTTTTCTTGACCGTATGGATGCCCTTCTCTTGGTTGCTTCTCTCTGAGAAACTCGTAGGCTCCACGAACCAAATAAAAAACTTTCCTTTTGGCTTTTCTGCCTTTATGACTCGATGGGTGAATGTTTTTCTGCGTCGGAAAGTTGAAAAAAAAAAAAAACAAAAAAATACTTCGCTTCCCGAAAAGCCTAAAGGAAGAAAAGAGTCCCCGCTGGGGAAAAACAGGATGCCTGTCTATCCACCAACGCTGTTTTCTCATTTGCGCAATAAAATGATTGCCTCTCACGAAAAAGTAAAATTAGCCTATTACAAGGAAAAAGGAATTTCAGGAGCAACCATAGAAACGAGCCAATGATGTACTTCCATTTACGGATTTTGTAAATTACCTTAAGCATTCTTTCCTTTTCGTACTTGAACGTGTTTTCAAAGATCAACATTTCTGTCGGAAAACGCGATTAGCACTCCCGCCAAAATGCCATCGAATCCAACGCACCGAATTCTTTTCAATGTCCAGAACAATGCACACTGGGAGTAACACGGTCAACCAAATATTTTTGGATAATTTCCAAATTCTCGTCATTTTGGCAGTATATTTGGATTCTGACGATATTGTCAGCAAAATTTGCGATTGGAACGACAAAGATTTGCTTCCGAAGAGACTTTCTACAATATTTCTTGCTGTAATGACACAATTTTTGAGATTATTAAAAAAAAAAAAACGTTTGGTCGAGCGTATCGAACAAAATATCCATCTTTTCCAGCAAAATTTTGTTTTCAGTGCACTTTGTCTTAATGGATCGATTAGCTGCGTCATCGGAAGTATTCAGGTCTTTCTCCGACGGTTTTCAGAGCCCGCGTGATCGGTCATTCGGAACTGAGCATGCATGCCGAATGGAAAAAATTCAAAAAAGTATGTGGTTCCGGAGATTTCCACAGTGTAGGTGCCCCGAGTAACGTAGTTAGAAATTCATCCACGTTTTCCCCCGCACCCTTTCTGGCTGTCGGGAAAATGAGACACAACCGTGAACTATTGAGAAAGAGATTTTTGGGGCTGTCACTCCAGTGCAGTTGAAGGTGTGGACCTCTTTCATAAAAACCTAAAAACCGATCTTCCTTTTGACTCGGTAAACCTGTCTCCTGTTCAATTGCGTGGAAAAATAACACAGCTGTTGAATGCATTTTCAATATTTGTGAAATTCAATTATTCTCCATTAATTGTACTCGATTACATTGTCATGGAACCGTAAGTAACTTTAATTAAACATTTGATCCTGAAATAACAAACGTCAAGCTAACGAGGGATAGAAACCTCGTGACGGAAAATTTTTTTACAGTTGAAAAATTGGAAACACCGAACTTTTACAATCCGAGGACCAGGAGAGGAAACTCCGTTGAAATAATAATCAACAATTGTGTTCTAATTTGTAGCAATTTTTTTTCATTTATCTTTACTGTACGAAGTTGTTGCATGCAATGTGGGCCATGTTTTGCCAGGTTCGTATGTTGAATTTTGTATTTGGTAAGACCAGTGCAACGCAACTGGTTCATGTTGCAATATACTGGTGGAGAGGAAGTGAGAGGTAGTATAAAATTATACGCTAGTTGAATTAGCTGGAGGCGGTTTGTATTTAACATCCTCTGTACGTACCGCGCCTGAGGACTTTTTCTCGGGTTAGCCGAAACACGTGCTAGTTATATGGGTGTATTAGAGACAAACTTGGCAGAATGAAAGGGAAAAAAAGTAAATCACTCTAACTACCATGAAGAACCCAGAAAAAGAAGATTCTCATTAGGACAAAAGTAAAAAGAAAAAAAAAAGAAAAAAAAACATCCAAATTATTTGCTGCAGATATTTCCCCTGCAAGTATAAGTAATCAGAACGAATCACGTTGACAGAGTCGTTCTTTATATCGACGCGTTAAGCCCAGGATACGTGATGCCTGGAGAGTGCCATTTTCGTATAGGGGATGGAATGGATTTTCTGTTTACTCGCCACATTTGTGAAGTGAACAGGAAAGGAAATGAGACTGGAAAGAGATTTTGAAGACTGTTCAATCAACGAGACAAATTGCTCACCGCACTGAAGCACAATGAAGATGATTACAGGCTGTTTGAGGTTCTTGGCAATCACAGCATATCCAAGACATGGGGTTCGTTAATTTACGTAACAAATGATCTGGGTCTTTTTCTTTTATGAATTTGTTGAAGAATTTATTTTGGTGTGCATTTTGAAAAATGACGACATCTGCCATGAGTCTTGTCCACAGTTGTGATTCATATTCCCCCCCCCCCCCCNGTGCTGTCCTTGGTGCGTGTCGTATAAAGAAAAGAGGTTCGACCCTCTCACCGCTGGGAGTACGATCCCTCAACATGCACGGAACTCTAACTACGTCTGTCACCCGCGTGTATCATTTCCGCGGATTTCCAAGGTGAAAGAGCATGATTGAAGTTACGCATGGCGAACATTGCCATCAATCACAATTGCCATAATCTTTGAAAATTCTTTTTACCACACAGCTCACATTTTTAGACGAAAAAAAAACATAAATGTCAATGATTGTTAATTATTTCATTAAACAAGATTCATAGAACTGACAAAGAAATTTCGTCATGCAATAGCAGATACTCGTTGCTGTGGGTCCTGAAAATGATGAAAATCTCATGACCCACGTTGCAAAGTGAAAAATGCATCGCGTGAACTATGTTTTTCACTATCAGCTGCGGTGGAATAGTTTCGATCTCTCCGGAGGTTTAATGAAGTATCCAAATATCAATTTCACGAAGAGATCAATGACAACCGCACTACTCACCAACCCTGTCGATATATAGGAGCTTCGGCGCTTGTGCATTTGAGTTCTTGCGGAAGCAGCGAATAGTATATGTTGCGCCCAGTGCTATAGTTGGTGTTGGATCAACACAGGAGTAGCCATTTCCACAGTGGACATTGCGTCGTTAGTGATCCTTTATCGATGTATAAAAGGTCATTTAACTATATATGGAGTAAATATATACATGACATTCCTCGAACGTTCTTCCAATTGTTCCCTCCGAGGGCTACATGGATTTAACGAAACTATGAGCAGTAGCAGTAATGAGCAAACTAACGAGGACATCACCAAAGTCCTCGTGAACTCGCGTGTTTATAAGGTGTCTATGTCCCGCGCCGCTCACTCGATTCATCCAGTGGATGATTGGCGCTGTGGCTCATGTTGTTACTCTTGTTTGAATTGCGGTAGGCTGGTAGAGCGATCAGGCTGATCGATTATCTATTCAGGTTCGTATGGGTGTTCACATGTTCGCAGGAACATGCAGAGGGATAAAGTGTGGAGGATTCCGAATGGTGCGAGTGTAAGCCACGAAGGTGGACAAATCCCAAAAACGAAGAGTAAATTTTTACTTAATGTTAATAATAGATCGATGCTCCGGGACATGTGGAACTACAAACATGGGCTTTTAATGAGTTTAATTGAAGGTGGCCGTTGCCAAGGGAATCTCTTGAGCAGGATTCTTCGAAAAATAGAAAAAAAAATGCAGACATTCTTGGCACGTTGAGCGTGACTTTAAGGACATCCTATGTGTATTCATGTACATCAAGGTTGGAAGGATTCGGTCGGCTAGACCTTTAACGCTATCACAGGCTTATCCGTTAAGCCTTTGCCATTAGAAACTTCACGAGGCGAGCAACGCGGATTCCTGTAAGTTGGAGTTAGGTAAAATCGACGTAAATGTTTACGATATATATACGGGTTGCTTTGGTCTATCTACATATATATTGATTCCAAGATTAAGAGAGGGGGTAAATCCGAAGGACAATAATTATGGGGATTACATTGTTCCGGGTAATTACCTCTGGTGTGGCTTGTAGCACTCAGGCCAAACTCCGAATCACCCACGGCGATAACAGCCTTGCCCTCAACCCTTCTCAAGTGCACCCAAGCTCCCTTGGATCGTGTCCCACTGTACAACGAGCGTAATGTGATCATGTATACTACACATAGGTGTGAGTGTCTATACAGGAGGAAGCTAGATTGAAAGATGCTGAAGAACGAGACACACTACGGAGCTTGGCGTGTCGTAGAAAATTTTTATGTGCTTGCCAGTTGTATCAAATGTTTCTCACCTCAACGCTTCCCCACGGTGCCTTGAACAAACAGCTCAATTTAGTCTCTTCCCCTCAAAATACAACAAAAATTCCATGACCCAGTTCTTCACGACGGATAATCAGAATGTCAAATTACATCTTCGACTTATTTCTCTCTACGTTTTTCCGTTGTTCAAGGCGTAAGCGATTAATGACACAACAGTTGGATGACTATCGCTGAGGCACTGCAGGTTGCTCGATAACGCACCGAATTAACCCACGACCTCAGTCGCTCCCTTCTATCGATCTAAACATCGGTTAACCCATCGTGCGTTTCTCTCCTCCTCCTTAAATCTCTCTCCTTCTCCCTTCCTCAATACCACGTATCACGTGGGCTATGTTAATATTGTACAGCACCCGCTCACTCGCCACTAGAGCTACATGTGTATTCGTACGTACATATATGGGCTCCTCTAATCAAGACAATTATCATAATTAATACCAAGACTTGCTACTTACGATCCAGCGGGCTGCAGAGCTTAGACAATTGTACCAAACGTTGTGCATGGCGTTCGCTACGACTGACTGCTATTCCTACATCTCCATGGTGGCCAATTATACTATTTGGAGCTAGAATTTTGCCTTGTAATCATCACTGAAATGCTATCGCAGTCTGCAATCCTCTCCCTCTTCCCGAGACTCCAAATATGTACAAGTTGTTGCATTTGCTACTTCTATTTCCATGTACACTAACTTCCCTCGCCCTCTCTTTCCTCTCATGACTTTCTCTTGTCCTTGCACATACAACGCGATGTTCGATTTTCGTGTGATTCAATTAGCGATATAACAGACCCGGGTGGAATGCATGGAATACGATATACAGCTTTCTCGCCTATTAGCTCTCGCCCTAATAGGAACCCTCCGCGTGAGTGCATTGGTTGACGAAGTTGCCAGTTCAATTAAGAGTACGACAGCCTCTCGACGATCGGCGAATCACGTCAAAGTTTCACCACAATCTTGATGCAAAGTTATCCCCTGAAACACGACTAATTTTAATAGAAATTATGTCTTGCGATAGACATATCTAATAAGTTCAGACTTTCGCTCTATCCTGGTTCCACGATTTCTCTAGTTTAAGGCTCGACTAAACTACCGTTCAAACGAAAGGCATTATACGTTTGTCCGAATTTTTCGATCAGTTTTCATTTCTTCCCAACCATCGCGACACAGTATCACTTGCACATTATTTTTTTGTTCTGCATTACCTGAGCCAATTTCCAAAAGCTAAATGAATAGGCTCTCTACAAACATGCAATTGAAAATTTCATTTCGAAAACGAACGACTTGACGACCAAAATATCTGTCATAACTCTGAGGGAATAATTTCGTATGAAATATATCAATTAATTGCCTGTATTCGAGCTTCGTAACAATTAGATTCGTCTATTCCCAGGATCGCCGTTTTCATTGCCCCCATCTCTTTCCAATTATCCACCAATGTAAATTGTATACCGACGATTATCTGCTGCTGGATCAAACGATTAAGTCTTCATTTTTTTTCTCCTACAACAGTCAACTAATGACATATACATTATTGTGTTTTTTTTTCCTATAAATAGTGTCTATTATAAGGGACTCGAAACAGTTAAATTTACGAGGCCGGAAGTTTACGACTGTAACGAAATCATACATGGTTCCTGCTGTAATGAAATACTAATTCTGCGGAGCATGTAAACATCTATGGAGAAAGCTGGAACAAATCGTGCAAGTTATTGCCCTATAGGGCTTAATGAGTATGGCCCGTTAGATTCCTGCTCGAAACGACCTAGCTCGCCTAAAATTATTAATGCCAATTATTTATCACCAGAATCGTAATTTTCGCGATTAATAAGCCATTAAGCGTATAATTATCAAGTCAACAACGTGTGTGATATATTATTCACGGTGTACCTTTAGCCAGTCCTCCAAGTCTCCGTATTCCTAATACCAAAAGGTATTAAAATTGAAATAACTGCGTACGATTATGTCTACGAAAAATTTCGCCTCGAAAAAGTCGGCTCGTGATATTTTTCAACAAAACTCAATCCTACGAATAGCCACGGAGACTGTAGACGTGAAAAATATCAGAGAAACTTATTTATCGTCTCCATTAGCCTAGCTGCATCGAGAATTGTAAAGAAAAATTGTGTTGATGTATTTCTTGGTTGCATGTGTTTTTCTTTTTATAGTAAAAACCACGAGATTTCATCGTGTATGAAAAGTGGAACTCTTCTTTTTTTTTCGAGCGTTTTTGCAAAGGAGATTCGAAGCTTTTTTGTCTTTTATTGTCGCGTTGTCATACTTCCGGAATTGTCCGTTTCTTTGCACAATAGTCTGTTCGTTGCGGTACTTAAGTACAGTGTACCAGGGTATATAATTGTCCTTCTCCACGCATAACTCGAGCACCGGTACAGTTGCTTTTACGTCGCGTGTCCGTCGAGGCAATTCGTTTCCCTCATTTTCGCGAGAGGTTTTCCTATTGTCATCCAAAAGCTTTTTCCTCGACAACATTCCCGACGCTGTATTTTCAAATATATTTATATATGCGCGTTTGTATAGGTAGATAGGAAATACCAAAAGGAGAGCAGATCGCGAAGTAACCAGAAAAGGAGAGAGAATTGTAGTCGCTGGGTTTTAACCGTGGGAGAAATAATCCAGGTGGCGACACGATATATACGAGAGAAAGAGCGATGGAGGACGGGGAAAAAAATGAGTAATAGAGTAAGAAAGAGAGATGGGGAGGGGGTGAAAACAGAAAGTTGCAGTAAATATATTCCTACAAGTGTATACCAGAATGCGTCGACTATTTGGTCGTGCTACGACTATTTTGTACACATGTCAAGCAAAGGCTTCATTCTCACTCTCTCCCTCTTATACCTTTTTTTTTCTTCTTCTTGTTGCACCCGAGCTCCTTCTATCGTATACGCTTTGGAATGGAATCATTTGTAAACTGGAACGGTTGGACTAGGTTCGGCACAGACTGAATAATTACTCGGCGCAATTCACCGGTGCGCCACAAAGGGAGAGAGGTACCGCGACGACTGCGGAGACCAAGTCGTCGACGATGACGGCGAACCGAAAGCAGAAGCAGCAAGCTAGAGTCTCGCGTGTCAACCCCTAAGCTCCGGCAATGCGTTTCATCGCTTTCTCCTCCGCTTTCCTAAGCCGAGCAGTACCAAGAAAGAAAGAGACAACGAAAGAGAGAGAGAGAGAGACTCGAGGGAGAGACGAGAGCTCGCTCATGTCTGCATAACCCTTTTCTCATACCCGTGCATACAATTCACGCGTACATGCTCCATCCTCTCACATGTACCCTCATTACTTTCTACTGGCTCACTCTCGACGCAGAATGATACCGTTTTTCAACAGACGCTAAAGCCCCCTCCTCGACGCAATGATAACCGTTTCACTGAGAACCCTCTTCTCCACGATTATACAGCTTCTCACTGGGCACTCTTATAGACCATTGGTGCTCACTGTGTAAGCCCATATAACGGAATTCACTACATGCCTCAACCAATTCTCTACGCTAACCCAAAAGAAGTTTCCAAAAATTTTCTTCATTTGTTCTCAAAGTATGGGCCTCTGGTTTTTTGTACAAACTACCGAGCAAAAATTTTCAACACTATGAAACTATGAAAATTTCCGTCTGTCCGAGCCCTGAGATGTTTGTGTTATTGTGCATGTTCTTTGGGGAGTTCGAGAGTGAATTTTTCAATTACACTAATTACCCTAATTACCTTTAAAAACTCATTTTCATTGTGATGCGAGGATGACATCATTTTTAACGAATAGCCACATCGTCATGATTTTTTAGTTTTTTTTTTGTTTTGAGTTAAGTCACTCATAATTTTTCCGAATCTTCAGAGACTGGCGTACACACTGGAAATTCTTTCAATTTTTAATCGACTAACAAACGAAACGACTTTTGAGATGTGCCTTACATTTTCAATTTCCCAAGTGAATTTAATTACTTCCTCCTGATTGATTCCTTGCGATTGAGCAATAAAATATATGCATGTACACATTTAATCTCCTCCAGAAATATAACTTGTGCGTGCTTTGGGAAGCGACATCACCACGAACGAGCGAGCAAAATCCCATGACATTACCCAGATGTTCTTTTCATTGAAAATACATTGTATAATTGGGAAATCCATTATCTCGGTGATACCACAATTTAGCAACATCCTTTTTTATTTCACGTCGGTGGATTCCATTTTTTCTGTCACGGTGTACAGCCAATTTCCACTTTTCGCTTCGCACTGGCTCTCTCCTCGTTTATTCCCCACTCTCCTACATTTGCTCCTGTTCCTAAGCTGTTAATTGACTTGTTTTTGAACCTTCACAACCACCCACACCGTAATCCCATTATGTTCTCCCATTTCTCCTGCTTTTCTTTATGGTTTGTTATATTTATCGCCAAACTTCTGTTCCAGCATTAGCGATCGTTTTTCGTTTTTTCAAAACAATCCGTTCAAATACTCGATAAGTCATATGCCAAATGGCATCCATCGTCACAGAAATCATGTCGGCATCTTGTATTATAACAAAAATTCCCATTTTACTTAAAATTCAGAATTTTAAGCAGGTGAATCACCCAGTGCTCGTAATTCCATTTTACCCAGTAGGATCACTTTTTGTATATTTTGTCAACATTTGCATAAAAATTTATCACGTTTTTCTGCGTTTTGCAAAAAAAAAAGTGTTTTTTGTCGTTTTTTCTAAGCAAATTATTTTTCCCCAAAGTTCAAGTCTCGATTTAAATACACGGAAATGGCAAAATGTTCGGAATCGAGAGCAATTTATTTTTATGAAAACGTTGAATTACGTATTAAAATTGCAGCGTTTTGTAACCTGAACGAGAGTCTTTTACTATCGCTGCGTGACTCAAATGACGAATGACACGTTGGCTTCGTATTAAGTGTGAAATAAATATACATAACGGGTTTACGTCCTTTTCAAACTGTACTCTCATATGCGGGTCTTTGTATATGAAAACGTTGAGCGCATCATCGATTTGAAAGGGTGGACAATGTCGAAGCTTCGGAAGAATATGCGTGCTAACGGAAATGGCCTTTTCTTCGGGATTCAATACGATATCCAACGTTTTTCACTCAGAGTCTTATACATATCCGGGGAAAGTTCTCTTTTCCGGTCTTTATTTATCAAAAGATCAAGCACGATCGTCGCTCTTTTGAAGAATGTGCAAATGTCGGAGAAAAGGTGCGCAGGAGCTGGCTGAATGTCTTCATGACGAGTCCAGCAAATTGTGAAGGAAGCGAGAGGCTGTAACATGTATTTAATAATGCTCTTCTATTTTAACGACAGATTATTTCTTTGGAAACGTTAAAGACGTCGAGCTTTTATTCATTATTGTTTGTGATGGAATGTCTTGGCTCGTCGCTACATCATCCGGGACAATGAACGTTCGTTATAACGGTTGGACGTATACATGTCAGTTGCTTTTCAGTTTTCAACAAAACGAGTTGAAACGGAGGTTATGAATTGTTCTTTTTGACTAAGTATTCCATGAGGAATCTTCTCTTTCGTCCCGTTCTCTTGTCTTGTTCGTATATTCGTAAGAAAAAATTATCAAGATCAGAAATGCATCGTGAAATACGGGAGCCGCCTCGTTATTTCTCTGACTGAATGAAAAAGAAACAAAAAACATGGAATAATGTCCTTCATCATGAGATTGTCTCAGAGGATTTTAGCAACTCTGTACCAAATGGAGAGATTTTTGCTCCTCTTGGTGCTGACTTTTCAACACACATGTCATGAGCATCGTGTGCATGTGGACGTTGAAAGCTCGAATTATCTTTTATTCGTCGTAAATTCGTCGCTCA
This sequence comes from Hyposoter didymator, assembly GCA_037952995.1. Lineage (NCBI taxonomy): Eukaryota > Metazoa > Arthropoda > Insecta > Hymenoptera > Ichneumonidae > Hyposoter > Hyposoter didymator. Next base: position 16,665,402 of record JBAJMU010000001.1, on the reverse strand, counting down.
GAAGAGACCAGAAAAATCTAAGCTTCCGTCAGTTTTATGCGACGGTAATGCGTGAAGCATGTTGACTGACACAAAAATCTGACTCTCGCCTCATTCTCTCTCGTATAAAATGCTCCGTATATCTAATGCTATCTATACGTCGCTTCCATGTGCTCTATACGTGTGAAAAATGTCCGTCTGGTCACTTTTGCAGGTGGCGTGGCTACGGGTTGACACGCAGACCATCCTAACGATAGCGACTCACGTCATCACGAAAAATCACCGTATCGCGGTGACCCACAGCGGTCATCGTACGTGGTCACTTCACATAAAAGAGACGCGAGTGGAGGATCGAGGATGGTACATGTGCCAGGTTAACACAGATCCTATGTCGAGCAACACTGGCTTCCTCGAAGTTGTTGGTAAGTTTTTTCTCATCAAAACAATTCGAGGCCCTCGAGTTGTTTCGATAAAATCGAGCACCGTGTTCAACGTTTCGGCCAAATTTTCTAATCGCGTCGATCTTAATGTGAAAAATTGATACCAAAAAGTATTTGAATTTCTCCGCAAAATTTTTTTTCGGTATTTCAGGAAAATTCGTAAACCTGTAAATTTTTAATGAATTTCCAAAAAAACTTGGTTGTCCCGGAAAAAGTCGTGTTTGTCTTGGTTAATGAAACGCAAGTATCGATTCGATAGAAGTTAATGAAAAAAACACAGACGAATGGTAAAATTTGATTCATACAGAACACACGTTGTGTGTATTTAGATAAAGGAAAGACCCTCAATTATTAAGGGCGTGACCCGAAGTATATCGTATGTAAACCGAATGGGTTAGGCACTGTCGTTTGTAGCTAAACATAATAGTGTGCATACATATAGTTTGCAGATATCTCGCGCACGTGATGTTAAACTGTGGTACGTATGTGATAAAAATCGAGAGATACAGCAAGGGACATCCATCACCTTTTAACTCTGGTCTCTGTCATCAATGATACGATAGTCAACACAGCAGTATTTTTATTTAATTATCTTTTTTTACGCGCGCCCTTAAAAGTGCCGAGTTACGACCTGATGACGAGCTCTCCTCTTGATATCTTTATTTCCTTCATTTTCATCCATATCGTATAGCAGCCTACACGCGCAGATACAGTGTGCAAAGCTATAGACATATTTAGCTGTTAAAACTCCGAATGGCGTATTCAGAGTGAAAGGATACGGCTAATTAAGCTCTGTACGCCCTTGTGTATTTAAGCAATCCGATATGTATATCCGCGTGACGAGAGCTCACTAAATATTTGCCAGGCAATGAGACGAGCCCCTTTCGTCGTGATTTTGCGAGAGTTCACGCGACCTGGAAACTTCAAGTTTTTTTTATCACTTTTATGTAGCTTGGCAAGTGAGAGACACAACATAAGACGCTTTCGGGGAGTTGACTCAAACTTCCTTCTTGTTTGGATATTATCTTGATACATATGTATGTGCGTGCATTCGAGATAATTTGTAAGAGTAAACTTTCATGCCTGCATTACTCATATTCACGTCTAGGTTGATTCCAACAATGCCTACGAAATAAATTTCCTTTTTCTGCATTTCATTTTATAGTTTGCCGAAAATTTTTTTAAATGATATTTCAACCAGCGCTGCGTTCTCGAACGTTCCATTCGAAAAGCCGCGGGACGAAAATTCTGTCAGAGCTTTCGTATCATCGTTTATATATTCGAGGTAAAAAATGACGAGGAATTTGAGAGCCCGAGTACAAACACACGCTTCCCTGATATCTTACACTGAAAAGAAAATTTTCGTTGGAAAAGATGGATATTTTGTTCGATACGTTCGACCAAACGTTTTTTTGAATAATTTTAAAAATTGTGTCATTGCAGCAAGAAATATTGTAGGAAGTCTCTTCGGAAACAAATCTTTGTCGTTCCAATCGCAAATTTTGCTGACAATATCGTTATAAACCAAATATATACTGCCAAAATAACGATAATTTGGAAATTATCAAAAAATATTTAGTTGACCGTGTTCAACAAAATATCGACGATTTTTAACAAAATTTTATATTCCCAGTGTAGGCGCACAAAAGTGCATAAAAAGTAATGCATACTTCGTTACAAAGTGATATATCATGTTGGCAAGTTGGCAGATACATATTTAAAAGAAATTTTTTATTGTTCCATCGCTTCTTCGTTGTTAGGGAGGCAAGGATGTCTATATAGTTATTAGGTAACACACGTAACACGCTTGTCACTGCTCTATCATTAAAGTGTGTATATACGTGCATCCGAAAGTCTTTCGGGAGTAGGTAACTGCAGCATGCTTGGGTGTGTGTATATCGATATATTAAAAGAGGCGGAAAGTGTGGCTGGCCAAGATAGAGACCTTGCGTCCGCGTAACCGCCCATTTTGCCGCGTTATTGCCCGATTTGTGGCGTCGTCATGCAAATTTATGCAAAGTATGGTATACACCAACAAACTATGCTATTTATGTATATATCTACACATTTAGATAGAGGAATACTGAATTAAAAAGCGAGTCGAGGAGAATGGGAGAGATAGAGGGAGAAGAGAGACAGAAGGAAAGAGCAAGATGGGGCAAGTGGTGATTGCACTCTTGGAGGGCTATTAAACACCTTTCTGGTGACGTGAGCTCGCTTCTGCCTCTTCTGCAGCTCGAGTAGGCCCTAATAACAACGTAGTTGCTGGCCGCACTCGATGTGCACCGCTCACCAACTTCTCGTTTTTTTTCCTTCCCTTCCGCCCTCTCAATTTAGTTTACGAGTTTTCTTCTTCTAATTTTTTCATACTCCTTCACCCTTCGCAATAAGTTTCACCCTCACACGTATTTGGCGGAGGATATTTATTAGCGCGAGTGTATAGCAACATCAAGGAACTCGTATATCGGTCGCCCCTGTAAAATAATGATTTCGCGATCTCTCGGACTCGAAAACGAGGCAGAAAGAGAGTGCAAAAGAATAAAAACGAAGTTAGCGCTAAACCTTCTCGTTAAATTTCCTCCTTTATCGCGCGTACGAGAGTTCAGCTATACCGCGGACATCGAAACACTCGCACCCGTACCGAGACTAACACACAGACACACAAAGTACAAAAAAAAACAGAACTGTAGAATCCACGAACGAACCAAGTGTTCGAATGTGTGTAGAAGTTCGGGTTATCGAGGAGGCGAGAGAATAACTGATCGCCCTGAGAATATACCATTTACTATGTATATAGTGAAGTACTAACTCTTAACACACGCTCTATCTTTCTCTCTCGTTCTCCTTAATACTCGCGCCTCTGTCGCCGCCTCGTCCGTTTAACCATCGATCGGAACCGCGGACCTTACTTTTCTCCTTTCTTCGCCAATTCACACACACACACAAACACACATATTCTTTGTACATGCATGGGGATGCAAGAAAGATTGAGGGAACTATAAATCACGCGGAGACCAAAGGCACCATTTTCGTCGTGCCACATACTCGCACAAATATATACACGATCATATACAATCACATAACAATTGAATCTTGTTGCTTGAAAAATGAGTTCTACTAGCGAAATCGATTCCAGGCCTTTTGCGGAATCTTTGAGGAAAAAATCTTGCGCGGCCTATTTCGAAATATATTTCATGCCGCTGACGAGTGCATGGCAAATAATCATTTGCTGAAATCTGTGGTACTTTGTACAAAAGTTTGAGTGAATTTTAACTGAAAGACTAAAAATTGTTTAAACGGAGGATTTTTGGAGGAACAATTTATAAACTTTTCATCTTGCTCGAATATATGGGGACAATTGCACTCGTTGAAAACAAAGTGCAATTCAGAAAATATTTTATCCACCGAAACCCAGATGGAATTTTCTTCAAGTTGGAATATCCATTCAGAATTCTGTGCTTTGAGAAATCCATTCCCACTGTTTTCGGGTTCATAATTTTTATTTTTACACGCTTTCGAAAAGTATAGCAAATAGTTCAATTTGAATGATATTTACGCGATCATCAGACGCGAAGAGGAATAACAAATAAAAGAATTATTGAAGAGAGGAAATCAGCGTGAAATACATAAGAGCTCGAATATCATTCGGATCATTTCCTTTTCATAATCAAACGGAAAATCAAATATTAATGAAACATATTTAATCGGGAAATTGTTGGAAAATTTCTCCGTATTTAACTCGCTTCAGTTTACAGTTGCGTATATTAGGATTTAAAGTTTCAGAGCGACGGATTGCACAAATGGTACAGAGACGAAAGTAATCGATAACGAGCATGGCAGAAAATAGATTTTCCCATAATAGACCAGATGTGATATAGAATATGAAAGCTCATGGTTCAATGATAAGTAAGAGAATTATTAAAAGCTTGTGACGTCAGGAGGGTTTGTACCTGAAGTTTTCACCAAGCTTTTTACGAAACGCTGTGTTTCTATGTTTTATATTTTCTCTCGCACGCGATAGATATATCGAGGAAGAGAGAAATAGATGGAGAAGCATTTTCGTTTTACCGAAAGCTCCTCATCACACATTGCTAGAGACAAGCGCGCTTCGGTATTATTGAACCTTGGCAAACAACGATCGGTCGTTGCGCCAAAGGTGACGAATACATGCGGCTATGAATGGCACGTTGTAGATGTATCATACGATCTGTAAATCAAAAGCGCTTTTCTTTATTCTTCTGGTTTTTCCGTACTGAAAAATTTGCCCTGTGAATCTTGAATAAAAACCGCTCGCGAAACGAATGAAATCCAAAAGTATTGGATTGCATAGAGCTCCGAGTTTTGCTAAAAGGGATGAGGCGGACGTAGGGGGCTGATGAATTCTTCAGCCCCGGTCGTCGTTCTGCGGAATTCTGCTCACAAAGGCAAGTGAGATCTCTACTGCTTGCTCGACAAGGTGTTGCGAGGAAAAAGCTCTGACGGCGCGGAGCACCTCTCTATATATATATATATCGTAACAATGCGAATGAGAGGTGAGAGCACACGGAGAGTATAGAGGTGCGAGAGACAGAGAGAAACTTTGAGAGAACGGCGGTGTATGTTGAACAGAAGACGAGAAAATAAGCCAAAGAAATAATGAAAGCAATTCATTTCACGCACATCGGGAAAAGTTGTCGCCGTTTTTACAAACTAAAAATTAATCCTCGCATAGACACTTGTAGGCCCATGCATCGAGTGTGTCATCAGGGAACAGAGACCATACTGAAAACAAATTTTTTTTTGAAAAAGATCGATATTTTGTTCGATACGTTCGACTAAACGTTTTTTTAAATAATCGAAAAATTGGGTCATCGCAGCAAGAAATATTCTAGAAAGTCTCTTCGGAAGTAAATTTTTGTCGTTCCAATCGTAAATTTTGCTGACTATTCCATTAAAAACCAAATATTCTGCCAAAATAACGAAAATTTTGAAATTATCGAAAAATATTTAGTTGGCCGTGTTCAACAAAATATCGACGATTTTTAACAAAATTTTATTTTCAGTGCACGTAAAAATAATCAACGAATGAACCTTTCGGTTTCTGGATTATTGCTTCGAAAGTTATGAATGAGAAGGAAATTTAAAAAAAAACGTAAAAATGAAAAGTCTCATATTTTGGAAACTCAATTAATATTGAGTTTTGATTATTAACCATACACGAAATCTATATGCAAAAACTTCAAGGCACGAGGAATGTTATTCTTCCGATCCTTGGTTCACGAGAAGCCTCGTAATTCATATGAATATACATTTTTCATGTTGTTCGTTGATTACAATGTGCCAATTCTACTATGAAATTTCGTCATTGTTTTCAGTGCCCCCGGATATCCTGGACTATCCGACCAGTACAGATATGGTTGTGCGAGAGGGTAGTAACGTGACGTTACGATGCGCAGCGACCGGGACACCGGAGCCAACAGTCACATGGCGAAGAGAAACCGGAGGTACCATTACACTTTCCAATTGGCGAGAGGGTGAGTCCAACTATATATTCTTCTCGTTTCGTTCGAAAAAGTCACTTTTCACGACTATATACGTCGATCATAACTTTTGTTGTTTTATGATCTTCGTGCGACCAATTTATATTCGTGTCGATGACGTTCTTGTGAATATACAATCAACTTTACTAAATTATTGATTCTAACAACGATCACAATGTCGATTATTTACGGTAAACGTTTTTTTTTGCACAAAAATCTAAAAAATCGGCTAAATTCGTGGCAAACAAAATTCTTTCGTTTTTTTTTCGTGAAATTCTCTTTCCTGATCGAACCTTCAGAAAATACTTCATCATCGATTTGGATTTTAATTCTTTATTACAATTCTATTGTTAAAAATCTCTTCGAATTGATGCGAAATTGTGCAATCTGCAAGAATAGCGTTTTATAGCGACGTCTGGTTTTTCAAGCAGTTCAGAAAGGTGGATAAAACGATAAAGGGCGAAAAAGATAAAGGGAGATGTTCCTTTCATCTTCGGTGAAAATTCTCTCGTTCCACGATTCTCTTCCCCAGTAATTACTCTCGGCAATAATCTCAAGTTCATGTTACCTTTTTCCCTGCTATTCCCTACCTGTCGCTTTTCCAACCCCGCTGGCTGCTTCACCCTTTCTCTCTCTCTCTCTCTGCGATGTCAATAAAGTATAGCACCCGCGCTGGTGATAGGAACGATGGAGTTGCACCAATGTTTCGAAATTCCGAGCATTTTGTTCCGGCTCAAACCTTTCTCACTGAAACTGCGCTGCCGTTACTTTAGTAACGACGGGAAAACATAAGAGAAAAGAATTTCATATTTTTTTATACCTAAATATTTTATATCCGTTTGAATTGATTTCAAGTTCATTAGTGTGACGTTTTATTAATTTCATTTCATAAAATTGCTCGCTTGTATAACAATGAAAGTTGGAGTTTTTATTGTAACGGAATCTGTTGATTGAGAAAATAAAAATAAATATTGAAATCATTATTTCCTGATAATCGAAGCGATGAAAATACTGATGAGTAAAATTGAACGAAGCCAAAAAGAGGTTACAACGTAACCTCCTGAAATTCACATTTACGAAAAATCGTCGACTATCCCATTTTTCCAAGTTTCATTGTAAATATTTTCATCGAAAATTCGGCACTTCGTAGTTTTTATTGTTTTCATCGAATTTTTGAATTTTTTTCGTGCGTAGAACGTTTCATGTGTACGTAACTTTCAGAGTCATTTTGAATATTGATTTTCACATAGAAATTTGCGTGAGAAATCATTCTCGTAAGCCTTCATGCATGGGTTGAACATTTTTTTAAATTCTATTCGTCGTTAAGCGCGTTCGGTAATATGACTTGCTATTTTTCCAGTTAAGGTATAACTATCGCAGAATGGATTGATTTAGGATTTTCTTGAAATTTAGTGTAAATATTCTTGACATTAAAACGAACAACTTTCCTATGAGACGAAACATTTTCTGCCGTCTAGAATTTGAGATATTT
>JBAJMU010000001.1:16611324-16657965 GCA_037952995.1 Hyposoter didymator | reverse complement strand
TTATTTTGGCGCTCGCCGTTTTGACGTTCGCCATTTTTGACGTTCGCTATTTTGTATTTCGAATTTTTAGTCATTTGAAAAATTTGATTTCGACTTTCTTACTTTTCTTTTATTTAATTTTATGAATACCAAAATTCCGAATTATTAGCTGTTCGACAATTTGGTTATTCGTAATATTAACCCCCACCCGGTTGAACATTTTTTTAAATTCTATTCGTCGTTAAGCGCGTTCGGTAATAAGACTTGCTATCTTTCCAGTTAAATAAAACGAACTCTTACTTCCTCGTCCGAAAAAAAGTAGTTGGTGAAGAATTTTGTTTCGTGGTAGGAATCCCTTAAATAAAACAGGCTCTTCCTCGTTCGAATTTCTTGCCAAGTGACTCAATTTATTACAAAACGTTGTCATTCGTGTTCGCGAAATATTTAGAAATCTGAGGATGGAAAAAGTGCTTTCTGCAACTGTGTGAAGAGCACACCTGACGTAAGATGTTCTTCAATCTTGCCTCGAGCTCTATAGTGAATGTTTTTTTCAATTTTGCAAAGAGTGCCGAATCCAATGGAATGGAAAAAAACGCGGAGTGCAGAAAATGAATGAAACAGGTGAGAAGTGCATTGAGCATGGAGATTTCCGAAGTTTTCCATCAGCGAAGAACTCGAGAAATGATTTTGCGCGAACTCTGAATACTCCCGCAACAAAAGGACATTCTCAGTGACGTGCGAGACGAAAAAAACATGGAACGAAGTAAATAATATCGAGCCGGAAGCTTGATAATTTATTGAACGAATTCTCCGTATATTTTCTGGGTTTTTGAAATATTACGACACCGTTACCTTCCGACAAGAGAACGGACGATGAAAATCTGGAACAGGAAATGTCCTCAACGTTCGTCTCATACTCTACACTTGCGTTTACTTTTTTTCCCCTTTGTACTTTCCATTAATTCTGCAACTTCAATTGCGGACTCGTGGATCATCAGCAGAAACTATGCGAGAATCATGAATTTACTGCAGGCAACGTGTAGTTTGTTTTTTTCTGTGTATTTACTTTTTTTTTTGCATTAATTATCCAAAACCTCGTTAACCGTCGCTCATCATGACATTCCAGAATAAATTCCATAATTTTTTGAGCATTCGCTAAAAAATAATACCAGCACCAAAACGTCGATCCATTCCGGACGACCGATTGGCAGCACTTGTTGATAGATTCATATAAAAAGTTGTGCCAATAAATTTGGAAGGTTGGAGGAATTCTGAAGAGACGAAAAACGACTTCCAACCGGAAACGACGGGATTTTTTAGGTTGACTTTGCGATTGCCCTTATCGCAAATGAGGGAAGAAAGGAAGGAATGAAAAAACATTGCAAACGTTCTCTCACCTACGAAACTTTTGATCTTGTGATGAATTCGTCTCTCTTTTCATAGAGCAGAGTTTAAATTTCCATGTTTATCTGTTTGATAAATTTGCCGAATATATTTAACGTGGGTGTTCACACGTGTTACAGCGGTGACGAGTACAGGCGGTCCAGAATTGGAGATAACACGTGTAACGCGACTTCACATGGGACCGTATCTATGCATAGCCTCGAATGGTGTTCCGCCAACCGTCAGCAAACGGATCGTACTCATCGTTCACTGTAAGTCGACAGAAAATTAACTAACACGAGTCCCACGAAAGCCAAAATATTCTTCACCTTGTTCGACTTCCCTAAGTCTTGCGTCCTATCCTACCGGAGCTTTGTCAAGGTTTTCCATGCTGGGTGACAATATTGGAAATTGTTCATTTTTGGTTTTGAGTGGATTGTTTTCGAAAAAGTATCGCGCACGATTTTTCAATCAAAAATTTTTTTTTCCTTCTTGAGAAATAATTTTCCAACGACAAGCATTCGATTCAAAATTTTAGCCAGTCGTGGATTCAGCAATTCTGTCAATTTGCATTCGCCATAAGTTAACTTAATTAATTATGAACATACGTGCAGATTTTTGTGTTTTTTTTTTTAAATCTTTTTCTCCGAGATCGATGGTTGAATACTCTGGTAAGGAATTTAAATTGTACATCGAATACGGAAGATGTCGAAGGCTTGAACAATGGCTTAATAATATGTCGATAGTTCCACCGATGGTCTGGATTGAAAATCAACTAGTCGGAGCTTACGAGGGACAGACATTAATTCTCGAGTGTCACAGTGAAGCTTATCCAAGACCAATTACGTATTGGACGAAACCTAGCAACGAAACTATCGTCAGTGGTGAGTGCACTAATTACCAAGTTATAATTGTACGTTCCTGCAAAGATGAAAATGCGGTCCGAGGTTACGGGGTCATGAACCTTCCGCTCGGACATAATATAAGCACTTTTTTTCCCTCCATAAAATGTATACATATCTACTAAGCTCTCTTCCTCTCTCTCTCTCGCTTCGCAAATATGTGGGCGGTTCTTTCACTTTCTCCAGGGGTTCCGAGCGATACTGAGTTCGCATGTCTGACCCAGTCCTGACCTTCTCTACTGTTGTTCCCAAGTTCAGACTGCAGATATGCACCAGATTCGTGAGCTCGTTAACGACCCTTCTGGAGCAAAAATAATTCCCTACTCATTTCCACAAAAAATGAGACCCTCCATTTAACCATGAATTATTCCGATCGAGGGAACATTATACGGTTTGCCATTGGGTAATTGGATCAGAAAAACTTACGACAATAAAATGAATACTTGGAAAAAAAAAAATCATGACTTTAAGGAAGAATTCGTTATTTTTTTATAATACAAAAAAAATTGCATGCGCGATACGAAATATAGTTCCATGGTTTTCAGGAAACCATGAAAATGCCCCAGATCATTTTTAGAAGACGATTCAGTGATAAAAAAGGCGTTGAAAAGAAAATAATGAGCGATTGTCAATTTTTTTCCAGACATTCACGCGAGAACTACTGATATTTTGAAATATTAACCCTTTGCTGGGTCGGTGTGATCCCAACAATTTTCTGTCACCGATCGTTTGGTATTTAATGGCAACGAATTTCTTGGCATTTAATTATTGCTTTTATCAAAAACTAAATTTAGAGCCATTAAATATGAATGATTTAGTACACTGAAAAGAAAATGTTGTTGAAAATGAATCAGTATTTTGTTCGATACGTTCGACTAAACGTTTTTTTTTAATATTCCCAAAAATTGTGTGATTGCAGCAAGAAATATTTTGGAAAGTCTTTTCGGAAGCAAACTTTTGTCGTTCCACTCGTTAATTTCGCATACAATTCCATTAGAAACCAAATACATTGCCAAAATAACGAAAATTTTGAAATTATCGAAAAATATTCGGTTGACCGGATTCAACATAATATCGACAATTTTTAACAAAATTTCATTTCCAGTGTACAAAAATGTATGCACAAAAAAAACAATGATGCATATTTACCAGAATCCATCGAATTGAAAAATGCCTCGGGTCAGATTGACCCAATGTGCTCTCATAGAAATTGTGACCTCGAAGGATTAATCTAACCAGGAAAAAATATGCAATTTTTCAAAAGCTGGTCTCTAATATACCGGCTCACAGAAATCCTCATTGTTGAATATGGGTTGCCAATTTTGCATAAATCTGAATAGCATTGATTCAGCGATGTTTTGGGTTTGAGTTTTTTTTTCCATGCACACGCGAGCTGCGAAGTAGGTGAGAAAATGAAAAGTCCTTTCATTCGAACAGCAATGTTGTTTTTCTATTATGGCTGCAGTTTTTGTGCTCCCAGTATTTTTATATCGAATCCACAGCAGTCGCGGTTCCAGAAAACTGTTAAAATGGAAAAAACATGTTTGCGTCTAATTTTTCATTTAATTTGATTGCGGGTCGAGGTTCCACGACCCCATGTAAAACTCTCAACTCTATTCATAGAGTACTGAGCTCTAGAGCTCGTGGTTAAAATCACACTAGCACGTACCAAAGCTCGTGAAAAAGCATGATGAACACATATAATCTTAGTTTCGCACCGTTGCATCAATGTGCTTCAATTACTCACTGAAGTCTGAACTTGCAAATTTTAATTTACGTATTTCCTTCTTTTACTTTTATCAACCAAAAAACAATTAATTATCATGGCTCATTATCGGACTGCTGTCGTGTTACGAGAGTAAAATCGATCAATGTAACATGAAAAACATTTTCTGGTTATTCGAACATCGGAATGAGAAAAAAAAAAACATAAATTTGTGCATCGAAAAAAAAAAAAACATTTTTATATCGTACAAGACGAAAAAAAATTCGATCGTCAAGAAGGGAAGCGACGCCCTTAAGATACGACATTTTTCATGCCCCCTTAGGATCCTCGTCTGATTATACATTTCCTAGCGCCTCGTCAACCCTTCTATACACGTTATTTTACGTCCATGATAAAAGCCCGTGAATCTTTTTTTTCTCGTGGTCTCTGCGGAGCTCTCTGGCCTTGGCGGAAGACGCACGTTTTCTTGGGCGATCTATCCGCAAGCTCTTCTAGCAAGAGATACAAGTTTCATAAAATGCTTATAAGCTTCTTGAAACGTAAGTAGCCAGTTTATTGCTTCCCTTTCCGGCTATCCCACTTGTTTATTCTCAGCAGCGCCAAAAGACCACGACAATATCCATCGCACTCTCCACTCCATCGATTTTTTCTTCTCGTATTTCTATATGGAGATCCATCGCCCGCACGTCGAGGGTTCAGGTATGTGTGCGGATATTTCAACGATTCATATCGCATTCGAAAGGGCGTAACGAACGTAACTTTCCACGCGCTAAATCGCGTGCTCCATCACCTTTTCTTTCTCCCTGGTTTCTATGTATATATTTTTTTTATTTTAACCACCTTCCCCTTCTCTTCCATCACACCGATGACCGTCCATCAACGAGAGAACGGGCGACTCACCCGTTTACACCGGCATACCGACGACCGTACAAATTAGGTTTTTAACGAGGGCCAGTTGTAATTACGCTGGCTCGAAATTGCGTGTTTCATACGTGCACGCACCGGTAGCACTGACCGTCAACCAACCCAATCGTTCAGCCTCTACATACAAAACCCTCATATGGGCCGTCTTATGCGCAGTTCTGCGTCTTCCGGCTCGTCGCTTTTTTCAAAAACAGCCTTAACTTGTTTCAAACTATTATTCACAGAATTTTTTTCGCCCCTCGTGACGTACCTAACGACCCAATAAATCCCCGACTCCTTTCTCATGAAGGGTTCTTGGTAGAATGTTGTACGATTTGAAACTCTCAACAATAGATCGCCACGAGTTTTCATGAAATTTTGATGAAATATCAAAATTTAATGTTGGGTCGAAAATTCAAAAGTGTGCGATGTCGGTGCGACTTATTTTAGCTTCGTGAACTTTTTTCTCGCTCTCAAGGAACTTTCCAATTGTTTTTTAAGTTTTATAACATCAAGAGACGCGGCAGCGGCTCGAAGCCAAGTTTCGAATTATAATCGGCTGGGAATCATGCGGTCGAAAAACGTTCAATGTTGTAACTTCACAATAAACTTTTGCCGCTGTAGTTTTTTTTTTTTTTTTTAATTTTTTATTCGTACACAGAAAGTTTGAGGTTTTTATCGCCGCGTTAGCCTGTTTGAAGTCAGTGGCAATTCGTTGGATTTAGTTCGATCGTAAGCTGCAAAGTCCGGAGTTATTACAGAGAGAGAGTCAACATTGCCGCTTCTGACGTCTAATCCACTTCGATTCTTTCATGAAATTCTATCGACAGTCCAAGCAACTGGTGGTGACGTAGATTCATTTCATTTTTTCATTATTCTCCGCGCAACTTTCTCCAGCAAGCCTCCAGGAAATCATAAAAAAGTAGAAAATACAAATGGTGCGAATCAATCGGGATTTACGTTGATAAGGTTTTTTAAAACGATTCCGACACTGAAGTTTCGAAATGAAATTATTGTGAGACGTATTTTCTTAACTCGATTGATTCTGAATTATGCAAAATTCAATAAAACGTCAGAACTACTAGAACAAACCGAACCAACTTCATAATCACTCACTGTCGGAGCCAGGAGCAGCCGAAAAAAATACACGATGAAAATTTTCTTACGATATCGATCGAACAAATTTCCAAATACGAGAAACGCGACAGTTTCTGCAAAAAAAAAAAAGAAACCAATGAAGCCTTTACCCTTGAAAAACCAAGAACCTCATTTTCACGTGTGACGAAACATCTTCCAAAAATTTCTTGTGCTCGAGGAACTGGGGAGGAATCATACAAATCGAAAATTTAATTGTCCGAGTATTTCGAAAATTAGCGAAATCTATAAATCTTGCTGCGTGATGAATCGGTGCTGTTTTCTTTTTTTTTCGTCATCGTCCACATGCACATAGAATAGCCCGTGCACTATACATATGGATGTTTCCATTAAAACCAAATCCAGGACTCGGAGTGTGCTCGTATTTTAATGGTCATCCTGATGCTGGGCTGTCCGAGGATTTCTCGTTTTATTTGTCAGTTTCATTCAACTGAAGGTGAAAAAGTATTGATATGCCACACGCCAATCTCGTTTGATGCTGCATCTTCGTTCCAAAGCGCTTGCANTAATCACTCACTGTCGGAGCCAGGAGCAGCCGAAAAAAAATACACGATGAAAATTTTCTTACGATATCGATCGAACAAATTTCCAAATACGAGAAACGCGACAGTTTCTGCAAAAAAAAAAAAAAGAAACCATTGAAGCCTTTACCCTTGAAAAACTAAGAACCTCATTTTCACGTGTGACGAATCATCTTCCAAAAATTTCTTGTGCTCGAGGAACTGGGGAGGAATCATACAAATCGAAAATTCAATTGTCCGAGTATTTCGAAAATTAGCGAAATCTATAAATCTTGCTGCGTGATGAATCGGTGCTGCTTTCTTTTTTTTTCGTCATCGTCCATGCACATAGAATAGCCCGTGCACTATACATATGGATGTTTCCATTAAAACCAAATCCAGGACTCGGAGTGTGCTCGTATTTTAATGGTCATCCTGATGCTGGGCTGTCCGAGGATTTCTCGTTTTATTTGTCAGTTTCATTCAACTGAAGGTGAAAAAGTATTGATATGCCACACGCCAATCTCGTTTGATGCTGCATCTTCGTTCCAAAGCGCTTGCATCGTTCTATAGCACGATTTTATGAATGAGAACGAAAATGAGCATGATCTAAACTCTGAATATGATATTTAGGAACACTTATGCATCATCAAAATCCACACAAAGAAGTCTTATTTGTGGCAATAAGGATCAACATATTCTATCAATTTGGATAAAGCGAATATTCCGATGTTTCGTACGTGTATAAGGGACAGATCGATTGTTGCAGTAATAGCTGTTTGTATGTACAGATATACGCGGTAATGTGACATGCGTGCATGGTAATCCGATGGTACATTTCTCTCTTTCCTGTCCGAACTGCAAATCTTTATGACAAAATTGGTACGAACGTAAGAAGGAGAGAGAGAGAGATAAAGAGAGATAAAGAGGAGAGCTTGTATATATTCGTGATTCCCCCTATGAATACTTAACGAGCCGGTGCACAGCCCCAAGAGGAGCCCCTGAATATATCTGACTTTCATTGTTTGCAAACGTGAAAGAGAAATAATTCAATTTCATATTAGACTGCATAAACAATTATTTTGCATATTCGTTCCATCAAATTTTCTACGTTTCGAGACACGAATACAAAGTTAATTATTTTCGACCGATTGTTCGTTATCTATTGAGATATTTGATCAGGTTGTGTGTCTTCCTGTATATGTTTCCATGTGAAATTCCTTGTGAAATGATATTTTATCGCGTGACAGCGTAATGGTCTGCCAATTAGTCGTTCGTCGTATTCGTTGAGTCCTTACATGCGATTTTGATAGAATTATCAAAAAAAATGATCATTTTGTATGAAAAGTTGGCAATCCTTCCAAAAATCACCTGCTTTTTGAGGGTTTCATTTTTTTCTTTAAATTTATTTCCATGCCATGATTGTTGAGTTATCGTTAATCTCTCGTCGGTCTTAAAATCCTGACAGAACGCCCTTACCTTGCCATTTGGCGTATATTCACCAAAGACAGTTAAGAGGTGCGGCTTCCACATCGTCCTGCTGCTAAACCGGAATCCTGTCTAATGGACAGTCTCATTGTGTTCGATCAGCAGTGCTGCTAGTTTATGTTATTGACGATTTCGCTTTGTCTCTACAATGCATTTTGAGCTTTGCTTGCTCAAAGAGTCAGTTTACTAGTGATTCAAAATTGTTGCTTAGACCGAGTCTCTCATCGAGAGCGAGCTATACTGCGCGACGATGGAATCGATCATCATCGCACATGCTCGAAGTCTCGTGTTAGCCGATACCATCTTTTGGCCATTAATACTTTTAACAGTTACGCAGAAGAGGAGGAGGAAGAGAAAGAGAGCGACCGCCTAGAAAGCACAAGCCTCCAGTCCATCAAACTAGAATCTCTGTTTCTGTAACCTCCATTAGCGTAATTGCCCTCAATCTGTGCCAAATTTCGATCGGTCCAGAGTCAGAAACAAAAAGACTGAGCGCAGCATTTTTTTTCACTATAAACGGTTCCCGATCCAGGTCCAAATTCTCTGTCATTTTTGTATTTAAACTTTCGAAAAAATCATCGAGAAACTCGAAATGATATTGTTCATGAAATAAAATATATCCTGCCTGAAAATAACAAGAATAAATATTTAATTCCCAATAATGAATATTGCTAAAGTAAATTTTGCAACGTTATGACATTTGTTTTCGTTTAATTATTACAGACTCCGACAATTCAATGCTTTTAAAGACTTTCGCATGGCAGTGGAATGGAAATCGCCCCCACACGATGTATTAAATCATGCAATCGAATTGAAAGTTTAGGTGCTTTCCGTTTGATGTGAATTAGATTCAAAGTTCGATTGTGTACTTCGCAGATAACAATTACTTGGTCGAGACAATACCAATGGGTTACGAGACTACGATGAAGCTGACTATAAAGTCTGTCAGAGCCCAGGATTTTGGTTCGTTCCGATGTGTCGCAACGAATTCACTCGGCGAAACAGATGGCAAGATAAAGCTTTACAGTACGTACTTTTCTCTTTATATATTTACGTATATCTGAACTTTGAATGCTCATAGAAAAGTTGATGAGAATGAACAAAAAGTGGAGATGACTTGCCAGTTTTTTTTTTTCTTTTTTTTTCATGTAAATAAATTTTATATTCTAATTTATCGAAGAGTTGACACATTTTTCGACAAAAATTTGTTCATTTTGCATTCATATCGGAATACCATTTCGTGTCAATTGTCATCCTCAAATAAATATTCATCTACGCACTGAAAAATCATGGCACACAGCATTAAATAATTGCGGGAAATATTTCATTTCTTCTTTTCAGAAGAAAAAATCTAAATTAATCAACATCATTCTATTTGATTGACGTTCAATTAAGGTTTTAATACAACAACGTGATCACTCGCCTCACTGCCTTCGTCATTCATGCAAGTGACGAGAGTTTGCCTGTTTCTGTAACGTCCATACGCGTCCACGTTGCACAACATATGAAATTTTTCACGCGATATTCATATGGAATTTTTTCATGTCCTATGCGGCGAGATTTTTGCACGAATTTTTGGGCGAATTCTCACAATAATTTAATACCTTTTCTACCAACGCCAGACTATATCGGCGTTCCTAGGGCACGCAACCAGGACACGCAGTAATTTCAACGCCGAGAGCATTTTTTGCAAATTCTATTACACCCAGCTTTTGTGAGATTTTGCTTCACGTCGTTTTACATTTCGACCATGTATCAATTCTGCAATTTTACAACGTGCTCGACAGAAATTGTTATTTGCAAATCTCACGAGATTTCACTATCCGACACGTCCATTTTCCTCGCCATTTTCTTCTTTGTACTGCTGACGAAATCCTAACGCGTGTGAGTCTCACATCTGACTGGGAGAAACTTACAAAATTTCGCTGAGTTTTTCTTGACGTTTGGAGTGAGCGAGCAGCAAAGTTTGGTAGTTTTAGTTTCAGGAAAAGGTCCGAATAGAAAAAAGCGAATTATGGAAAGCGATTCGGGATTTTATCAAAATATTTAACACAAACGAATTCCAATGATGACAATTATGTGTTCGTATGACAAACTATCACGAAATTGTCCTGACAATTTCTCATGATAAATTTTCCCACAGAGCGTTCAACTATCCGTGTTTTGTAGTAAAAATCAGTCTTTTTTTCAGTGTATATAGTTAATTTCGAAGTAATGTTTACATTTTTTTTATAACCGGGGAAAAAGTTGGTTCCGCTGGGTCATTTTGTACCTGAGTCATCAGGCGATGATTTCAACAATGATCCACAAGAGTTATTGCAATTCTAGAAATTTTGTTGTCTGCTGAAAATGATTTCGAAAAATGAATTTTGTATTTAAAATGCCGATTTATAATGAAAAATATTCAACTTGAATTTGGCTTTAGGCTCTATCGGAGAATTAATCCAAACACGACACGAGGTTTGTCGTTTCGACAAAATCATGCTTCGTCTGAATTTTGGCAGGAACTCGTCTCAATGAATGAGGTAAACGAGAGGATTCGTGTTCGGCTAAAAAAATGTCAATTTTAAAGATCAAAGTGTAAAAATTCGAGTGCACAAACAAAAATTTAGCGGTTTCCATTTTTTCGTTAAAAAAACGTTGAATTTACGGGATTGACGCTTGGCTATTTTGTTTGTTTGTTTGGTTTTTTTTTGTTACCAACAACTGACGTAAGTAAACGAAAATGTTTACAAATTTCGGGGCAAATTGTAATTGCGAAGGACATGGACGTTTTAATTTAATCTGGATATGCCTTTACATTCGACAACGAGGGACTGTGTAGCGTGTAGGAGTGTCGTCTCTGAGAAACGGTTATGTGTTTTGTCGATGCTGGAACGTCACTTTGCTCTGGGTCACTCTACCTCGTTTTTGGAACGACGTCTGCACAAACGTATTGTATATATGCACGTACACATATAGATAAAACTGACGGAGTGCATCATGAATTCAGCGAGGATCGGATAGAGTCGCGGAAGGATATGGAACACACGCGGTAGTTGGTTATATAACGTTGTGAGAAGGAAATCGATGCACTCCTAGCAAGTGTGTGTTTTACCACGTAAATTTTCTAAATCCATGTACGTTTGTGTTATTTTCAGTAAATTTCCTGTCCCTCATGCACGTTCCTATAAATGAATATCGACGAGCAATAGAAATAAATTAAAAAAAAAAAAACTATAGGAGAGGAAGGAAAAAGACGAAGAGTGAGGAAGGAGGAGGGTCGAAATAGTATTTTTCCAATATCAATCACTCCGCTACCCGAAAATGCACTGTAATGCAAGTGCATATATCGCTCCGAGTGTGATTTCTGGTTTCTTTGGTGCTCGACGTTTGTTTTCACTTCATTTCGATATCAAACGTTCCGGCGGTGGAATTAAAGTACAGCTGGCAATGGAAAAATACAATCGTCCCAGATGACCTTCGATTTTTTTCAATCCCTCCATGTTAGCTCCACAACGCTTCAATCTTTCGCCTCCCATTGCAAATGCTTAATGAAAAAGCAATTTTTCGGAGTATGCACATGTCAGAGGAGCAGAGTTTGGTATTCCGCGATATTTCCCTGCCCAATATTTACGACGTTAATCGTTCGAGTGAATAAACAGATAAGCCATCAAAAGAAGGATTTAAAACGTGAGAATGGTCGCTGAAAAAACTTGACCCGTACTTAATTCTGAATCAGATCCACAATTTATACTTAAATCACAAGTATCACCATTACCCTGACATTTTTTTTCCATACCATGAATAACAAAGTTTTAACGAAGCGCAATAACAGACAATCTCTCGCACAAAGTTAAAATAATAACCTCCAACGACACAAACCATTCTGTGAAAGAGAAAGTTTGAGTTGTAATAAGCTGAGACTTATTATATTCGAGCTTTTGCGGAGTCGTTACAGTCCCAATCATTTTGCTTCTTAACGTCAACTATTTCCAGTTATACAAACAGTAGCTTCTTGACACAACGTGCATTCTGCATGAGATCCGTGGGTCTTTCAGAAGACGTACGTATTTTTATTATAATAATTTATTGAAAGATGTACGACTTTCTGGCAGGGTGTCGGCATAACCAGCGTCGGGCGTCAATGACAATAATACTTTCGCTTATATCCGAATAACAAGACTAATTAACGAAGCCTTCACTCAATTCCCCAGTCACGTTTCATTACAATGAAAATAATAATAATAATAATAATAATAATAATAATAAAACAGCCTGGAAGCTTAGGCTGCGGGTTGGTATTCGTTGCTTTCGAAATGAATGACGACAATTCCGCGAAAGGACTTGGCATCTTTGTCCATGTATTATGAGGGTAGCGTCGAAGGGAAAAAAATCAAAATAACAGGACAAAGGGTTGGTTGGTTGGTTGGTACTTCGGGGACTGTTCCCAAGCATTTTTTTTTGTCTCATTCACGATACACATATCTACAAGCCCTAAAGCGAGAATTCGCTTCATACTTCCTGTGTGAAGCGAGCTTTCGCAGCGGCTCACCTCATCCTCTCTGGGTGCTGGTTTTTTCTGCTCTCCTTGACGAGTATAATTGCCTCCACCTTTAATTGAACGCCACGATCACTCGATCTCTCTTTATTTCTTCCATTCTCTCGCTCCTGTCTATTGAAATTCTATGAGCGTTGGTATATTCTCACTCGCTCGATTCGCATTTTTCGCCCCGACCACCCCAACCCGAGCCCTTTTCCTTTCACCTTCCTTTTCACTCTTTCAATTGTTCCCTTTCTCTCTCTTTCTCTCACACATACACACATACAGTCCGTCTCTGTTTTTCCACGAAATATGAGATCCGTGGTTAGAACTAAACGGATAACGGTTTCCACTCGTACACAAGCTTGAGAGACTATTATTTCGAAACGAACGATAGAACGATCGGCAATATTGCTGTTTTAGGTGAGAATAACGAACAGCTATGTGTGAGAAACGCTCGAATATGATATCCAATTAATTTTGGTTTGCCGGTTTTCTTGGACATTCATATATTTGTAGGTACGTCAATTCGTATATATGGAGTGTTGTCCGTGAAAGCGTTTTACCAATATCGAAACATATACTATATATCGTTGCTTATATATATATACCAACCGATAAAATCCCCGAGGGAAAATGCGCGTTACGACAAAATTGATAGTGGCCCTTCTCCAATGCTCCCTGTCGATTTTTGTACAGAACGGGTTCCACGCAAGAACCGTACGATATGTGCAAAGGTCTTGCGCTTGAATTATTGCCACTGACTCATATGGTCAATGCCTATGGGATAATCCGTGCCAAATCGACAAAACCGTGACTATTCCATGGGCTCGCGTTTATGTTCATGTCGTAAGAATCATTCGAAATAGTCAGATGACAAGAAATAAGAAAACGTCGACATCGTGGCTCGAATTTAAAAAAAAAAAACATTTATTGAAAAATCAATCCGATTACTATATAAATATTTGTTCTCCATACGCACTTTCCAATCATGTGGAAAAGCATCCGTTGCATCAAGGCCTGAGGTTTCGTTTGATAAAAACCAAAATTTAGATTGGCTCGAGTGCCCCAAATGCACTCAAAACTTTATTGACGATGAACCTTTGCCTCTCTCGTGTTTTATTTTTTTTGCACTATTCTCGATCGTTTTGGAATATTAAAAAAAAACCGCAAACACTTGCGTAAATGGGAGGTTTTATTTGTCAGTTCAAACTGATATTCAAGTACGCCATTATACCGTGTCGATGCTTCTATTTGTATTCGCTGCTGGCCAGAGTGTGAGAATTAGAAAGTTTTTGATTGAAAAATTTGTTGTTAAAGCAATAGGATTATTTTTAACCGGACGACCCAGATTTCCAGCAATATAATCCGCTCCGCTATTCTTCCGAAGTGATCCAGCAAAAACAAAGAATAACGAAAATTGGATTTCCGGAAGTTCTCTATAAGCTTAACGAACGTGCGCATGATAATTGGAACAATTTTCTTTTATCAATCCGCTGAAGGAAAGGAAGAGAATAATTTATTCAAACGAAAATATAGTTTCATTCTGTCGATACCAGTCTAGAATTTAACGTCGGCACTGAATTAAAACCCCATCGAGTTCAGCTTCGGCAGGATATGAAAATATTTCGCATTCTTCGTTAACGTGTCCTGATTATTGATGATACGTGGGCAGGTAATCCATGGCTATAAAACGTTAATAGATTTCGTCACCGAATATTCTGACCTTGTCCTGAATAATTCTTCGTCAGGTATGAAAACTGCCTACTTTGAGTGAATTTGCTTTCTGGTCATTTTGGCCTGGCTCGGATGGTGAATATCAGGATAACTTTGTCGTATAATCTGCTTGGCTACGAGCCGCTACCTCTTTTCTTGATGTCATCCCAACTACATCCCCGGTTGTCCAGTTCTGGTGCAGAATGACTTCTGATCGGACAAAGCTTTTCAAACGTCAGTAAATCTTTCTTTCGTTTATCCAAACACGGTCCCGAATGCGAATTGCGTGGGTGAAACCTGATGCTCAGGTGGAATTCTAGTCGAGAACCCGGATTCAGTCTTTTCATACATTTGTGGATTTCTAATTTTTTTCTAATTTCTAAACATCCAAATTTCCAAACTTTTTTCATTTTTTCGAAAAATTCGTTGCGGTGCACATCGCTAATATTTTAATTAGGGAAAAGTTTACGCTGGTTTTTCATATTTCTTTTTCAACAGTCGCTCTTTCGAAAATTCTCTTCCGCTCTCGTAGATTTTGTTTAAGGAATCTTCTCGAGAGTCCGTACTGCTGCTGATGTGTGATGACCTAGGAGGCGGAATTCGATCGGCCGAGCAATGTTGTTACTTTTGCGGCTTTGGTGTCTCTTCTGCAGAAATTTTCGCTATAGAAACTCGGTTACGAATATGTCCGCAGAACATCCGAACTATACAGATGTCGAATCGATTTTTATATAACGTTGTTTCCTGGTAAAACGATAACCTGAGGTCACAGAAATCCTCGATGCTCTGACCTCAGGTCACAAAAGTTGAAATAAAATTCGTGCTCATGAATGACGCAAAGCAACAGTGACAATGAAAGGATCTGACAACTGACTCGCTTTTCCAAGATCATTAATAATTCTGTTAATCATGATCCGACCTTGCTGTCAATTCTCATGACAATATTATGATAAGCTCAACATGATTCGATGAAATTCTGAGCCTGGTAAAAGTTCGAAATTGGAATATCGAGGATTCAATGCGTTGTTCACAAAAAAATCAATTTTACTAATTAATTAACTAATTAATTTTTTCCCTTTTTTGTCTCGTTACTCTATCAGAACTGGCGAAACCACCGTCAACGGGGAAACCGAATTCGAGAAGAGACTCAAAGAACACGAGGATTCGGGAAAATGGTAACGACAAAAAGACCGCGGGTATGATAGACGATTCGATGCTGAATGAGAATGGAGTTGAGGATTCGATCGATTTTCAATCCGCCACATCATCATCGTGCTTTCATCGACATTTCACCAATATCGTGACCCTCGTCATCGCATCCGTTCATTTACTCGAAAGACCTGTGACGTAGATGTTGGCAAAGCCTTAAACGCGAAAGGGCGAGAAGGAGGCCGAGAGCGGGAGAAACAGCTGCAATCCCCTGCTACGGTATTATCGTTTCCCTCCTTTCAGACGGTCGTACACCCGTTACGAGATGCAATTAAACTTTAAGACGAAAGGGAAGACGTGCGAAATCGAGTTAGCTGACATAATTAATTTGGTCACTCAATGAAAAACGTCGATTGCAAGATTCGTTTGGAAAAGAGTCATTTGAATGTGAGCATCAACGTCTGACTATGTAAAGTGTGCAAGAAATTCTCTTTCGTTTCGAATACTGCAGATTTTTTTTCGGCTCACTCCGACCCGTCGCAGAATTTGTTTTCCAAAAACGTGACCAAGCGATCGACGAAGCCATCAGACATTTCAAATAAAATCAAAAAGCATTTCGCAACCGCATCAATTGACGTTTATTCGGAACGCTTTCATTTTTTCTAACTTTGAGCTGGTCCATAAGTTCAGGAGTTCAATCCTCCGATATACATGCAAATCAAACTTTTTGCTGGAGGACCACCGTCTTCCAAAAACATCACAACAGTTTTTACTCAATTCCATCGCATGCTTGGTTTCAGTACAATTTTTCTTTTTCATTCCTGCACAAAATATGCGATTCGTTCAGCTGTTTTCCACTTTTGCTTTCATTTTGTGAAGCCGTTGGAAGGAAAAATGTGTGGAATCTTTGTTACAAAAAAAAAAAGAAAAAAAAATGCAGACGCAGATGGGAGCCGAATATTTTTGCAAGATGCAAAAGCGTTTAGGGATAATGGTCGATAATTAATCTCAGAGTCGATTAAATCGTTAATTGATTACGTATTCAATTTAATTTTCTGACTATTAAATTATTTTTATTGATTATTTATTTTACGATTCAATTGGACGATCCAGCAAAATAGACAAAAGCACTCAATTTATTTGGAACTAATGTATCGGAACAATCGAGTCAGTAACGATGAAAAACGCCTGTATATAAATTCGACGTCCGATCGATCCGCGGTCTCAGGAACCAGTAATAATTACTTGATCAAATATTCCTCCAATTTCCGAACACAACAACCCGGATACGGGACATTATCGGTGTGTCTCGGAAACGCGATAAGCTGAGGACACAGAACCGCGGATTTTCATGGTTTTTGTATGAATCGTCATGCGCGAAATCCAACTCCCCTGACAAATTGTCGTTTTAGCCACAAATCGATACTCCAAGAAAATGTTGTGATCCGGGAATATCAGAAACGAGGACATCGCCCGAATCGTCGCATCTCGTGTCATAAAATTGACTACCTATCAAAAACGTCGGGGGGAAACCTGACAAAGGGACTAATTGAATTTATGGCACACACGATGTTAACCAATGGTTTTTCCGTTACCTCCGTCCCTTGGTTTCGTAACGAGCCGATTTTGTGTGTGTGCGGTTTTTTTTTCATTCTCAAGATTGTCTTGCGGAAAATGGGAACGAGAGAAAAATTTACTCCGAGTCACCATCATTTATTTGTCGATTTTGCAAAGATTTTTCATAAACTGTAAAATAAATGATAGAAATATATATATGTATAAATATTAACGCAATTCTTTGCTGTATTGACAAATAAATAAGTGCGGATCTTGGGTGATTACGAAAATATTTATCGAAATGTACATTTCGTTATTATTGTATATGTATGGCCTAATAATTACAGCCATTATAGTTCGAGACGAATGGTTTATTGCACGAAAAGCGTATTTGGCATATGCAAAAGTGAATTTTTCGTTTTCCGCTCTAAATTGTCTGGCGAACATGGACTGTCGCCATTATAAGAAATAATTGCAAATTCAATCACGCAATGGTCGGAAATCGTGTAGGGTTTAATGGACATAGGTCAGTTGGTATCGATCGTAACACCAAATCACGCCGCATTTGTATATATAACAGACATTAAACAGTCCGCTTTCTGAACACGAATACAAATTGTCAAGACCAAGAAAAATCTACAGTTTATCGTGCAAAACGAATGAAAAAATTAAAATGCGCTCCAGCATTTCAAGATTGCTTCACACCAGTCAAATGGATGTTCAGTTTTCGCAACAGTCGTACGCAACGTTTGATGAACCTCAAAGTGAAATAGGCCTGACAGCTCGATCCAAAATTTACGATACATTTGAATTTTTATTTATTTTCGAATCACATGGCGTGAAAACCGAATCGACATGCGGTGAATTCGAACGGAAAGACTTGAAAAATAAAATACAAGCTTGTGGATCAAGGTCACTTGAAATATCCGAGACATTCTTACAAAAATGTCAATCCAAGGATTGTGCACGTACCAGCAGTTGATGGTCCGAAAAATCAGTCGTTATAAATATGTTTCTGGGTTAATGCGACGTGCATAAACTATTAGACACAACACAGATACAAACTTTGCCCACGACAGTCGGAAAAGTTGCGAAGAGTTCATCAACATTCGATTTTGGAGCATCCGTGTCATCTCGAGAGTTTCTGACATGTTAGACCGATTGAAATAATTGAGTGGAGCCTCGAGAACTGTATTGGAAAGCCAATAATAAGACCAGAGCCACAACGATAGAAGAATTATTGATTTTTTTATATCCAATTGATTGACAATTTTGTTAATTTGATTGTTTCGATACTTACTGTATATAAAAGAAATCGCGTAAGCTTTTGACGTCCGTAATAACTTGTTTGTAATTAACAGCTGCTTTACATTTCTTCCCGATACCGATATCCCGTCCTGAACTTGTGTAAAATAGATTTAACGTAATAATAGATAAAGGTACAGCGAGGTGAAGAGAAGGGTGTAACAACGATCACAAGCCTGAATGTGTATGGGGCGTGCATGAGCATCTAGGCAGACATGAAAAGACGAAATGTCCGATTGCCGGAACAGAGACTCCGTTCACTTGGACGGACGATTGTCAAGATTACTAATTAACCAGAGTCACCTGCGAACGGATGTGTGTGTGTACAAGAGAAAAAAAGAGATGGAGAGGCCAGGAATGTCAGAGAGAAACGGAGATTCGTCCCCGAAGTGGTCACGTACGGTTGCTCACACACACTCACTTTGTACAAGCGATTCAGTGGTCAAGGCGTCCGATGGTCAGACAGCGTTATTGTATTATTTAATGAGCATTCCCTCCCATCCGAGTGCGCTGTTTCCTCCGTTTGTCTAAATGTCTTGCCATCTATCTTTCTTCCTATCCTGTCACTCTCGCTTTTCCTCTCTCGATCCCGTATCTATTTGGTGTAGTCAAGCGTGTGACAAGCAGTCGACAAGTCGTACTACGCTTTGAATCAGTCCGTGTCTGACCACCCGGTGCCTTTACTACTGTGGTCAAGTCCGCGCAGATAAACGTCAATGAGGCACTCTCGAACAATACGAGGCGAATCGCAGTATTAGCTGATATCGTCTATTTGCTCTCTCTCTCTCTCTCTCTCTCTCTCTCTCTCTCTCTCTCTCTCTCTCTCTCTCTCTCTCTTTCCTTCTTGCTTTTTACGTGCAATTTGGAGCAATTTGGAATTTGGAATTTTGACGTGACCTTTGGACTAAATTTCCTTTTGCCGATTTCCAAACCTTGCAACCACAAAAACGATCTCCTCGAATTTACCAGGATCGTTTATCCAACTATTTTTTCTTACAATTAACGATATACTTGTGGTTGCTTCAACAAAAACGCTTTGTCTCAATCAAATAGATAATGCCACTCAAGTACGTGCATTCGAGTATCCACTACATGCCGCAGACCATCGAATCGTTTCTCACATAGAAACTATACTCCGGGTGTGCATAAATTGCCGGAGGAGCTTCATTATCCTGACCGTCTACTGACTATGTCTACGGACAAGAACTCGACGCCTCAATGCATGGGGATATTATAAAATCATGAAAAACGTTAAATTTGCAGAAATATTACTTTTACGTCAATTTCCTGGTTGTATAATTTTTTGAAGCTTTCGGTTTAACAAAACGTAATCAATCAAGTTTTCCGTTAAAGGGAATACTTTGGATCGATTTTTTTTATCCAAAGACAGCTCGACGTGGCCGTGAGGCTGGGAAAAAAAAAATTATTGATTTGACGAGATCGTAGTAAACATTTTGTCTGCGGATGCGTTTGGTAATTTCCGCACTTTTCGTTTTCCAACCACGACGTCCTACTTGCCGGTAATTATTCAAGTGAAATGGCATTTTCGGAATATTCTAACCTTTGGAAAGTGTATAAAAGTCGACGAAAATTCATAGAGTTATTTTTAAACAATAGTGTGTTACGAGCATGTCGAAGCGTTATTCGTTTTTCCGAATTTTCTCCGATAACCGCTTGACGAGTTTGACGAATGCCTGGGGTACACTGCTCCGTTATTTTTCATGTGCTGCCATGAACTATATGAAGATAGGAAGAGAAAAGAAAGATCGCGTGGGGCAGGCTCCGTCGATTTAGCCTAAAAATGTATATGACGAAATTTCCGTTGGGATTTTGCGCTTGATAACAAACGATGAGAATCATTGTTGTAAAATAACATTCGCCATTCAGGGTAAATCAATCGTCGATGAAAGAGGAAAAGGTATTCGAAGGATATATAAAAAAAAAAAAAAAAAAAACGTATGCATGTGAATAATAATATTTCCAGGCAAATGAGAATAAAAATATTCCGTCGACATGTCGATAAAAAATATTTTGTTTCCATGAGGTAGTTTTTTATTATAAAATTTAAATAAGAAGCTGGTCACCAATTGGATTACAAAATCAAGCGAATTGCGAATAATTGAATTTTTTTTTTCGAAATGTGACGATAATAGCAATCGACGAAATATCCCGACCAGCGTTTTGCTCTATGTTGCTCGATGATTTTTAGACAATTGTAAAAAGAAAGTAGTTAAGGTGTAAAAAAAAATTATCCAGCTGAGCTCATAAATAAGAGATTACAGGTTTATAATAACTGATGAATTATCTACGTGGAACAGTTGGTAACGGACTAATTTTTTTTCAACATCCCAAATATGGTCTTCGTGGTTCTACGTAGCTCTGCAATAATAGTCGATGTAACGTTGAATATTTGTAGTCGATTGAGAGGATGATTGGGATATTGCGAACTATAAATATTAAGTCGTGGGAAAAAAAATATATATATATCGAAAAAAAATTTATTTCGTATGCTCGACCGTTGCTTTGAGTTTTTAGGCGAATGCGACTGATATGTACAATGATGATTGACCATATATGAGAAACATAGGACGCCTACGATAATTACGAAGAAGGATGAAAAATATATCTCATGTGCTATTGAGTGTAACATAAGTAGCTGTAAGCCTCAGGGACTTGTAAATAATTTGGGTCTGTGTAAAGCTATTAATTAGTTTTTGCATTTGCGAATACGAGAAATTATTGTAAATAAATTATGAAATTATCGTGCAAACGTATGTAATAAATGTTAGACAATCCGAATTTTGCTGCTTGTATAATTTATCGAATCTCTCTCCCTCGCCAACGCAACGATTTCCTTGGAGCTGCTTATTATTCTGGATAGCGAAGCAACAGAATTCACTAGAGATAAGAAAAGTTTCTTCGATCATCGACAGTCGACATTGTCGGTAACAACGATTCCTTTCCAATGGTATGTTCTGTGGTGAATGATAATACAGGCCTCGTCCTTGCTCAGGTCTGAATCAGCCCTTGCGATTCTGTTGCTATACGTCCTCTATCTCCGCCGCAGATAAAAGCTCATTCTTCGTAGTAATGGAGCCAAGTTTTCGTACTCACGTGCAGAGGGTGCTTGACTGTGGTTCGAGACGTTCAATCGAATTTTTGTTCGTCTCTGTAATTGAAAATAATTATCAAAACTTGAATAATCCAAATATCACATGAGAAGATTCTAATTAAATATAGGGATTCAATTATTTTCATGCATGATTAAGTGAAGGATGATTGATCAAGGCGAAAACTCATTATACAAGGAATTTGGAAGCTAATCAATTCTTTCGAAATTTAAAATTAATCAGTAAATTAAAAAAAAATTCCAAAATCCAAACTTATTTCTATTGAACGTGCTTTTTCTTGAAAATTTTCGTTTTCTACTGAGTTACGATGAACACCGAGAAGGCAATTTCTCCTGAAAGTTTTTTGATCTTAGAGAATTTGTAAAAAAAAAATTATCTGGTGTCATCTTGTGTCAATAATTTCGGGTTCAAATTTGCAGACCCGAAAAAACTCCAAGACCGAATTGAAGCCCCTCCGAGGGAAAATACTTCGCTCAAAAGATAAAAGTGAAATATTTCTACACTAGAAACAAAACGTTTGTTAAAAATCGTCGATATTTTGTTGAATAAGGAAAAATAAATATTTTTTTATAATTTCAAAACGTTTGTTATTTTGGCAGGATATTTGGTTTCTCACGGAATGGTCAGCAAAATTTACGAGTGGGCCGACAAGAATTTGCTTCAAAAGAGACTTTTAAAAATATTTCTTGCTGCAATGACACAATTTTTTGGATTATTAAGAAAAACGTTTAGTCGAACGTATCGAACAAAATATCGATCCTTTCCAACAAAATTTTCTTCTCAGTGTAGTTATACGACAGTCGAATAGAAATATGCCACGCAATTTAATGGAGTCATTAGATGATCAAACGATATGTTAAAAGCCTGCACTCGATTTTGGATGAATCAGCACAAATAGGTTTTTTTTTTTGAAAAGTGGTGGATTGAAGTTTCGCAGGGTCTGAACTTGGAACGCGTTGTCTTCTTCACATATCTCTGCCAATTTACACGTTCTATACCTTTTTCTTCTACTCTTTCCTGAACTCGCCATGCCTCGACACTACCGCGAACATGTTGAAAATTCGACGGCATACTTCAGCGCAGTGGCAGAGAAGATAAAAAAGCACATTGGTAGGAAGAGAAGGGCACGAGATAAGTTTCGAGTTTGATCGAGTCGAAAAAGTTAGCTAGCGGCGAGTTAGGTTCTTCCACTCCGGATATACGAATACAGAAGTGTCGAGAATACGTGCGAGATAGGCGACTAGAGACACATGTGGATGAGGAAAAGAAAGAAAAAATGTACACCACGATGAGATATATCGAAAGGGAGATACGACATCGTCGTTTCCGGTTCTTTTGAATCGTGGCTCCGCATGTGCGACAAACTTTCCTTCGCAACAAATGAACACCATCTCGTAGTTCTATCAAACTTTTTTTCCTGCAGTTTGATAGATTTTTTTTCGAGTGCATTTTTCCAGCAGAACGTCATTGGGAAAAGTAACAAAAAAAAAGTAAAATCTACAGTTTCATTTTATCTGAATAGTTTGAAAATTTTGAATCTATTTTGCGAGACGAATATCGAATCATATTCACGGCTCATGTCGTATATACAAAGCGAAGGATACACGCGGAAAGAAATCGACACAGCGCCAATGAAAGCCTCCGTATATACCCGAGAGGCCAAACTCTCAAAATCTACAAATCCTCTTTTTCACCGTTTGTATAAATTCACGAGTGTCCGGGATGGAAAATTTGTTGCGAGAAAAATGCCGTTAACCCTCTTGGTCCCAGCCGGACTTAAAAAAAAAAAAAAAAACGTATTCCAGTTATAAATTCAGAATTCCCCCATAAGGATGATAATAGGCGTTATATTTATAAGACCAGGCTCATAGGAATAATGTATGCGGGTCGCAATGTATATCTAACCCATGGTTATCCCCTATAATGGTCAGAGGTTGAGGGATTAACGAATTCGCAAGATATAGGCGTTCGATAATACGATAATTCCTAAAGTGTGAAAGATAGACAGAAAGGGAGAAAGAAGTGCAAGAAATTCATGAAAACAGAAGGAGGAATATGTTTAAAACTTCGGAGTCAAATAAAATGATCGATAAACTTGCAACGGGTCATTGAATTCCATGAAAAACTATTTCAATTGGGAAAAAATTAGAATCCCACAAGCAGGTCGTAGCGAAAAGTCGAGATCTATGGAAATAACAAATATATTGCGATCAACCCGCAGGAACCACATTTGGATCAAGTATCCAACCACCGTGACATGATTTGGATTTTCGCTTTGTGGAGCTCTCTTGTAATTAAATGTAGATTGCATATATTTTGCTGTCAGGAAAGGGCTTGATGGTCGAATTTAGTATGCAGCATTGTCAAGCTTTGTTTGATAATGTCGACCTCCGTATAATCGATCAACTTATTATACGATGAGTAGGTCACCCACGTGATTAAAGAAAAAAAAAGAAAAAAATTGTGCGCCCGAATAGTTTCGAACGTTTTAAAAATATGGAGTGAGCTGGAAATGTATATATTTTTCTTGTCAAAAGAAATACTTCATAATGAATTGTGCAGTTGGATCATTTTATCGCGCGGATAATAAATAATGAATTTTAGGTGATAAACCATGGCGTGTCTACGAATCCATCGGGATAGACAATTGGCTTTCGTGTCGCAGGTCTGTGAGAATGAGCAATCCAATGTGTAGGACTGAATATAACACACTGAAACTTGGCGAAGTTTCGAAAACGCCGGTGTTCAGCAATGTTCTGTATAACGTTGTGTTTCTCTACTTTCTCTCTTCCTTTCTCCCTCTGATCTCGTGCTTTTCTCCTTTTGCCCTGTTTACCTGCGCCTTCACGATTTCGCATGCTAGAGAGCTTCACAGCTACGGGAGCGAACTTTCCTCGAAGTGGAAAAGCAATTTGGGGCAATTAAGCATCAAACAACCCAAGTCCCGCAAACACTTTGTTCCAATAACTAATCCCAAACTAAGTTGACAAGGTTTATACGTATGTAGATGGATAAAGATTCACGCAGTGGCCGCGATTTCAATATGTACCTACGTTGAGAGACTCGCGTGCTCCACCAAATTCGTGACCGCTCGTCGTCTTGTGCTGCGAACGGGTTTCCTTCGATTATTGGCTATTAATTATACACTGAAGACAACATTTTGTTGAAAAAGATGGATATTTTTTTCGATACGTTCGACTAAACGTTGCAGCAAGAAATATTTTAAAAAGTCTCTCCGAAAGCATATTCTTGTCGTTCCACTCGTTATAATTTCGCAGACAATTCCATTAGAAACCGAATACACTGCCAAAGTAACGAAAACTTTAAAATTATCCAAAAATATTCAGTTGACCGTATTCAAAAAAATTTTGACGATTTTTAACGAAATTTCATTCCCAGGCTAATTAATAATGACGTGGAACGAAATACCGTAAAAGTTCAAACCACCTCATCTCATTCCGATCAATAAATAATGATAAGAACTTTGCGACGATTGGTCGTCGGAAAACATCAAGCAATGAACGTAATTCCTTTGAAATACAAACTGGTCCTTTACGAATTAAGGATTATTCTAGCAAAGGTTTTGGCACCAGAGCCGACGTTGTTCGTTTGATTCGACCCCTTGCTGCTGGAATTGTTTATAACAGCCACGCAGATTCGCGCATTGAAAACATAAGAAAAGTTGAATGCTGCGTGGGTCTCGCGCGTTTTACTCTTGAATAAAATAAAAGCCGTGACGCGACGCGAGAAATTGTGTATACGATTGGATGCGGGTCTAAGTGGCTTGAGAAAAGGAGCGATGTGCATAAAGGAAATAGCGGAAGGAATTAAGTCTGTTGGTGAAGGAAAAGCGAGGGCGCACAGTCTCAGCAGGAGAGTCCGGAGGGCGTGCATTATTTTTTGTAATCCTCTCTCTTCGGTGGAAAAGGTAAAACTTTGAAAAACGTGGAAGGAAAGCGCGGGCGATGGCGGTACGTGTAAAGGAAGAGGGCAAGAAAGGGATGAGCAGACAAAGAGAGCAAGAGGATATAGAGAACGTTGCAGTAACGGACAACACAAGCCCGGTAATTGCAATGGACGCTTTAATTAGCCTTCCTCGCGTACTTTCCTACCGTTTTATGCTTTTTTCGCACTAGACATTTTAACGTTTGAATCTCAAACTAGAAAGCAACGAAAAGAAACAATGAGAAAGAGGGAGAAGCCAGAGATAATGGTGAGAAGCAAAACAGACGTCCACCCACGATACAATCTTTCGCTCTACGATTCTTCTTAATTAAGATTAATCGAACTCATTCTCGCAACTGTTTCTTTTCGCTTGCTAAATGCGAAGAAAAACATATTACTTGCAGCGATACGAATTGAAATTAACAATAAATACGTAAACCGTTTACGTCGTTAAATTTCCAGCATAAAGCTAAATATTCGATTACAAAAAGCACCAGCTCGGTTGAAATTTTCTATTTGAGTTGAAATGATCGATTTTTATGAGCAATTGCAAAAACAAAAAAAAAACAAAAACATTATATGCAAGAGTCGCTCGCCCAACTTTTCCATTTTTAGCTACAACCCCTCTTCTCATGCACTTTTTCTTTTCATTCAACTGCAACGTTTCGTGCAACTACGCTCAAGAGGAAGTAAATATCAATTTTCTTCCGCCACCCTCATAAATACGTTAATTGGTAATTATAACTTATTCAGTATTCTGTGATAGATAAGAAAAAAACCGCAACCCCACCTGCAATCTCCTTGTGATCAAATGATCTATGAGAATTCTCTGCGTAAGGTATGGGGGACGCGAAGATATACCTAACTGGCTCGATGAGCTACGACATTAAATCAGGGATTTAACAGTTGTAACGCCTGCTCGAAAAACCCTTGAGAAAGAGGCGAGAAAGAGGTCGCAGGTTAGAGACCTCAAGCTTTCCAGAGATCACAAGAGGAGGAGGAGGAGGTGGAACGATGAGAAGGAGGCAACGAGAGAGAAAGAGAGAGGAGGGAATGGTTCACCACAAAAGTCGCTCGTTCGCGACGTCTTAGATAGAGAATAGTGGTTTTATGGAAATTCTTCGCGGTCGAGAGAACGCCTAATGCTCTGAATAATATTCTGCAACCCGTGGATGTTGCCTGCTTGGCCCGCAGCGTGTATACCTCTCACCAACTCCACTACCAAAGTCCTCGACATGGTAAGAGCTCTTCTCTCGCCCTCCCTCTCTTTTCCTCCCTCTTGCATATAATAGGTGGTATGTGGCTGTTGAAGAGTCGAGGAGAGCCCACGAGGGTTGTGCTACGAAGCCCACACCGTTCAGTAATTGATGATCTTTTTATACCGTCGGTGCGATGCACCTTTAACGCTCCCTTCCTTCTCTTTCTCCGCACTATTAACCGTGCTTGAACCTTATTTCTCCTCGTGTACACTTTATTTTTCATTCTCATCTTCCATCATCATACTTTTTCCTTCAAATCGTGTCGATGCCACTTTTCTTTACATTTTGTTCATTTTTACATTTATACAAAGGTGTGACATGGACAGCGACAATTTCATCGTGATCGGTCCTTCCCAAACCCTTTTAGCTCCCCCGAGGAAAACGTTTCGAAGCTGGAAAATTGGAGAGAAAATTAACGAAAAGTCGTTAATTTCGACAGAAGGGCACACGAAAGGTCGTGTGCCCTTCGAGGGTCGAAGTCGAGGGTTTGGAGGTTCACGTAATGTGTCAATGCGAGGAACACGAGAAAAGCTGCACAAAAATCTCTGCAATTTTCTGCTGCTTTTTTTTTATATAAGGAAGAAGTTACAATTAAGGGCACCAGAGAATTTTTTATTTCGATCAGATATTTGGTTATAAATAGTCATAGAAGGAATTCAATCGTGGAAAGGGACATCTCACAAGAGGGAATTTCCTCGCATGCATATTACCTTTACACAGATATTTGTATGAAGGTGAATCTCCTCACGATTCTCACCGTTTTGACTCGCTCCAGGCACCTTTTAGGGTCTTTCAGTATTTGCACGCGAGAATTCTCTTGTTCGATATTTGGCTCTCGCTCTCTCCTTGCCAGATCCCGGTCGCTCATACTCCGGAACACTGGTTCTCTCGTGACCTAAGAAACTTTTATTATTGCCCGGAGGGGTTGGACGAAGCGCGAGAGCGAGGTAGCCAAAGAGAAAGCAGGATAGAGATGCTGAGCTCGACAGAGATGCTGGATAAAATTTTGTGCACCACAGACAAAGAGGCAACGTTGCGTGAAAAAGATTGGACAAAATCAGGCTGACTTTTTCTCGAGCTTCGGTTATTGAAGTCTACCACACAGAAGTAAAGCGAGACACAGTTTTGAATGATACTGCGGTAGGAGAAGAATAAAAGAATGAAGAAAAAAATCGTACAATAGAGAAGAAAGAAGCAGTTAATACGCTTAGCGTTTTCGTTCACATGGTACCGAGTGGAGCAAGAATTGGCGACGAACCTCTTGAATATATCCTCGAAATAAACTCCCAAATCCCGAGGCTTTTTCTCGGACTCGTCTATCATCTTTTATACTCGCGTTCTCGCGCGCAAATCCTCGATGAAAATACAAGAGCTACCTCTGTTTTGTGCGTACCCGCGCGTATGTGTGTTTCTGTATTTGTCTTTCGCTTTAGTTGTTTCAAGTGCCCTCGACTTCATTGTACATTTCCTTTCTTTTCCTCTTCCATCCTCGAAATAGAAAGAGGACTCTGAATTTCGCGGCCGGGTATTGTTTGATCGGGAGCATAAGCCAAGTTGAATCTCCGTTTATACTCTGACCGCATGATTTTTCGTAGAAATACTAAAGCCCTTAGTCGTGGTTTATTAAATCGACCTGTCAATTTTCTCGTCGTCTTTCCATCACGGTTTTTTGCCTCATTCGCTACTCATCAACGCTGCCCCGATTTACCGAACGTTTTTGCGTATTTTCACAAAACATGCAACGTTTATTGGGGTTATACGCCAATTATTAATTAGGTTCACGTCTTGGAACTAAAATATACGATGCATTCGAAACTGCTGCATGGCTCTAAGGCTGCAGCATTGGTTATTGAGTTGAAGAAATGGCAAAAACGAATTAGAATTTCTTTCAAATTGCAATATAAAAAACGCTTCGCTTTGAGCATCTCTGAAGCTTTGAGTATGTAGAAAAATGCTAGTTAAAGAATTTTTTACTGACTCTCAGTTTCACGATTTACAACAGAAAAAGTCTAGAAGATTTTGCTATCAATAAAGACGAAAATAGACTAATATTCACCGATATCCTTCTCGTAAAAGTCGCGAAGACATCTTCCGCTTCGTCGATCTCGGCACTATTAATTTCTCTTTATTTCAAGTACCGCGGAATTATTACAGGGAATTCAATTTTTCGAAAGTTATGCAGATGTTTGGGGACGCAGAAAATACTATTCTTAGGAGTCCAATTAATTTCTTCGTCTATGTCATCATTCATAATGCCGAACGAAAGGACGAGTCAGTAAAACAACTGATTTATATTTTCAAACTGTAAATTTTGTTGAAATTCCAGTAATTCTCCAATATCGAGGATTAATGTTTGCAGATGTATTTAATGATGAAAATAAAAAACTGAAAATGCAGAAAAATCGAAACATTGAGGGAAAGAAAGGGAAAAATAAATGAAGAAGAAATTAGAGAACACGAAATTTGGAACGAAAATTTACGAAGAGCAGAAATGCAGGGAGCAAAATAACGAGTGGTTTTTGAGTGGGTGAATTCAGATGCGTTGAAAAGTTTTCCGAGAGCCAGTATAACAGCAGCGAAGAGGGAATCGTTTAGCCAGTATGTACGTTGGAGTAAGAAGGATGACGGAATCTGGCGGCGAGCATTCTCTCCCTTTTACCTTTGGCTATTCGAGATAATTTTATCGAGTTGGAACGAGACGTTGCAGTGATTGCCGACGACCTCAGCGTGCGCAGGAGCTTCAAGACTAAGAGGGAATAAAAGGGGGAGGGAGAGAGAAAAAGTAAGCTAATAGGGTAGCAGAGAAAGGGAGAGTAAAGGAGATAGACACAGGGGCGAAACGGGGGTGCGGGCGCACGTAATACTCCTCCCCGGTAGAGCAAGAAAAGCCAACCCTCACGTCACAGCAGGAAAGGTAAACTTCGGTACTTTAAGCACTTTGGGTTATATGAACTCAGCAACTCCTCACTACCGTTCTTACTACCATGTATGTAAATTGCTCGAACGACGATATCGCAAATACATGCGATGATTAACCGCAAACCCGAAAAGAACGCTTTGAATAAATAAGGTCTTACGCGCCCCTTCTACATACCATTCTCCCCAAAATTTAGTGAGCTTTTCTATGACGCCGTAGTAGGCGGAATACTGTTTTGCCAATTGAGCATAAACTCTCATCCTACGATCTCCATTCTCATCAATAATTAATTCCTATTGATCCAACGCAAGGTTTTGTCATTAAATACTCATCAATGTTTATATTTTTAACTCACAGATTTAAACGATCATATAGAAGTCTCGTCTAAAACGTTCACCTACAAAAAGGATTCGATGAGTTTGTACATAATTATTGGTCCAGGAGACCAGGCCATCAGGCTATTTGATCCTGTATCCAGGGAAACCTACCTGACAAATGAGACCATACGAGGCCCTGCTACGATGGCAGAGACCTGATCAACGTTCCGATTAACCTTTGCGTACGAAAATTTCCCGAATTCCCGATCGCCATCTTTGGAAACAACGAGACATTGTCGTAACGTGAGGGAAATTGAATTATGAATTTTTATTTGCTCAACAGATCTGATTGAGCTGCTGAAAAATTTCATGAAAATATCGGCAGTCAGAACTCAATGGATTGAGGATGTAAACAAGGACATTGAGGATTTTCGTGTTCGTATTTTTTATACTTTAGGGAAAAGCAACTGTCATGATTGTCATCGTGTCTTGATGACATATTTGTTTTTCGTTAGAACGCGAGGAGGAATTTGATGGCATTGAGATCGCATGTGGAAACGTGTTTCCCGACGTTCCAGCGGTTGAACACGGTTTATGAAGGACTGCTTTTGGGTTTCCTGCGAAGCATGCCACCGTGACAATGGAAATGATATTTGGTTGCCTGGCCGTATTCCTTTCAAAACTCCACATTGCCTTGTACTCTCAGAGGAGTATGGCCCTGAATGATTGTAATTGAATCCAGAAATACGCTAGCGAACATTCCACTGGGTAAAGAATAGTCAGTGAGGAGGAGGATGACGCTTATAAGGGATCAAGGGAAACCGGACGCGAAGCTTTTTGTGTGACAATATTTTGATTGTGAGGGACACATATTTCAGGTAGTAAAGGAGTACGGTCGAGCACGTGAAAGCCCCAGGACGTTTTTCCAGGCGTGCGGTATCCATCGAGAAAAAGGTCGTGTTAACGCGATGCCAAGAACGTGCACGTACGTCAACCACTCGGCTATCAAACCAACCGGAGCAAAACGGCAGAGTCCTCTTCCCGCTTATTTCTCAACACCTACTTTCAGCCATTCCCTCACAACTGCTGATGGTTCTGGTCCGTAAAAAGGACTTTCTACAAAACAAGGCTCGGGATAGAGATGGAACAAAATGGCATGACACCGACCAAACCCGATTTCAGAAAAAACTGGTTTTTCCTAGTCTCAACTAGGAAGTTCCTGGTTAATTCTAGAAGGCTGAACCAGTCCGTGCTGACATCGGGTTTGGCCAAACACATGTACGTTATTCTGCTCCCTATCTACGTTCTTCAAGAGAGAGAGAGAGAGAGAGAAAAGAGAGTAAGTGGAATTGTTGACGTGAGGTCCCGGCGGCTAACGCTCTGCTAGCCCGGAGCGCTACAACTTGTCTCCAGGATTCTCTCTTCCAGAGGACAGAGCCTCGAAAACCACAGCGTACGTGTTCTGGCTGTATCATGTAGCAAGGAAGGGTGAGAGGCAGTCAAGAGGTGGTTTCGGTCGTGCAACAAGAATGAAAAGGGAAGTGATAAAAAAAAAAAGGAAGACCGCACATAGTGGAAGTTATGACCCAGAGACGATTCCAACCAGATGGACACAGCATCAAAATGGCTCATATAGCACGAACGAAAAGCTCCGCTTACTTTTCCTTCGACGATCTTAAGCCCCATCCCTCTCATACACGTTGGTATTTTTCACTAGAGATTGAATTTAAACCAAAAAGAAAAAAATACTCGCACTGACAAGTGATCAGTTGCTTGAGCCGGTTAGGTTAATAGGGCGAGCAAGTTGAGTCCGCTCTTTATCCTCAAGGATCCTCGTTCTTCGAGCTTTTAGTAGAGTAGGCTGATGCTTTTGGCGTTGGTGAAAAATATACGGGACATCGGACGGAGGGAGAAAATTCACTATACTTCGTTTTACTCTTGAGTTTGAAAGGAATAAGAGACCCTCCTTCCATCACTCCACCGGGGTATCGACGTCAAACATAAGTAATCTGAATAATCAATAAGTTCCAAGAGCGCTGTCAAATTAAAAAGCATGTAACCAGCACCTCCCTTGTTTCGTTATTGTAATTAGTCTTGCTATTTTTTTTAAGTTACAGTTCTGAGCGAAGGCAAAGAGCTCGCAGCTTTCCTGCTTGATGAGTGCTCCGTTTTTTTTGTTCTCGAAAAAAGCTTTTTTGCTGTTGAATCCGTCGTTTCTCATAATGGCCCCATTATCAAGGATTTTTCAGGACAGTGATAATTGTGATGGGTATTAGCTGGGCATGAATTTTCAATCCGGTACATAAAAAGTTCCATTCTGTATATTCATTTAAAACTCGTTGGGAACGAGCTTGTCTCTGTTTATTTATTACGAGGAACACTCGTGGAGTTTCGAGAGTAACGGTCGGGACCGTCACTCTGATATTATTTGTTTATTCCCTGACGCAGACGGCTCATCATCGGACCTGAGCTTTTCTCATACAAAGAACTGTCTAGGGTTCCAGGTGCCACGTCATTCTCAAACGGTACCGGGAGCTTTGGGTGACGCTCCATACCAAGCATCACCAGCAGCACGCGGTGATATATCAAATCTCTTTCCAATAAACGCGCTAGCTCGTGAAAAGTCCATGGTCTCGTATGCTTTCACACTTATATATCTTTCTCGCAGTCCCACGTTCCTGGACGACGGCTGGTTGCATTCTATATTATGTACTCACTGCTCTTCTTCTTCCTCTTCTCTCTTTTCCTCTCCCTCCGTTGCGCTTGCTCTGGTTCTCTTATCCGCTTTATATTTCACGAAAAATCTTAGCTTCCACGAGCAACGCCATCTTGTCAGGAAAAAGTATCCAATATGGTGACACAGCGCGTGCAAAAGCCTCACCTGAGAAACGAGCAACGTTGCTAAGTTGAAGCGGCCTGGTAATCCCGCTGGGTTTACGCCCTGAGAAAACTGAGACGTAAGTTTATCCCTCTCGATCTTTTCCCTTGCTACATCGCACGCCTACATATACAAATACTTACGCACGGATTCTTTTTTGCACTCTCATTCATACACTTGTCCACTTTATCTTTCTTTTTGGACGCAAACCTTTCGTTGTCTTTTTGATGCTTTCTGGTGAAACATGATAGGGAGAACGCTTCACTATTCTCTCGTTTCTCATTCTTCCCTCCATTCGCCTCCCCTCAAGTATCGTACCTACAGTTGGACCATATAACTGCAAGAAGGCCTTCAACACATTTATAGAATCTCTTCTCTCACATTCTGACGCATTGGAGTCATATCTCTGCGTCGCTTCATTTCTTAGCTCCTCTCATGGAACCTCTTGGGCGTATTCTCACACGGGCGACGAGGTCAAGATTATGAGAAATCCCTGCTGCCGCGCGTGATAGCATTACGGTTTAGTTCCCCAGGTCCAGGCAACTCCCTGAGCTGTCTATTAAATACCTAATATCAACTCATACTCGGCTCTTGATCTTTCTCTCCGTAGCATCGCTTTTGCCGCACACTGTTCTTCTTCCCATACACAAACCGTAACCAGAAATACACCCCGTCTCGGTTTTAACAGTCGCTTCGTATGTATATACATATATCAAAACTTCCCGAAGCTCCAACCCCCTCAAGCATCTCCTCGTACTAACACTTGCGGATTTGCGAGTTTCCACCTCTTCTCAAGTCGTTCTGGCACCCTTGCATCCAACGTCCTTATGTTCATTCATTAACTCGCTCTCCCTCTCTCTCTCTCTCTCTCTTTCTCTTCATTGCCCTCTCGCTCTAAACCGTGTTCTCGGTCTCTCATCAGTGCCCCCCGCTTTCCTACACTCTTCCACGTCTCCACTTGTTCCGACGATCCAACCGCTCTAGGGAACCTAATCCAAAACGTGCCTTGCCTCCCATTTGCATTATCATTCTTGTAGCAGACAACGCCAAGTTTCGATGTGCGAGAGCGCTACCAGAGACCCAGATAGTCTAGATGGCGCGATAGAGACAGAGAGACATTGAGTTAGAGAGACGGAGAGAGAACGGCTCGGATCAAAAGCTCCGGAAGTATTGGTGGACCGACCATCGAGAACTCCGAGCGAAGCGTGTGCACGAAACCCTGACGGGACGAGGTATCCACCAGAGACTGTGCCAAATGAATTCTCTCATAGCCACATAAAAAGATGAGGATTCTATAACATGTGTAATGAGAGTCTGGCTTTAATTTGGAAATTTCGACACATTAGTTCTTGCAAGAATTGTCCTTGAATCGCGCGAGGCTTTGGACAATTATGAATGTTGATAAATGATGGGAATCAGGGACACAAAGAGGATGAGGCAATTTAGAAAGCCTGCTCCGAACTCAGAGCATATTGCTCGTTTGAATCCATTGGAATATTAGGCATTACCATAAATTATAGAAGGTCATGGGACATCTCGACGGTGTTCCAGTTCATCGCCCACGCGAATAAACCGCGATTATTAAATTCTATGTCTTTGTTGAATCAGCCGGAATGGTCGAACGGAATGATGGAGATTGTGGGGGTTTCTTGACAGTCTTTTTGACACAGATAGTTCGGTAAAATCTGCTACGAAAATGCAACAGAAATAGACGTGTAATTTACAGAATTGATTGAAAATTTTGCGTCAGCATCAAAATTGCAAGATCGAAATCTTTCGGAAAGAAAATTATTCATTTTTCGTAATCCTTCGGCGCGTTGGTCGTCTTCATTAAATCGTTTCATTAAGGCTTCCAGGGGATGAACTCCCTAGCTCCGCGGTGTCTCTCTCAGAGTCTTTTCTTATATATCTCTTCTCCATAAATTCGCATTTTCTTTTTCTCCTCTTTCCTCGTGCATTTACTCCAAACTCTAGCAATATTATTGCTCGTTTTTGCTCGAGTGGAGGATGTTTGCACCGATTCATTCAGTTCCCTTTCGGGCTCTTTATTCCTTTTCTGCCATAGATTCAAGCCCGTTTTTCGTACTTTTCTATAGCATAATATCCATTGAGGATGCAGTAAAAGATCGACGTACAGATATACGACGGGTGGAAGATGAACGGAAATACAGGAGATAGCGAGACGGGCTAATGGAAAAAAATCTTGAATACAAATAAAGACGGGATGTCTGGGTTTATTTCGACGTCTTATTTATGCACGGTGCACCCATAATATATTGCCCTACCACGCGGCAAGCTGAGATTTGCGTATCGATCGCAATGCCAATCAGTCTTCTTCAAATTTCCTTCTACTCGCCAATTCTAAACGATGATAAAAAAATTCAATCCCAAGTATGGAGAAAAGCTCCGTTGCCTTTCGTACCACGAATGCGAAATAATCGATCAGTGTCTCGTATCATTTTCATCGTCCAGTTAACTCCCTCAGAATGCAATATCTCATTTTTAAACGTGATTAACATTTCAAATTCACTTTTCCATCACTCCAAAGTTCTCTAAAGTTGATAATAACGTAGTACGTGCAATTGCTCTCAACAAAATTACATTCCATTTTCAATTACGCACCCCAGTTTGTTCTCTGTCATCGATTGCATACTTTTGAATTTTGGTCCTAACACAGTATCTGGGTCTATTGGCAAAAGTACTAATTTTCTTGCGTACAATTCAGAGCGTGTATGTTTTTTTTTTCTTTTTTATTTATCATCGAACAATTTCACGATGCAAAAGTAAATATAGGGATACGAATTTTTCAATTCAAACAAAAGGTGCGCTTGTTAGTTTTGTCTCGTTCCACTTCACCTTTTGCATCGGGATGTATAAAAATAATTGGTTACGCACAATAATATCTCTCACATCATATGGTTGTACGAGCGGAAATAATAGTAAGCGCAAATATTTGAAACTCCTGCATGTAAAACAAAGGAAAAATCTCATCAAACAGGTAAAACGAAGGAAAATTTTCAAATCACAGGAGAATAAACACTGATAACCCAGGTTTGTTAAAATTTTTTCATATCTCGTTGGAACATCGTTAACTAAATATTTTTCCGAAGAGATCGAAGTTTTCGGCATTTCGATACGTAAATTATGTTTCCCGGAAAAGCATCAGGAAAAACGTGCAATTGCAATGACCGAAATTTGTTTTTCTAGTGAAAGAAACGGAAAAGCACGAAGAAATGTAATTGAAATACATTTAAGAGTCTAAGCTGAACGATTATAAAATTCAGCAGCAAATCTAATCTTTACAACCGATGGAACTCCCTTTGAAAAGCGGTGCGGTTGGCTTCCCAATTGAAATATTCGCAACAGCTGCTCGATCGACACACTTTGACTCTAAAGATATTTGGAGAGTGCCTAGAGCCCAAGTGAAATAAGTTGGTCTTGGAAGTGGTTTCGTCACTATATTCGTATCATCTGAACTGATTGAAAGAAATCCAGCCGCCGGCAATTTATTTGAGAGCATCAAATGATGTCACAGGATCGATTGACGGTGTCGGTCCATTGTCATTGTGCGATCGGATCGAAGATAAAGTCGAGAGATGTTGGTACGAGAGCGATGCAGGAGCCAGCACGTTTCCGAGATGCAAAAGGATGTGAATATCTGGTTATCGGTACTGATAAGCCAGAGGATCAGGAAATCCGAAGACTACGATGTGAAGCGTGGTGGAGAAAAGCAGAGGAAGAGAGAGAAAGAGAATAAGTAGCTTCTGAAAGTGGAAGGAAGCGTAAACGCGAAATAGAATGAGTTGAAAGCTGGGAAACTGCAGGGAGAAGCCACGAATTAACTGAGTTGTTGCGGAAAAAAAAGAGAGACTCGAGCCCGAGCTGAAGTAACGAAAGAAAAAGACAAAGATGTGAAAGCGGACATGGAAAAAAAGGAAACAAAGGAGAATCGTTCTTGATGAAATTCTCGAGTCATCCGTTCCTTGCGGTGGAGAAGATTTCCAGGCGCCAGAGAAAACCAACCAGCACTACTATATCCTGCCCCGCTTTTGTCCCTCTGGTTGACGTCGCTGAATCTCGCAGCTAGGAAGGAGAGGCTACAAAAATAGGGTGATACTCTACCATTCAGATATGTTTGTAGAGACACAACCAACTTTTGGGCCCTTTTACGTTGTCGAAAAGGGATTTACCGGGCGAGGCGAGTGAAAAAGACAGGCCAACGGATTGTGCTTCCACGCTCTTGTGCTCCCGATGGCTATCGAAAAAAGAAGAGATGAAGTGAGTAGAACAAAAACTCTGTCAGCGAGGAGCTGAGATTTCACGCTCATTTCCGAAAGGATGTGAGGCTTTTTGTTTACACAGAGAAACCATAGCAATCCCGCGCGAGTCACATATATCTCCGTGAATCTTATAGAAAATTCCGTAATACCCAGAAAATAATCCATACCCATGCCAATAATACCTTTCCACGAAGCTTTTCCATTATCGTTTTTTATCTGCCTTGAATATTTTCTACAAGATTTTGATCACTCTTCATTGTCAGAGCTCCTCGGGAATCTCATCCTCGGGCACCAGCCCTAAGATTCTTCATCCAAGGGAAGAATCATTTCAGGAGTATGCATCGCAAAGTTTTGGGCTGAACACGAAAAAAAAAGTTGATTACCTTTGTATTTTCGAACGGAACGAATACTTTAAATATTCGTAACTAATTTCATCCAATCGGCTGACTCTC
Organism: Hyposoter didymator; assembly: GCA_037952995.1. Taxonomy (NCBI): domain Eukaryota; kingdom Metazoa; phylum Arthropoda; class Insecta; order Hymenoptera; family Ichneumonidae; genus Hyposoter; species Hyposoter didymator. The sequence continues at coordinate 16,620,501 of JBAJMU010000001.1, read as the reverse complement.
TCATTAACAATTATTAACTGAATTTCATTAAAATTATAAATCTTCAATTATTGAAGCTAAATTTATGTTACATGCTCATATCTTTGATGAATATATCGACCTGGTTAATGTTCGAATTGTGTTGACTGTACAGGATTGAAAGTTTAATGAAACTTCCTTTTCCAATATCCTATTTTCCGGAAATAGTTTGGAAATAGTCATAAAGCCTGTTGCAAAGTTATGATTGATGGATATTTTTCTGGCGAATACATGTACGAGGGCAACAAGTGGGAAAGCTCTGGTTGTATTGGAGCCATAGGAAGGGGACGACCTCTGGTGAGTATCTAGAGAGAGCGAAGACCCTCGAGTACCACTTTCATACGCGTTAGTCAGCAATCCGTATCACGAGTACGCGTTGTCGTTCCACCGAGAACGAGGGGGAGAAGTACGAGTCGGAGAGGTTGAAAAGCGGGTGAACGGGACTGCGTATAAATAAATACACATATGCGCAGCGGTCTACGTGTGTACGTAGATATACACGCAGATCCGAGAGGGAGAGAGAGAGAGAGAGAACGACTGAGGATCGCTCGATTAGGTACTGGTGGGTTGCACCTCCCAGAACTGAGGCTCGAGTGTGCATCATCGCTGCAGCCAGACTCGCACATTCTCAATCGTATATAAAGAGCACCCATTGCCATAAACATAAACGTGCATCGACTATAACTTCGAAGGGAACACGATCACGTAGACTATGATACACGGCTGGACCACTGCAGCCCATTTCCGATCAAATATTTCGGCGATAATCGAGACTATTGGTCATTTCAATTATTTCGTGGGCCCCAGAACATTCCTTTCTAATTTTTTAATCATGATACAAAAAAAAATTATTTCTAGGGAAGGAAGGTGTTGGTGTTCTCGAGATGAATGACGGAGAAAAGTTTCCTGAATGGAATTCAACGAACTACGCGATGATTGATAAAGCATCTGCTCCATAATCTCGTGTTACATTTTTCTTCGACGAATTTTTCGTCTGTTCTTTTTTTTCGTCAAATATTTCTTGGAGCACTTTTGATTTTTGTATGAATGACGGAATATTGTATTGCTACCAAGAATTAATATTACAGGGTGTCAAATTGTAGTTACGTCAAGCCCTCAGGGTGGCAGTGATGCTCGTTTGTATCCATGCGATGCTGCATGAGCAGCTGACGTGCGCTTGACACAAGCATCACGAAGCCCCGGTGCATGAGGCGTTGTCATTCCGATTCATTTGCTATTCGGAATCCTTGATGAAACTGGTTTTTATCTGCCACGTGATGGGCAGATAATGATTTTTTTATTTACAAAGATTTCAAAGTCACGTACGTCTGCCATTCACAAGCTTCCATCCTGCTGGTGCAAGAATCTTGGATTCTAAGTAACGCTCTCGAATTAGTAACAATTGGTCGAAAAGGAATCTGTCAATCAGGATTGCTGTTTGGGTCCGGTATTAAGTTTGTGTTTAAATTTGAATCATTAAATTTATCGTTTTTAACGGTTAGTGCACAGCTGAGAGAAATCTAATTATGAAAAAATGAAAAAGGAGTAATAAAAAAATATCGGAAAACAAGATGATGGTCGGATGTGCAAGTATTACGATGTACATGGATAGTTGGGACTGTATATAGTTAGAATTCCCGGTAGTGAATATATAACGTGGTCGACCGACCACCGACAATTTACCGCGACGTCGCGCCTGACAAATTAATTCCCGCAACGCTAACCTCGTAACACCTTGTAAACTTTGGGATGATTAAGCGAACCGAGTACATCCAAACTCGAGAAGGTGGAAGCCGAGCTGTAGTGGAAGATTCTCACGAGACAAGTAGATGGACCATGGTGGTTGATGGTTCATTCCCAACGAGGTTCCCCTGCCTTGGCTCTGATACATATATTTATCACTTTTGACCGATGATGTCAAAAACTCGCTGTTCGATTGTGGCATTTAATCACATTAAGTAAAATCTGTCGAAATAAAATTCTGTGCGCTTTTTCACACATTTTATGGAAATTCTATGGTATACCATGGGATTGGCTGCTCAATTAGTATGTTTTTACAATTTTTAATTTCTCTGAATATTTATTTCACCGCATAGTTAAATTTTCAACAGTTTTCTTGTTTCTCTTCAATGTTACACAGACCTGCTCGATTCAGTCATACAAATGTGTGATAAAAAATGGTATCAGTGTCCAAATTCAACTGAAAACTAATGCCGACAGAGTGTTTCACTTCCCAAGACATTACGCTAAACTTTTGTTCGACGTGGAACTCGCAACTCGCGGAATTTTCGAAGAATCGAGGTCGCACGACTTATCGTCCGTTTTCGCAAGAGCGCGTGTTGTCACACACCACACGTACTCCCTTATTCTGCCATTCACTCTCGAAACGGCTCGTGAACGACTAACTTTTCTCGTTAATATACAATTTTCCACGAGCGCTTACACTCCTCGTGAAAATTCACCGTGATGCGATGACAAAATTGACGTGTATTGCGAGATAAATTCTCGATTCGGTTTTTCTGTTTTTTTTTTTGTTTTTTTGTTTTTTGTTTGTTTTACGGACAAAACTGACTGTATTCAGCCCCAAACGATTGAGGCGTCGCTTTCAGTTGATTGTTCAAGATAATTAACAATTTTTGTTTCTCCATCGTGCTGCAGACACATTTTGAAAGGTCTCGTGAATCAGTTTCATTTTAATTTTGCTGATATCGTTGTCACGATTTTGCAATAATCATTGCAGAATTTTGTACCGATGATTTTTCTGTAAGGACAACAAACAAATGGAAAAATCTTAGTTTTTAGAATTAAATTCATGATTTCTTTTATCACTCCGAGTCTTCAGAACAAAGCTGTGGGAATTGTTTTATTTTTTCAAAAGACGGACACATCCTTTCTAAGTTTACCGTCGTTTGTCCGCCATTTGTAAAAGTATATAAAGGATAATGTCGCTCCGAAAGCCATTTACGTCGGAAAACTCAACTTTGCAGTTATGCCAAAGCAGCTTTGTCTCTTCCTTCCTTTAGTTCCATTTTCGGCTGCAAGCAACGAGCACCAAGTAGAGAAAAGTAGACAGAATTACGTTTTTTTATTCTTTTCGTTTTGCTCGCCACATCAGAATGTGAAAGTGGAGAGATTAAGACTCCGCTTAGAATCCAGACAGAACGCGTCAGTTTAAACATGCCCCGAGAGATTTTGCAGGAGCATGAAGCGATCGTCCCGACAAACAGGTTGCAGAGAGCTCATGATGATCCTTTCTTTATAGCGGGTTACCAGCTCTGCAGCTTTTTTCCACGCAATGACAAGGAAAGTTTTATCCCACGATTCAACAATCAATCGATCACTTTTAATGGATCAGAAAACAAACGATTTCATTTTTTAGAAAAATGTCGAAATTTTTTTAGTAAGAAAATTTCTACCAAATCATCAACATTTCTAATAGAGACGCGATGAGAGTAAAAAGGACGTCAAACCGTGAAAGAAAAAACGGGACATCGATAAGGAGAACGCGGGGGGGATTTTGAACTTTTTTTAACACGCAGTCAACTTACGTGGCGTGACGAATGGATTCTCTCGCGTACAACTTTACACGTTTGGCAGCAAACATGGAACTGCGAGAGAAGCGAAGTAAAGAGGTCACAAATACGACGGACATTTTACGAGCCATGCTTGCCATTACAAAGTTGAGCTAGATTTGAATGGCGATCGATCGAATATTCACTTAATCTTTCTTTTATTTCCCTGGCTGACTCGGATTTAAGTATTCTTCTCTCTGTCCTTCATTCTCTTTCTCTTGAAAATGACGTTGGTCGAAAATGCAAAAATCTTTCGGATCAATGAATGATCTAGAGGAATTATAAAAGAGAGATGAATAGGAAATCCATTAGCTCGGATGAATCGGACGGACCGTTTTAAGGAATAAACTTTTGTACTGAACTTTGCTCCCATTGTGCTTTCTCGCTTCTGGGCCGGTGCCGCGAGATTTTTAACTAATTGTTATAGATCGTACGACCGAAATTCTTGGAAAACCGATGCCAGAAAAATGCCGATAAGAACTTGTGCGAACGCCGGAATAAAAAATAATGCAACGATTGAATGTTCGTCTCGCTTTTTGCAAAAGTATTATCTAACGTGTCGAAAATGCATTTTGTTTATGGAACAGAAAACTTGCGTTTACGATTTTTTTCTTTTTATTTCTCCATCGTCCGTCGCCCTTACGAACTCAAAGATCGACGGCAAAGTACAAAGCGTCCAGAATCCTTTGAGCTTCTGCCTGAGCTTTCAATCCAATGCGCCTTTTTCCCCGCTCCTTTCCAAGCTCTTTACTCTTTATCGTTGGGAATTCTTGAGAATCTGCTAGGAATAAGCTATTCGGGTAGTAGAAAGTTTACAAGTCGCGGACGTATAGCGGAACGTGGATAAACGAACGTTACTCACTGAGCTTTTAGGGAAATACAATTTTTCTTCTCTAAACATCTCACAGAGAAAACAAACTGTACTGTGACAAGATTTTGCATTAACATTTAGTGATGAAATGACGCAGCAAACATTTTCATTCAGTCGACACGAACGGTATTTCAATTTGTTCATTATTTTTCCAAGACTTGTTGTTTTTTTCTTCAGCATTGATTTTTGTCAATAAAAAAGCAGACCATTTTGTTGCATTTATCAAAAACTCTTTTCGAAATGTAGAGCATTGCTCTTATATTGACCGGTTCGATGAAAAATATGGAAAAGGAAAATATGGATTGAGTACGAACCCCAGCTTCCAAGTCGGACTTATTACTCGGTTTCTACGCAATGAGAAAATATCCAGAAAAACTTGAAGAGAAATAAGAAGCATTTTACTGTCTTCACAATAACGGAGGAAAGTCATATCGTAGAACTACTTAAAAAATGATGTACATCGGAAATGAACGATCGAACTGAAAGAGAGAAAGCCTGCTTTGACCCCAGGGAATCTAAAAGGAAATATATAAAGAGGTTGAAAGTGATGCGCGCGAAATCCAGCCGGGAAATATTTCGCATGGGTTTCCAATAAGTCATTGATGTGTTATCTGGTACCCACGTAAGACTAAAACGAATAGATATCATTTTAAAGTTCAACACCTGAAACATCTGGATATTTGCTCCTGCAGCTCCGTCAAGAGCTAATATTCCAAATAATGCGATTCGGCTCCAGCCGTGAGCGTATTTGGAAAAATACAGAGTCAAATATGTCGTAAGCACGAGTGGGCTCTGCTGCTTCGGTGGAGCTTCAGTACGGTCACACCTCCTGTGCCAAGGAAGCGCAGCAGAGGAGAGAAACACGTTTCAAGAGAGATCTTCCCTGCTAAGCGTTAATGCTCTCTGTATAACGGTTCCCATCAGAGTTTTAATGAACATTTCTCCTTCTGCATTCCGACCTCCCACGCTCTAGCCTTTTCCTTGAATCTTTTATTCCTCTTGCCTTGTACTTCGCGAGCTTTTTCACTTTCAATAAAAGCGGCCGAAGCTCTCAACCAACGCAGACGTGCTAAACGAGTCCGAGGGAGAGGAAATGAGAGAACGACAAAAATATAACAATAATGAGGGAAACTGCAAACACGATGATCGTCGAATTCGTTGTAACGAATTCTGATCACCGTCGAGGCTGTTAAAATTTCATTAATTAAGCTACTTCCGTAATTTTTAAAAATCGCACCTTTATTAAGTTTACAATCGATTTACGAAGCTGGATTTTACTCGATACACGTAACTTCTTGACAAACCGACTCACAGCCTGACGAATTTTGAAACACAGTATTTCCAGAGTCAAGAACTTTAAAATGGGGGAAAAGCACTCCCTTTTTTCGTTGTGAAGATCCGTTTGCGATTCGGCACCAACTCTTGAGCGGCTCAAAGTTGCGAAACGGGAGAGATTACTTTGCTTGAGCCCCATTAAAATCCCGTTAGTCGAAGAAACGTGAAATCTGATTATAGTTAAGATGAGGACAGCGGAGATGGTGAAAAGCGAAGTCAGAAGACAAGCGGAACGCGACAGTGAAGACGAGAGAGGAAAGAGAGCGAGAAAAGTAGCGGACTAGGAAAAAAATAAATTGAGACAGGAGGAAAGTATTAGAATGGTAGGTCAGTTTTGAGTTGGCGACGTTGTGACCAAATTCGTGGAGATTCGGGAATTCAAGTTATTTCAATTTGTTGTAAAAGAAATTTCGAGATTCGGCTGAAAATAAAGAACATTCTTGCTCTCTGAGGTGTAAGCACGTGTGACTGGAACAAAAAAACGAAGATTGGAGTTTAAATCGTAGAAATATCATAATCCTTTCACGAGAGATCGAGGTAAGATGAGCGCGGAAGTTGTGGTAATCCGTCTTGGACGAATGGCGTGCGATTCCCTCGTATCCGAAATCCGAATCGACGCAGGATTAAACTTTTCTTCGGATCTCGTCGAACTTGGTCCCATGTACGGCCGTGTGACTGTCTATGTATTTGGCAAAAAAAAAAAAACATCGAAGAGGTTTAGTTGGAAGGTAAGTGAAGGTCGGGGTGGTTGATCGCTATGCCGGTCTTTGCCAACGAAATAAAAACCAGAGAGAAATGAGAGGTGGAACGGGACAGAGGATCACGAACAAAGCGTCACTTTGTCGAACTTTGATCGGTCCGACAAGAGTAGCCAGGGAACATGAAGCTTTTTCGTTCCCAAATCTCCGGGGGTGCGCAAGAGTCGGAGTTGACTTGTGGGATTTAGTTGAAACGGTTCGTGAACGAGCTCTGTGTGTTCGAAAACGCTTTCGACTTTCGGGCATTTTTAGTTTCGTTGTTTATTTCGATTCACACACGCAATCACTCATACGCATGTAAACAAAAATGCAAATGATTTTGGAATTACGTTGCAGTTTATGTGAATTCTACGATCTAAATGGAAAGCAGCTCATCGACAGGGAATTGATTAATTTTGCAGGTCTAACCGAGAACTAATTCGTTTGTGATAAATTCTGATGAGCACGTCGAATTAAGTGAAAAAGAAAAAGAAAAACTGGATCGGCCTCACTCGATCATAGGCAGGACCTTTATTTCGAAATTCTGTTAATGATGTGGCTGGCGGTTCGTGTTTTTGTTTGATGGGCAAACTTCAGTGATTTTGATTTTTCGATGTAACTCGGTGCACGTTATACATTTTCGAACGAATTAAATCTTTTAAATGTCTATACACATTTACGACGTTCGCCATGTGAATGTTAGTACCGACGGAGGGATCGGGCATTACGATGGAAGATCGTGCTCGGGCTCGATTGGTGGCTTTGACTCTGAGACGAAACTTCTGCCGACCGCAAGCATCACCGAGAGTCTCTCACTCTCTTACTCATATTTTTTCTCTGTCTCTCCCGACAACCCCGGCGGCCACGAATCCTGGAAACTTCTTGGAAATTCCGTACGAATAGGGAGCAACTCCTACCTCCTAGTTTCCTCATCCTCTGAGCAAAAGCTCGGGATAACTTTCCCGTGCAAGATTGTACGTGCCGAACGTACTACGTGTGTAACCTCCCCCCTCTTCATCCTCTCTTTCTCACCCCATAACCCTGCGAGAGTAAAGTATACGCGAAGAAGAATTTTCCGCGAATGAAACAGAACGAATTCGGTGGGTGAAAACGGCAACGTGACAAGTGCCTGTGCACCATTTTCTATTTTTCTTTTCAAATTATTTTCCTTTCCTCAAATTTGCGGAACGACCATGGGCTCGATTCTCGGCAAAGTTAAACGCACTGCGGTCGATGAGTTTGTGTGAAGGGTAGCAACGGTCTAATCTCCAGTAGGTCGAGCTTCGTACGCGATTTATAAAAGTGCAGTAACACGAGAGATATAGGAGAGAGCCAATCAGTGGATAGATGAGTAATTATCCCCCGTAGTATGTATCTATACGTGTCACGAACATATGTGAGTACAGTCGTGTATACTCATGGAGTAAACGTAACACATAAGCGATTTATCCATATACTATATATGGAGTGGATTTTATCCAGTCATAAATCATTTTGGGGTCATGTTTCACCCTCAAGCTTCCTCCTGCTCTCTGGGTCTCTTGCTTGCTCCCCCTCCGTTTATCAGTGTTGGTAAACCATGCAATGTCGTCACTATCTCTCTCATTATGACTCTCCAATTGTCCCAGGTGGTTAAACCCCTTCGATGTCAAGCACTCTGACAATCAAAGTTCCCTTGATATTCGTTCAGCGCGAGTCGAGTCTGTGTCGAAGAGAGCCTGATATTGTAGACGTTGTAACTGAATTCGCGACATCGCGAAGGGGAGCACGTTGATTGACAAACGGAGGTTTGATTATGATGGACCATCGGTCAATTTCCCTTTATTCAATAATGACATATATCCACACAGGGATTGTCAGCTTGAAGTGACGTCTCATGTGCACGAGGATGAATCAATTGCAAGTACAATTTATCGATTATTTCAATAATCGACTAAATAATTGATGTGGTTATTTGATATTTCAATTGCATCGAGTCATTAGAACGAGGAATGGAAGACCAAAATATTCGTAAGCGAAAATATATGTTTGGCTGATGAGGTTACAAACGTTTCAGAGTATCTCAAAATCTCGTATTATTCATAAAACCGCGGATGTATACAAGTCGATACATTAAATGAATGCTTCGAGCTCGCGTATTGTGGAATCTAGAAATATTCAACGGTAATATTAATGTCCGTGGTCCACTAAAGCAAATGTTAGTGAGTCAGGCACATAGAAAAAGGGTTCGTAAATATGGGAGGAAGTGAGGCGAATAAAAACAAATGTTCACTCGCCTCTACCCGCACGAGTATACAAGGGTGAAAAAATAGGAAAAGCAAGAGAAATAAAGAGGGAAAAAGTGGAGGAGAATGAACTGCTCTCTCATATACCTATTTGCGACGGTTGGTCCAATGCCAAGATTGCCGAGAGTTGCCCCGCGGCTATCGCAGTTGGTACCACTATTCCTATGCCTCTTTCCTCGAAATACGTAAATCTATTGTATTCCAACGACTCTGTGCGACCATGGGGAGGGTCCAGAGTAGAGGAGACAGAGAGACAGGAGACCAGAGATATGTATTCCAGAGCCAAATACTGGCCCTCACACTCTCGTTCCATTTCTCAACCCATAGTCCATGTCACCGTACTATCATCAGTTCCTCCC
>JBAJMU010000001.1:16578574-16611264 GCA_037952995.1 Hyposoter didymator | reverse complement strand
CCGCCTTGCTGCTCGTCCTTTTTTCTCTCTCTCTCGAATTTTCCGGTTTACCGTCCATCCACATTTTCCTGGAGACCAAACTTCTTACTCGCTGAGTGAAATATTTCAATTTCCGAAAAAAAAGGCCGTATCCGACCCGGCCGAAAAGTCCACCAGCGTCCAATGAGGGACTCGTTATACATACACAGTTGAGCTAGGTGTGCTAGAAGCATCTAATTTTCGACTTCCCTCGAGGAGGAGAGAAAGCAAAAGAGAGAGAGAGAGAGAGAGGGAGAGGGATGAGTTAGCTTTTAGGAGCAGTTTTTATGTGTAGGTGAGGCAGAGAGTGCCAGACGCTTGGAAAAATTGTGATGAGAACGACGGTGCTAATGAGGAGATGGGTGCGCTCGGTCTGTTCATCGTCGTTGTCTTCGTATTCGACACGCGACAGACATAGTAAGATTGTAGTGAACGATAAATACGAAGAGAAGTAGAGAAACCGAGAAGCAGGAGAGACAGAGAAAAAACATGATGTATTGAAGAGAGATGGAGAATAGGCTGAAAATGAACGAAGCCGAATGGAACGAGGGGCAATCGCGAAGAGAATCTTTCGAAACAAGGCGAGTAACTAATTGAAACTGCTCCGACAGCTTCGAGGATAGCTGGAATAAGGTCAATTTAGCCTGAGGAGACAGAAATTCCGAGACAGATGAGAAATGACAATAATATGACGAATAAAAGAGTGACAAGAGAGGCGAACGACGAATAACTAAAATATAAAACATTACTGTCCACAAATACACAAATTATCAATATTTCGCAATTTTCAATTTATTGAGTATCAAGATTTTTGAAATTTTTATTATCAAGTGATTCCATTTAATAAACGTTAATTATCATACTCTCATTATGGTTCCTTCTGTGAATCATATATAATTGAATAATTAATCAATAATTCATGAATAATACGTTACGCGTCAATACTCCGCATCGCGTGTATCGAAAGAAAATTTAATATAAATTCAAATTAAATTCATCGGCACTTTTTCACGTTTTTTTCCCATCAGTTTGGTTTTTCCAAAGTCAGACGGTATCCCACTGCGGTTTTGGAACGAGCAAAGTCATAGGGTCCCCCTATAAGCTGGTTCCTGGATCGTGATTCTTCGTCATTATTTTTTGCTTCCTCATAGAGGAAGCTATGTGACGGTAAAAATTTTTTTTTTTATTAACTGTTGCCGTATCGTTTGCCATCGTTTTCGATGTTTCAGCCGTTTTCGTGGTCCGCAAAATTTGGACGTTTCACGGAGTAATTCTTTTTTTTTTAGCAAAGTCCACAGATTTCGTAAGTGGGTAAAATTACTCCGATATTGATGTAATCCGAAAACCTCAGAGCAAATTTGTAAATGTGCCTTCTTCCCTCTGCTTGCTTCGCTATAAATATATTGAAATTTTTTATACGATTGTTTTTATTTTCGTATGGACTCTGAGTTGAAAAAATGAAAAATATTTACGAGAATAAGCGAATTCGTGCACGCGTGAAACGACAGATACTCACGGATAATACACACACATTCACCGCATCTCCTCGCGCCAATTCTGTACAGCCGTCTCCGTTGATTATTAATTTCGTTACCACGTCTATCTTGTACCCATGGGTACATACCCTCCTGTTACTGCTCGCTCTTTCATTGCTGATGGTGGTGTATGACAGCGACGGTAGAACTCCGAAGAGACCTTAAGAACTTTCGGTGAATCTCCGTACGAAACGTGACGATAATAAACTAAACATCCGCCTCACTGGAATTTCTACCACGGTGCATGGCTTCAGTTCAGTTTGGAATGGTCTGTGCTTCCATGGTCTGTATATGCAGTATTTTTTGTTGAAGGAAAAAGCTTGAAACAGCGTTTCAACTTTTTTATTCATCGTTTATGCATTTGCAAGTACTAATTGATAAGCAACCCGATCTGAAAAGAAGAGCAGAGACCAAGGTAAATCGTCAAGTGAATGAGCGAATAACGAAACTGTTCGAATGGCCTGTGAAAAAAAAAAAAAAAAAAAAAANAAACGAACGATCGAAATCTTTTTTGCTATCGTCGTCACTGGTGATTACAACGAATAATGTTACGGAAACTGATCGATCAATCGCCAGAGTCAAGAAACATTATTGAATGGTAAAGATTGTCGTTGAATGACAGTCGACTGCCAATGACTCGTTGTTGGTAAAAATTTTATGCCTAGATTTGCAATCAAAGTTATACTTGTGGAACTGCCACGCCATGAGCAAGGAATAAACGTGGAACGTGATAGTTGATCGATTCATAGCTGGCAGAATCGATAAAAGTTACAGTTAAACACTAAATTCCCGTAGGTTCCGCACTGAAACTACTTTGTACGTGTATACGAAGTCCACGGGTGCGAGAGAGTCACCAACATTGACGTTTGGGAGTTTCCATCCGCCATGAGCAAGAAATATTTGGAGGCGAAGGAACCACCGTGTCTATAATAAGGTAGAGAGAACTCGGAAATATTACGATGCATAAATTGTTAACACAGGGCTTATAGGTAGGGAAAGGGGTTGTGGGATTGCTAAGAGTCTCTGGTCGAGGTAGCAAGATCAGTGCTCTGCAAGAGACGGAGATGCATAGGTTGACGGGCACTTTCCTACGTTTTCACCGCTACGGGAGCTCTCGAGGCTGGTGGTTGGCGCAAGGCACTGTAAGATTTAGTGAGATCTTCGGGTAAAGTGTGGATATTGAGGGTATATCACTCACGGTTCGTGGTTGCTGCAGCTACCTGGTAGCTCCTCACTCGCTCGTCCGTATCTTCTACCTCTGACCTCTACACAGACGCATATAGATCAACTACTACCGAGCCAAACAGCTTAACCCCTGATTATTCGATGTCAATGTGATGGTAACTGTATCCTTTTGCTTATAGGAATTCTTCATAAGTGAACTGGTATATGGCACCAGTATCTGCACCTGTATTTAATGCTGAAATGAAGAGAACTGGCATTTTTTCAGGACGATCGATATTCAGATACGTCGCTAGTATTATGAGCAACCAACGAAATGGTCAAATTCCACACACGTAACCCTTGCATCTCATGCATTATGGGAAATTGTCATTCATTGAATCCGTTGCCAACGACTGGTTCGCGCTAACAGGACGATCAAAATCATCTCGGATCGGTAAGCGATGCATCATCCGTCTACCCTCTTTGTTTATCACAGTTTCAGTGTTGTGCCTTTGGTTATCCGCTTCAACCATCTACGATTCGAGAATTCGAGAGCACACTGTCACAGTGTTTCGTGTCTTGGGTGAATCAACCCAACTTAGTCAAGGTTGAGGCTATGTAAATGAGAAAGCTCCGACTTGAATGCGGTCATTGATTCCTGGTGGAGATTCAGCATACGATAATTCCAAATTCTCCTGCTCAATTACTCTCTGGTACAGATAAGCAGGCGGTGGACCTACATTTTCGAGTACTTCGAACCTCATCGTATTCATGTATGCAGGGCAATGGTAATCTCAAATTTCCTAAAGTCTTCATTCATCATCTCTTCTAATTAGCGAATGCGGGTTATACGCTTTGGCAAACCATGACCACATCCGGACGGCTCAGTATGAAGAGAACGGGTCAACTTTGCCAGGTTGTCCTCAATAGATGACGGACTACCTTCCATGATCAAAGCTACAATATCCTGATCGAATGGAAATAGACTTTTGATCAAATATCTCCGAAAGTGTATGGAAACAGATAAATGTTTGTGAAATGTTGTCACTGTCAGTGTTGTTCCTTCCAGCAGGTTGGGTGTGGACAGGAAAAATAAAAATTGACCCAAACTTTGGATTGAATTAGTAGCCAAAATTGAAAACATGTTTTGCACTTACAAAATTTTCAGCAAAAAATGAACCAATTATACGTCGGCCAAAAGGTTTACGTGTCACTGTGATCCATTGGAGAGTGTAGCATGCAGTTGGAAATGCGGTAACGAAGGATGCGCTGGTGCTTGAAGCTGGATAACTACGTTATCAGTGTTCTGCTGTCTCTCGGACGTTTACTCACTTTCAGTCCCTATCTCTCGCATTCTCTCCTTTCGGTTGTAGGAACATGACAGCCAACGTCAGCAAACTAGGCTCGAATCCTACGATCTACGAACCCCTCCGAACACCGTATTGGTTTCCTTCTTGATACTATGATAGCGTCGTTCCTAACGATCCACCTGCATGTGGATATTACGGGTTTCACACCAGGCGAGTGGATCTAGCAAGGAAATTACCAAGATCCGTAGGCCATTCAGGTTTGGGGCTTCTGGCGAACGCAGAACATCAATGCATAAGCAATGGAAGCCATAAGCAATGGTAATCGATAACTCTGCCGATAATGTATGACGTCAGACGAATCCTTCTTATTACTTGTGACTCCGACAGATATATTGACCACCCAAATAGTTCTTCCTGATAAAAAACCCGCAAAAAAAATCAAATAAAATAAAATCTTTTAAAAAATGACTCAACACATCGGGTACGGTTCTCGTCTCACTAAAAGTTGAATAGCGACTTCACAAATAGTTACCAAATGAACTTGGATCAGAGGGGGGTGTGTACTAAGGATGTTTGGTATTTTATGGAACGTTTCAAGAAGTAATATCCGACGAATTAATTCGATATTGTTTGCAACAAGTACACGACAACACAATTTGTTAGATCCTGCCTTTAATGCTTGGTGTTTACTAAATCCAAGTGAATCTTGGTCCTCGTGGAGAATCGAGTTTTGAGAAAACAAACGCCATGTGGTAACTCGTTGTGGGTGGGAGGACCTGTGATAATCAGCCCAGAACGTGCTACAGGACTAATGCAATTAACGATAAGTCGAGCTCACTAATTCACCACTAACAACGAGAACATGAAAGCGAAAGGGTACCCTCAATGGGGGAGGGATTGTTGTACTATCGTAGATAAGGAGATGAAGGGAATGGCACTTTGCAAAACTTTGCTACCTCAACGTTGCAGAAATGATTACAAACAGAGTGAGCGAGCGCTGGTAAATCTAGAAATTTCCATTCCGGTGCATCATCATTTTTGCATTCGTAATGGTGACTTGCCAAATGCAAGATTAAAATTGTATTTAAAAGATAATTTGGTTTTTGTTAATACTCAAGGTACTCTTTCTCGTCTTTGGTATCTCTTACATGCACGTGCGATCATTTGAATATACAGTGGAACTGTATATACAGTGTAACAATATGTATATACAGTGTATATATGTACAGTGGAAATGTATATACAGTGTAACAATAAATTGTTACACTGGAAATAAAATTTTGTTAAAAATTGTCGATATTTTGTTGAACACGGCCAACTAAATATTTATTGATAATTTCAAACTTTTCGTTATTTTGGCAGAATATTTGGTTTCTAATGGAATTGTCAGCAAAATTTACGATTGGAGCGACAAAAATTTGCTTCCGAAAAGACTTTGTAGAATATTTCTTGCTGCGATGACACAATTTTTGGGATTATTCAAAAAAACGTTTAGTCGAACGTATCGAACAAAATATCGATCTTTTCCAACAAAATTTTGTTTTCAGTGTAAGACTGAGCATGCTGTGAACAAAGAAATACCGATTACAAATTTGCTTATTTGCTGATATTTCGTTGAGTCGAAAATGCCGAAACTATTGCGTCGCTCACCGCATGTTCGCATTGAAAATAATACCAGTAATTCGATCCTTTCCTATTCCCTTATCGCTAGGAGAAAAATGAAAACATTACCTCTCGTGAACTCGCAAAAGAGATCTCTGGTGGCTTACCGGTTGTTCTCGGGAGCATTTGGGAGTCACGGAGCTTTATAGCTGTGCTCGACACTACAGGAGAGTGGGGAAAAACACCTCCGGAAAGGCCGTCGAAGAGAACAGTCCAGGGAATAGAAACGATTTATGTTCGAACGCGAGAATCTCCACGGAGAGAAAGTGGGCTAGCTCCGTCGAGGTTCGTCGTGGAGTTTCAGACAAGAAAAGTGGCGCTGGTAAGAAAGGCGTTGTGTAAAACTTGGTGTAATAGGAGAAACAACAATTCTTTTCAAATTCCATAAATCACGATTCGAAATATTTTCTGCTCCCTTTTCAAGAAAACATGTTATCGGGCATTTAGAAAATTGAATTAAAAATTGATGTTGCGTGATGAACAATTTCCAAGTTTTCTAGATCGGCGCGGTTCCAACTTCGGTACATCTAAGAATCATATTAAATAATCTTAACATCTTCTGTGTCGTACATTCATCTGTCAATTGAATGATCTTCATAAATTTCTCGTGATCGAGTTATTCCTCTGTTCTGCGTGTTCATGTCGGCTATGGGACGGCTCTAACGAGCTAAATATGAGAATGATGCCATCAACCGAGGCACGCCTGAAAGTCGAATAAAACGATGGTAGAGGTTGGAAAAGATCACCTCAGGCTGAACAGTGAGGAAAGACTTCTTGCCGAAGAGTTTCGCGATAATATCGATGCAGTACACGTATTCTCTCTTCCTCCCAGATAGTAGAAATAAGAGCCGGAGAGGGAGTTTCGAGTTTCATAGCAGCTTTGCGCATGATACCTAAACGTCTACAAAACAAAATAAATGTCCATACATGGGATCTTCCAAACGAAATAATTCAGCTTCCGATATTGAAATTCCGTTCCATAAAAAAATCAACTTTTAACCGAATAGCGAATGGTATTTCCTGCAGGTCATCGCTCTCCAGAAATGTTGAAATCGTTAAATCGCCGCTATATGGTTTACCGAGAGAGCACATTAACGGACCAGGTACGAAACATCTTGAAAAATAGAGACGGAGAGGAAACGCTGAGAACACAGTTTCTCGATTTGGACTGGAAAGGCTCATGCATCCATAAAATTCTTAAAAATACCTCCAAGCATTTTCGCTTTCACCGTGGTGCTTGTTTTTCTTACGTTAGTATGATACAGATGCGAAGGTATTCCGATGTATCCTAGAGCTGTAGAAAAACGTGTGTTACGATTTTTACGCTACTCGACCGATCTCTCACCCTGACTGATCAATATCACGGAGGAACGGAATATCATGTAAGGTCATAGAAAACGGAAATAGGCACAGGTTCTTAAAAAATGTATTGAGCTTCCTGAACATTTTAAAGCGAAACACACACGGAGGTGTTGTGGTATAATTTACAATGAAAGTGATAAATATGTAGAAACTTTTCCTGCTGATAAACTTATAAATGGAAATTGCACGGAGAGAAATGCCGGGAAATTTATATCACATATTACTATGCCACCATAGTTTTCTGGTGACAGTGTCGTACCCTCTGAGAAATTTTAGCAAAAACATAGTAATTTTTATTCAAATTCTACCGGAAATAGCGGAAATTTGACATTTTTCGCCCAATTTTAGATGAAAAATTACTATGTTTTTGCTAAAATTTCTCAGAGCGTACGAAACTGTCACCAGAAAACTATGGAGCATAGTAATTTGTGATATGAATTTCCCCGCATTTCTCTCCGNTGGTATAATTTACAATGAAAGTGATAAATATGTAGAAACTTTTCCTGCTGATAAACTTATAAATGGAAAATGCACGGAGAGAAATGCCGGGAAATTTATATCACATATTACTATGCCACCATAGTTTTCTGGTGACAGTGTCGTACCCTCTGAGAAATTTCAGCAAAAACATACTAACATAGTAATTTTTATTCAAATTCTATCGGAAATAGCGGAAATTTGACATTTTTCGGCCAATTTTAGATGGAAAATTACTATGTTTTTGCTAAAATTTCTCAGAGCGTACGAAACTGTCACCAGAAAACTATGAAGCATAGTAATTTGTGATATGAATTTCCCCGCATTTCTCTCCGCGTGGCAGAGTTCTGAATAATTACCAGTTGGGCACTGTAGCTAGCGCACAATACGGGTAAATGTTCAAATGTGATTATACTTGCGATCGACTATCGATCGTCTCGACATGCACATTGTCACCAAAACTTTCAGTAAATCAAAATACAGCCGCTCGCATCGTCAATCCATTGCAACATTTATACGAAATACCAATTGATAAAAACTCTTGAATAAAAGCAGAGCGAACATCCAAATAGATCTTATCTATCGGGAAAACGTTGTTAAAGTGAGAGTTTCACTTTATTCTGAGATGTTGTAACCGCACGCACTCGCGCATCGACAAGGAGGCTTTTAATCATCCGAAGTGCATCTATTGGCGTATACGCGCGAGTTCGCCCTCTTACAGCCGCGCCAGCGCAAATTGCTGAGAGCATTTGTTAAACGCTATCGGGAAATATATGTCTACGACACTAATATGATGAGATGTAAGAAGCATGTTATCGAATATTTGGTCAGAATCTTGTATGCTTGTCAATTATTAAATTTCACCATTCATTTTTTATTCCAGTATTATATCGAAGGTAAAAAAGGTAACGACGCATTTACACAGTAAGTACAGATAGTATAATAACGGGGAAAACCCCGGACGAGTACATTTATTTTATAAATATTTTGACTAAATTGAAACGTTAATGTTCGTGCGAAATAGAATATTTAATTTTTCCGAGACTCTATCGAGTGTCAAGACAGAAAAATTGAAAACCGAAAGTCGACCGGCCAACTTCACGCCGGTAATGGATACTCGTCGCTTCAAGAGTCCTTTGATTCTGTCGTCTCCGTGTACACACACTGCAAAATAAAAGAAAATGCTTTTCCCGACCAGCAAATTTGCTTTATTCATAGTTTTATACTCGGCCGAGTCTCGTACTCGTAAGTATACTCGGGCAGACTCGAGGTCATCTAGTATTCCTCATTTCGCCGTCTTTTTCGGTTTTAATTTATAATAGTGATCGCAAGTCTATTGGACGAAATATAAACGACCAAGCGTATCGAATTTTCATGCGTTTTCATTCTCTTTCAATCGCGTAGACTTTTCCTTTATTTAGTGTAATACATGTTACATGTTGGCTCGTGGCTAGTAACGAAGCGGAGAAATCTATATAACGAAGGGAAAAAAGCGATCGAGAAAAAGAGAGAAGAGGGACATACGCGCGACTCAACTCACAAGGTTTTTCGAGGTTCTCTCGCGAGCTAGAGTCGTCCAATTTCATTCGATTCCGTACGCTGTAATGCTTGGTCGATCCTGGTCACGTCAAGGATATTCGAACAAGACCCTCGAGCTCATGGCTCTGAGGGTACGAGAAAACCGGAGGATTGGGAAAAATTGGAAAAATAAAACAAACAAGATTTTGCGGAAACGTTGTTCCTTCTGCTGTGTACGAAGCTTCGAGTAAGACAACGATACACAGTTTATGACATGCGCGTGCGTTACGAATCCATGCGAGTAATGAGTTCACTTTGTAAAGTGATGAATTTTTACACGATGGAGCCGTGTCTTGGAATTTTTTCATTCGAACAGTATCGCTCCGTACTCGTGTGTTTAATTAAAAAATTTACGTGCAACGATTTAAACTTTTCTATTATTATTTATTTTCGTCAACATAATGTGCGAGGACGAGAGAAAATATAGCCGAAACGAAGGTTGGTGCCGGTGGACATAAATGGGAAAGTGATCGAGCCCGTGAACCAAGCTAACCAATTATTTCACAAGCTCCTTCAGGAATCCCGTGTGGCGTAGTCACTCGTTAATTACGCACTAATTAATGGTCTCGCTTTAATTGCTGGGGATCCTTTTTGTTCCCCCTACTTTTTCGTTCGGTCTTGCCCACTGAAGAACCGGAGCAGCCATCCATCCCCGACTTTTTTTTACCCTCTTCTTACAAGGATAATCGTGTGATGGGGCTACGCGCAGATAGTCGACGTTTCTCGTTCCAGAGAAAAATATGCTCGAGCTTCCGCAACATCTTCTTTGGTTAATCTATTAATTATCCGTCCCAACACGAGGTCACGTTACTTTGTCGATTGCCAGCATGAAATTATGGATAAAGTAGAGCCGAGAAACTTTTCGTATCGCATGATGAAATATAATGCGCCATTTGTTTATAATCAACGTAAAAATATTCTTGAATTACGCCGTGGATATATTTTCATTTTTCGAACCATCAGTCGCTTTTCGAGCCAACTGTTTTTAACATTTTAAAAAACATTTACAAAATTCTAACGTGACTGAAACGCGAATCAAATTCTAAAGTATCCGATAAAAATTTATAAAAAATACCGATCAGTGGCGAATGTGTATGAGTACGTTTGTCCATTTGTCCTGCTAGTGCAGTAGCGGAAAAAAACAACTGATCATTTCAAATAACTGTAGTAAATAGTCTAAATGTTATATTTGTCGAGAAGCAGCAAGAAATATCTGCTCCAGATACGATTCATGGCATTCTCATGACGAAATACACAATGTCCTGGTTTTTCGTTAAAATTATGCGTGCACAACGTTATATACGCGCTTAATTGCTTGTTCTCGTGCTCGCCAGTAGTTTTCCTCCTTTTGATTTTTTGCGTTTCCATCCTTTTTCTTTTTTTCATTTCTGTCCTCTTGTACACCGTACAGATGCTGAGGAAAACAGTAAAAGAATTAGCAAAAAAGCGCGAACACAATCAACTTCCCGCACGTGTTTTTTATTTTTATTTTTTACGCCCTTTCGGGTAACTGGGTATGTATATAGGCATACAAAATAGATGGATGGTGAGATTTCGGCAACTTAGTACTCGCTCAAAATCTGAGAGGAAGGGATGAAAGCCTTTCCTGCTTCGTATTCTTTGCTCCCTTTTGCACTAACGGCATTCCCTCAGTTTTTACGAAAACTAACACATCGACGGGCTCAAATACCATCACATCCAGGTGTGTACGTTAAAATCTATTCCATGCATATGCATGCGTAAATTTGTATTTAAAAATATCTATAACCAAAAACTAAGCTTCCCTACGTTCAGCTTAAGATGTTTGGCATTTTTTCTGTTGTCGAGGCGTTTTGTATCGAACATTACCTACACGTACGACAAGAGGACGAGGTAGAGAGGAAAAGAAAAAGAAAGAGAGAGAGAGAGAGAGAGAGAGAGAGAGAGGGAGAGAGGAAGGAAGAGAAAAAAGGGAATTCTGGTACCTCCCATCTGCTTTTGAGCTGGGCCCATGAGGAAACTCGATTAATCCCATTAATTATGAGGCACCGATTGCTGGATAATTCATATATGTATATATGCCTAGTACTTGGGAATCTGTGTATGCGTGTGTGTGTGTGTGTTTGTGTGTATGCGTGCATGCATATATATATATGTAAGGAGGATTCAAGGAGAGCCATTGTGCTCTTGGGTAAAGCGATTCCACGAAGGAGTGATTCTGCCTTCCTTCCCTCTCTGTGGCACACCCTGTTTTATCCCAGCGCGTGTTCCTGGGGATTGCCATAGGAGAGGTGAAGATCGGCTATCACGAATTTCACGAGAGCGACAGAGAATGAGAGAGAGAGAGAGAGAGAGAGAGAGAGNAGAGAGAGAGAAAGAGCAAAAGGAATAAGACGTGGGAGGAGGCGCGTAGTGGAGAACGCAGAGAGGTGGCGTAGTTTCCATAGCAGTTTCACGATGGCTAAGAACTTGGCGAACTTTTCAGCCATACAGGAAACTTTTCTGTTTTTCTAGTCGTTGCTATTCATGACCGGCGGGAAAAATCGTGGCCATGTTGGTCATGAGGATCAAACTAAGACGAAAAGCGACGAAGAATAAGGAGAGAGGGGAAAAGGAGATAAAAAAACGTATATGATGAAGAAAAATTGAAGAAAAAAAAAACAAGTTGTCATATGGAACAATCGAGCAGAAGATTCATAGGCAAACACTTTCCTTGTTTTATTAATATGCAAATATTTTACTTAACCCTCTTTCCTTTTAGAACCTACTCCCGCTTACAATACCATCGAGAAAATGTCTCACTCGTTCGTTGAATTATCGAGTACCTCATTAAAATCGTCATGATTGCGATCAGACACTCCATCAGTACTTGGCTACTCCAGCTATCTTGGGATCTCAGATTCATTCGGCCATCTTCGGGATCATCGCACTTCTTTTTCCTTTAATTTTCTCCACGTTTTTTTACTGCGACGACACTCATCAAGAGGTCATTTTTTTCAGACTCTTTCCTGCTGTTTCTATTTTCAAGTACTCTCTGATACTTTTTATTCTTCACTTTCTTCCTCCTCGTGTCACTCTTGCTCTTTCCGAAATAATGAGACGGCATAGACGATCGTCCTCGTTGATTCTTGTACGTTGTGATGTACGCGTCATCGGCTTCGACGGACACATTTATTATTCACATTCGTACGATTTTTCTAAATTGCCGAAAATTGCTAAGCAAACGATTCAAATGAGAAATTGTTTAAACAAATTCATTCTTGTTGAGTTTGCCCCTTGGATTTTTAACATTCGCTGCTCGTTGAGTCTGAACATCGCGGGAAAAAGAGAATATAAAAATACATGATTGGTGGAAACTGAGGAAACAAAATCAATCTATCGAGTTTCGATCGCAAAGCAATGATCATCACTCCGAGTGACACTAACCCTATCGAGTCAGAATCTTCAACTCAACGAGTTGCGGTGTAACAATATTAAAACGATATCTATAGAATACCGTACTCCGATTTTGAATGCCGCAGTCTCCTGAAACAAGGTGAGCCCTTCATCTATACCACAGTCTAGAAATCAGTCTAGTGAATAATCGAATCTGAAACTCAAACAAGCTCTTTGGTCGATCCTCAATCTCAATCGCATTATGACTTGAGTCAATAAAATCTTCAGAAGGACAACTGACCCAGTGCCATCATTAAACTGTTGCGTGCAGGAAAGAATATAGAAACGTGGAGCCGCGCTCTCGCTGGGTGGTTCATTTTTTTCGGTTCATCGATTTTCCCCCGAAATTTCTTGTGGATTTGTTTTTTTTTTTTTTTTTGGAAAAATTTATGTATTGTGGCGGTGAAATCGTTCATCTCTCCTGCCGAGATCCCGAACGAGGATGAATAAAAGGCGGAAACAGCAAAGAGGGAATTGGTGAATCCTCGGATGGTTTTTATTTGAGGCAAGAGTACTGGAAGATTTTTTCATTCTCTTTTTATCTCCGGGACTGGAGCCTTGGGAATTGTAGTCTAAACGTTACTGGAAGTGACGCGAGAGGACAGTAGTAACAGCAGCAATTGCAAGGGGTGAAGGGTTAGCGTGTTCGGCAGACTCGACGATTTAAATCAAGTTGATTTAGGCCTTCTCGCTTAGACGGACTCCGGGGATAACAACGGTTCGAGCATTTCGTGGCTGAACGTTTACATTGGCGATCCCGTGGCCATTCCGCTGGGCTATGAAAGCTCCGACCCTCTCGAGAGGCGAAACTTTAACGGACCGGATTACTAGAATATATCCATCCATTTCTAAACGCACATGGAAATAAATACATAAGGCATTTTATTTTCAATTTCTTTCACGTACCAGTGGACGAATCTTTTTTTTTTCAACTTGTGGAAAATTCGTCTTCGTGTCCTTAAAATGTGCTCGTTATTTGCAGATTGAATCTCGGATACGTGATGGTATTCCGTCGTTAAATGCACTCGAACAAATCAGGTATTCATTAAAAATTACACAATCTTTCATTTCATCCATCAGCTTAAATCAATACGCATCTCTTTCTCTCCATCTCTTACGTGCTGAGAAAACCTCATTTGTGTACGCATACATAAATGTATAGATCTCGACCCATATGTCCGTTTTGCATATCATCCTATGCAAATGACCAGAACGTCTCATTGTACCGTTCCGGAGTATCATCGAGATCCATGACTTACGTGTGTTTACGATTAAATTATGACTGTATAATAGGGACGGTATACTGGAGTGAACGAGGCGTCATTTGTACACAATTACGAGAAACAATGACAATATTGGAGGCTTTTCGTTTTGTTAAAATGTTTTTTTCTTTCTCCATTAACGCATCCGTAACCGAGCTTACTAATATGCAATGTTTACATTTTCTGCAATTTTCTAAATATTATTAAAAGATCTTAAACGCTCGTCTTGTGAATAACATTCTTAGATAATTGTATGATTACGCAGGTGTGTCTTGAATTGAAGTCAAAAGCAAGTAAAATGCAGTTTTGCTTCAAAATGGTCAATTTTTAAGCTCCAAATTTTTTACTTACTAACTCTGTTTTTTTTTAGACTTATTAGTTCGTCGACTAAAAAAAAAGTCTAAATGCAAGTTTTCTTCAGTTTATTTTCTCTCGGTGAGGGTGCAGATTCTGCAGTTTTCAATTTCAATTTTACGTGCCGAACGATTTCGTTCATTTGACTTTAACTGAGTCATGGCTTCGTCATATCTCAGTTAAATATTTTCCATGTATTAATAAGATGTAAAATAAAATTTGTTGGACTTGGAAAAAATTCCTTGAAATTTCGTTTTTACTGGGCCTCTAGAGTAGATGACTCCCTTGTGTGATTCACAAGGATCGATTAATCCACCTCAATAGCTTTGTAGTTTTTTATTGTTGGTTTTCCTTACGTTTGAAATTCAGCTGAAATCTATCGAAGTTGGGGAACTCAATAGAATCATTTGACAAACGCAATTGAGAATAAGTTTCCTGTGATTACGTGGCATTCACTCAATACAATAATAATCCGAGCACTTTTTGGTTAAGCCGACATTTTCAGTGCTGAATAATGAAGGATATTTTTCAGTGTCGCCCAGATTAACGACTAAAGTTGCAAAAGAATATGTCTAAGCGTCACGATTTTGTATAGCGTTGGAGGGTTTTAAGAACGGGTCTTGACGCTTTGTTCGCCAGTTTCTGGCAGAAGTTTTAGCATATAAGGTCGACGTCAGTTCAAGCTTCGAGCAAGAAACGGTTATCACGAGCTCAAAACGAATTTAGGACAGAAGCTAGCTTGACACACGCTCACGCGATCGATACTTTTCTTTCCTTTGTTCTTCCTTTCTACATATTCCCTGGGTTTCGAGCGGCGTTGAATTATTAATTCGCAAATAATAAAATATTGTCTTATAGTTGATAAAATCCTCGAAAGCGTTGTGATCTCTGTAAAGATCCACGAAAGATGATTGCCCAGTGAAGGTGTGCATGAAAAGTGCATGGACGGTTTGATTTTGATAAGAAATTGAATTTAAAAATATGAAAGATCACCGTGAAAATTAATTACATACTTTCTCATTAATTGAATCTAGAAATGAATAAAAAATTTAATGCGGAATGGTTTTGAGGTTAATTATTTTTCATCAAAGATGGAGCAGAGGATGAGGGTTTATTAGAGTTGATCGGGGTAATCAGGCTCTGACGCTGATCCTGTTGAGGGTTTTGGTCGTACGGTTTGGCCGAGAATCCCGAGCAAGGTCCAGTGATCGTAAGGTGACATAGAGACAGAGGAAGGCAAAGAGAGGGAGAGAGAGAGAAGGCGTCACAGGTCCTGGCTCGTTTATAGGATGGGGGATGATTCTGTTGAGCGTATAAAGCGGCCGTAACGTTGAGCCAACGTTGAAGGATCCTTGGCGAGGGAAGGGAAGGTGAGCGAGAATCAACGTTAAAACGAACACGGGGTCGACAGGGTGCGAAAGACACTTGTATATCTATAGATTAAGCTTGTTCCTTCTCGCTCTCTCACTCTCTCTTTCTGCTAGAGGTTGCAGGTTGCAGCTACTAGGTACATTCGGCGAGGAGGGAAGCATCGGGGTGTGATTTCGTCGGTACGAAGAGGATTAGCGTGCTCTCCGGTGCCGTAAGAGTATAGGGACGGGGAGCGAAGGCGGGTAGAGGGTTTCGTGTCCGTTATACGAGGACGGACACGCAAGGAGAGGTTTGGTTACTACGAGAGGCGTTTGGCTTGCTTCGACGAAGGATCGACGGTAATGGCAATTGCCAAACGTTGCTACGTTGTCCTCGCTATCGTGGACGAGGAACATAGACGAAGGGAGAGGAGAGACAGATAAATCCAGAGTCGTCTATGTGCAGGTGATAGAGGAAGAGGCATAACGAGTATATTTCCTCAAGAGCAAGAGAGTTCGATCGATTGTATTTGGACCAAGAGGGTGTGACGATGAGATGAAGAAGAACGACGTGAGCGAGTCGTAGGAAAGGAGTAAGGAGGAGGCAAACAGGGACAGTTGTAGTGAAGAGAGCTGAGCCGCGTGGGACAAGAGTGCTGTTCCCTGTTACCTCCCTCCCAAACCTCTATATAACGCGTGTGCACCCTGCTCCGACAAAGTGCGACAGAGAGATGGAGAGCAAGACGAAGAGAAGTTGCGATAGTTGCTCGCGTTTCTCGTCCATGCACACTGCACGGCGTGTGACCAAATTCCCTTACATTCCACTCCCGTACTCGTCTCCTCACAATATAACAGCCACCCACGCTTCCCAGCAAGCCTTTTAAAATAACATTCAACATTCTAAACAATTCCAACCACCACGGTTCAACTTCAGACGTTTCTACACGAAGACTGTTGCGTGACCGGTCGCGTATTCGAAGGCAAAAGGCCTGACAGATTGACGAGCCATCAATTTCACGTCAAACTTCCTACGAAGCCGACGTCTTATCCCTTAGAGACGAACGGATTTCCCTAATGCAGACATAAATTATCTGTTTCCCAATCAATTGATGAAAAATTATTATTTCAACTGTAATATCGTTCCTTTTCACTCCACAAACAGTTCCACCATGCAAACCCCCTTCTCGCTTCTTATGGAACTGTCATGTTGCGCCCACAGTTACTTTTTCCTAATGCTCTACAGTCTCGCATTCGCGCAAGGACCAAGAGATTTTTTGCTGGGTTCCGGTCGGCTAGCGTCATCAGGATCCACACAGAAAAACTGGCCTCTGCTCAGCGCTTCGTACGCAAGCCGGTACATGGCTAAGCGGTCACCCAACCGAGTATTGACCTCGTTTCAGGTGGACTAACTTTGCTGGCTGCTGCGACGCCACCGATCGAGCACCCATCTCCCTTTTGCTCACAAATTCACAACTCAAAATCCATGCAGTATAACTTTTTTCTATCATTGCTGCTTCAATGATCGATTGGAAAATGTGTGAGTGTCACATGAATCCACTTCAATCAAGCAAACAATTCATACAGTCGCGTTCGTTTTTGTATGCATATCGGAGGATCGTGTTCGAGTGAATATTTCGTCGAATTATATTCGAGTGTCCTCTCGACTGAAACATGGACACATTTTTTTACTACGTCCGTGTTACTAATCATTTGAAAATATTCCAAAAAATACTTTCGTGTCGGAATTTAAATTGAGCTTGATCAAGTACCGACTAAATTGTTGACGAGCAACAGAAAAACGGACGATCAATCGAGTATCCTCGGGCAAATACAATGCAAACAAATTTGAGGACCCAAAGCAATTGTTTGTAATTTTCTGAACACACTTTGCGATTTTGTGTTCCTTAGCATCCCCTTAACATCAAAATTGACTAGTCGACGATATTTTTTTGTTTTTTATTTCGGACTAAAATTCTCTAAAACTTAAATCAAACAAAAATTGATTTGAGTAATAATACAAAAAAATTTTAATACCTGAGGTAATTTTCGCTTTCGGGTTTCTCGCGAAATCTCTTTCCGAGTAGCGAGTTATTAATTTCGGAATCCCAATCAGCACGCGCATGTGAATATTTGTTCATTGAAAATTTCACGTTATCCTGTGCATATGCTTCGATGATTTTAATGATGACTTCAATTCAATTCAATTTGCGCCTATTGTAAATGCCTTTTTTTGCTTTTGACTCTGGTTTTCATGGAAGGATTTTACGTCGGATCATTCCATGTAATCCTCTGATAGAGAGTTCGCCGGGGATTCCATGGAATGATCGAATTAATGCCAATGCATTTTTACCGAACCCAGACTGCGTGATATATACAAGAAATCAAGAATTCTTTATTTTATTCACTTGCTTTCAATAGCAATGCGTTGAAATGATGCCAGGGAAAAGTTGCTGCTGTTATGCTATCATTTGAGGGTCGCCTCAATGATTCCGATTGTGAAGCACGTGTTACATTTATATTATCGTTCATTCATTGACGGAAAATGCTGGATGCAAAATTTCACGTTGATACGCTAGAATGCATAAAGTTGAGAGGATTTAAAATTGCGACATGCATTTTAGGAAAGCAACTTTTTTAACGCGTGCATGCAATTTTTCGTTAATCCAAATTTTTCATCAAATAAATAAGTTGAGAGGCTTTTTCACTCATGGGAACATCCGAGAACGACGTAATCCCATTTCGTCGTACACATCGAAAGCTATTTCGGTTCTTTTCCCTCGTTATTTCCATGGATCCCCATAACTGTTCCATCGAGAGCCGCAAAAATCTGAAACCGTCGTCCGACCCTTCGCAATCTAATGAAAGTGCAATACAGCGTGCGATCGATTCGCCGCAATATAAAACATTTTTTTCTCTTACGATTATTTGCCAATTATGAGCGTTACGAGGGCCGTGCTCTTTCTTTCAATGTATGACGTTTCGGGTTCATCACGATACTGGAGAATTATAAAAACAGGGGATAAAAAGATGAGTGGATTTTTTCCAAAAAATATAGTCAGTGTCGGTCGGTTCATTTGATTTTATTTATTTTGCCAAGTCGGAAAAATCTCGTTCCCTCGTATAACTTGTCCACGCGACTGAAACACAGCGAACGATGAGGGTGCTCGATCTGTCCTATTATTTTTTGCGTCAAAATAAGGATAGAGTTTTTTTTTCTCAAATACACGTTACGAGCTCGCCGACCAGGGAAATTATTCGAAATCCCTCTAGACAATTTTCGTTATAACTATATTTTTTCTTTATTTTACATGCATAGATATATTTTTCGTTCAAACGAGATTCCCGTTTACTGGAACTGGGAAAAGGAAGAGAACGCGAAACGAGAACGAGACGCAAGAGACAGTGTAAGCCCAGTGTGTTGATGAGAGTTGTGCCGTGAAGGTTTTTTAATGGAAAACTTTATTGGAGCTGGAAAAAAAACCTTCACTTCATTATTTTGAAAAAGTATTTCGTTTGCAATGAAGTATGTTGTTTTCGCGGCTCATTAAAATATTTTCAAATTCATCTGCCATTATTACAGCGCCTTGTTATTCCTCAACCTGCCTCACGACTTGATTTCATTCACAAGGTACCTTGGAATAAAATGAGCTTAACTACGACGCATGCGGGGCTAAAAGCATCGCGACGCGGAACCTGCTTGCGAATGTCGCGTATGGGTAAAGCTATATATTCAACGAAACGAGAGCTTCAAGCACGCACCTGTGAAAAGTCAAGCGCGAATCCAAACTTTGCTTTCCTCTTGAAATTTCCCGGTAATTAGTTGCGCAAACAAGCCAAATTTTTTTCTTATTAATTAAATCAGTAAAATCCAACGACTAATTAGTTATTTTAAGGAATTGTCCCCCTTCGCGCTCGTTCAGTGCACAAAAAAGTTCACTTGAAACTTGGCAATTCCAGATATTCCCGATTTCAGACGAGAGACATCGAGAGAAGTTCAAGGGATGGCAAGCAAAGTTCCAGCGGATGCAGAGCTATAGCTTCTTTTGTAACACGACCGGAACCGTATTTATCGTACCCAGATGTCTCCATCCTCTTTTTCCTATGCTCGTGAACAACGTGTCTCAAGTTTAGAAAGTGATAGAGAGAGTGAGAGAGATCGAGAATGAGTTTCAGGCAGGTAATGCGATCGTGATTATCAAGGATTACTGTCGGGTTATACGATTGTGGTCTGCGTTCCAGAGAATCAGAAATAGGAGCACGAGATATGTGCAGGCAGTTGCTCGGTCTCTATAGGATCAGACATGATTCAGAGCTAAGACAAAAAATTTATTGACAATCTTCAATTTTAATCATGCACAATAATAAATAAATAATCCCTGCAGTTGAAATTATTATTTTCAAGGGATTTTTCAATGGAAACAATGAAAAAACATACTCGTTAATATTTACCTACGTCAGAATAGACCAGAATTTCGCAAACGATGAAAATAATGCGTTTTTCTGAATGTGTTTGCAAGAAAAGTTTCAGACGGAAATTCGCAACGTGCGCGAAACGTGCATGACGATTTTCCTCAGACACATGTTAGCGATTTTATATATGGGTAGACTTTTTGTTTGCTACTTTTTTTATTTCTTCTTTGCTTCCAGCGAGACGATGTAATTTATGTGCCATATGGTGCTCGAACTGGACAAAAACGAAAGGATGGAGAAGAGAAGAAATGTGAAAGAAATCGACTGATATCCGAGAATGAGAGTCATGTTCATACGATTGGATTGATAAAAAGGAAATTTCCTCACGGATTTTCGAGTTAAATTTTTTCTTGTTTTTTTTTTTTTAATCGTTAGCCGAGACTTGATCGTTGCATGGAATATAACAAAATGGAATAATGAAAGTTCAAGAATCCAGAGAGGAAAAAATCTGCATCGACGACAAAAAAAAGTAAAGGCAGTTGTTCAATTGAAAAGAAATGAGAAATAAAAGAGAAAACAGATCAGATAAAAATATTAAAAAAACATGGAATTGTGTGGAAATGCAAAATGCGGTAGGTTGGAATGGCGTGCAAGTTCAAACCCTGGAAGAATTACGCGGTAAGGTTCCAGAGAGATAGCGAGCGAAAACGATGAGACAGAGAAGAGAGAGAGAGAAAGGAAGAAAGAGAGGCAGAGAGAAAAACGAGAAAGGCCACGCAGAAGGTTTGCAGATATTCCACTTTTTTGCCCAGTCTGGTTGGACTAAGGGAGGAAGAGGGATAGGAAGAAAGAAAGAGAGAGCCATCGTCATGGACGCAAATCCCTCGATAAATGGTGCGACGTAGCGTCGGCTAAAAAAGGCTGCTCCTCTTAATAGAAATTTAATTGATCCTTCGGCTTTACGCAGTCGGGTGTAACGCAAATTGAACTGGCCCAGCGAATAAGAGCGTTATGTCGATAGTGACTGGATATACAGATATTCATATTGAAATCATACAACTACCACTACAGTCGAGGAATGGTGGCGATAATAGAGGAAGACAGGACAACGAGAAACCATGATGAGGGAGAAAACACCAAAACCGATGTATTTATAAAATAACAACGCACGTATTAATTATTATTAATTCGCCACAATTGCGTTGAGAATTACGAGGCAGACCCTTTTGTAATAACATTTAACAATAAAGTTCAAATTGGTGTCGTCATATCGTTTATCAAGACTTTTTTATTTATCACAAACAAACCGACGTAACGTTTCGTTGACATTTTTTTACAAGAGCTGTTGAAATTATATATTACCATCTTATTCTCGTTGTGGATTCAGCCTCTTTTTCTTATTAATTCTTTCGTTGTTTTCACTCTCTAATTAATTCACGGGTAAATTTCATTTTTATCAACCCCTGGATTCTCCATAGATTTAACGCCCGTGAGATAATGCTCATGCACATATTTACAAAACGCCAACAGCAGCAATATTGCTGATGAAAAAAAAAAAGAAAATTGAAAGCAATCGTAAACAATGGAGAATACAAACAACAGTTCCGAATTCGTTGATAACTCGCTGCTGGAAGGGTTTTTGTTTTTGTGCATATGAATTTCTCGCAAATAATAAGTTTCAAAATACAATACACGAGGGAAATGAATTGCGGTGATTCAATATGTAGAAGTATCAATAGGCTCGTCGATAATGTCGGAACATCTGTTCAATAGCAGGATTCTGAGGCGAGGATACAAAGACCATCCCTTCGTTTGATTTCGATTAAAAAATACTAGAGATCGAATTGATGAAATGTCATACAGCGTCATTACAAAGAATCATAATCATTGCCAAATCCTCTCCTCGGGCACAAACCCCAGTCGAGTACATTTGAGACCGGATACTTATTATCATCAAGTTGAAAATTAAAAGGTTTCCTACTAACTTCGTGCCAGTGCCATTTTCAGGATATTTGCTTCAGTCGCAGGGTTTTGACATTTCGCACTTCGCGGTGTCCGAACTATCGTCCAATACGGAGGAATCACTGTCACTGACTAATCAGGAACTCGATAACATCGCGACGACTCTCTTTGTATCGTCCACAGACACGCCAAGCTTTATCGAAAAGCTTCTTTCTCAATTAGTCTCCGCAGTTGAATTCACACATCATGATGTTTATACTGGACTTAATAATTCAAGAAAATAATTCCCCTCAACACCGAAATGTATGGGAGTCTCAGGCCAACAGACAGTAACAACTGTCGAATGTGCTTTTATGGAGTTCCGAGACTCTACCGAGTCTTTAAATAAATTAGCTCGAAAGTAAAAAACTAAAGTTTGTGCAGTTTTTTGCGAAATCGAGACAAATTCCGAATTCTTCCTGCGTACGGCAGTGAATCTTTTGATTCTTCAGGTGTTTCAGGGATTTCGTTATTTTGTAAAATTATTAAGTGAAAGATTATTTTTCAAATGTATTGCAAAAATTTGCCCACTTAACCCGAATATGCCAGTTTTGGCAAATATTTTTTTCCCACTTACAAAACCGTAGGATACTATATGAAAACGTGAGAAAAACAGGTTGAAGCACTTCGCTTCGGAGAGTAATACTTCGGGAATGACTTGCAGTAGTAAAGGCAAATTTCGGTCAGGCGGCGTCGAAGGTTTCTCGATAAATAAAGAAATAAAAATATTTGAGAAATTACAGGAGAATTATTTTCAAGTGACGTGCGAGCTTCACAATGTTCTCTTCGTGTAATTTTGAGTTTTTCCATAAATTACGAATTTTCTAATAACTTTGTGTAAGACGTAGAAGAGACTTGCGGTTCAATGGATTAGCGGAGAGAGCTGAAGGATTCATCGCTCGTTATTTCTTATTTGCATTTTCTGCCCGCAGGGCTTGGATTTTGTATAATTTCCCATTTTAGTTTCCCTCCGCGAGATCAACGCTGATTAATAATGATAAGTAGTAATTTCATGCTGATTTTATTCTGCCTGTGATTATCGTCCGTTAGCAGGTCAAATCTTTGACGGCCCTCATTTTAATTCAGGTCCCATGAACGTACGAACGCTGACACCAAAAAGTATTTATCTCGACCATTCGATCGAATTTTTCAATGTCTTTTCAATACAATAATTAGTATGACTTTATTTTTCTGTCCATTAAGGACAGTACGCTACGAACGTAAGAAAAATTAAGGACGAAAATTCTGCAGTGTGAATTCAAACTTTATGGTCGATCGCAGTGCCTCCTCGAAATTGTGAAAAATCTGCATAAATTTTTCGACATTACTGCACGAAGAATATGAATTTCTAGTATTTACAAATCGAAAAAGAGAAAAGTTTTTGTTTTTGTTTTTTTTTGTTTCACGAAATAGAGTTAAATATTTCGAAGAGGCATGTCTAATGCTTCTCTCCGAAATGAGTCGTTCGAGGAGGAACAAACAGGAGCGAGTGTCGTATGCAAAGTAGATGTTTCCTTAGGGAAGTGTTGAAGCTTTTGGAGGGGGAGCAGGGGGAGGGAGAAGAATTTTAGAATTGTGAATTCTGAGTATGGTGACAACTTTGCTCCTTTCATCAATCAACGTTCCCTTTGTTGCTCTCGGGAAGCAGAAGGCAAAATAGACAAAGAGACGACGATAAAGAAGAGCCCAACGTTAAGGACGAGGATGAGAACGACGTCGTCGCGTCCTCGGCGTATAACGTCGTCACACTTTCGCGGTCACGTTGTTCTCGTGCTCTTAACGCTAATGCTACCCGCCTCACTAGTACCTTGTGCTCTATCGCTGGCGATGAAAAAAGAAGCGAGTCGTGGACTCGTGGGTGAAGAAATGCAGAAGAGGTGGAAAGGAGAAAAGTGAGAGCGAGAGAGAGAGAGGGAGAGACGTAAAACAAAAAAAGAAAGGGTTCACGTTGTTCCACCGAGCAGGGCTTTTCTCCTCCCGCCATTACTCGTAACCACGTTCTCGCCACAAAATCGTTAATTACCAAACGGTGTTACTACCATTCCGTCCATCCGTCAGGCTGTCCGGACGATCACGAAAATAGAATCACTTTAATTCATCGATCATGGAGAGAAAGAGAAAACGCGAGAGAAAGAAAGCGAGGGAGATAGAGTGGGAGTGAGATAAAAACGCGAGTGGGCAAGGGAGGCGGTTAGAAGAAAAAGAAAAAGTATGAAATTTTGTTCTTTAGCGGTTTATTCCCTAGATGTTTCACAACACTGCTGGATTTTTCCTCTCCCGAATAAAAAACCCATCGTTCATAATGTTTTTTCTTACCATCGATAATGGATCGGAATTAACCCGAGTCTCGGAAAATTGAATCGTTATTTCCGGACGGTAGCAGAAGGTTCAAGATGAAAAAAAAAAAATGAAAAAAAATTACTAGAAGCGATGGATGAGCGAGATTTGTCGAAGATTCCGAGGATGAGATGGGACTCGCCTCCCGTTGAGCTCGTTCAATTCGCCAATCCCCATTCCCCTTATCAATCCTCGTCGCGAGCGTAGACGTAAGCAGTTAACAGCTTCACGGAGAGTGAAGCATAATTAAGATGAAAAATAATGAGATTGCGCCAGAGAGGAAAATTTTGTCACGCTCCCAAGACTATATTCATTCAAATGTCTGCCTTTTATTTCTCTACCAAAATTCTATAGAGAGCCTACCATCGCGAGCACCAGAAAGAATAATATTGTTTGAGAGATAAAACCATTTCGCGAAATACTCGTTACGGAATCAAATTACTAGGCTAGTTATTCTTTTGTGGTGAGTTTGTGCGCATGCAGATACGCATTATCGCGTGACCGTTCTTTCGCTGCACAGAGAGAAAAAATAAGAGTTTTGCTCATCATCAAACGGGATGACGTTCGTCCATTCAAGGAATTATGCGGGCGATCGCTTCACAAAAATCAAATATTGGTCAAACGATGTATTTCCACCAATACGCATTTGTAAAGCTCTCCATTGAATTTAATGATTTTCTGGGCAGCGTGTGCGGTCACGTTGATTAATGATTTGGACCGTTTTAGTTTATTCAGCAAGATTTATTCAGCAGGTGCTCATCCCCCCTGAATACGCTCCATAGTCGACATTTATAATTAAAGTTTTGCCAACACATGATCCATACGAGATTATAAGACATCAATTCGATTGGACTGCATTCGGAATTCAATGTATTCGATTAAGTTCCGAATTATGCTCAAACTTCTTGAATAAGTACTGAGAAAGTTTTGGTTTCAATAAATTATTCATTGAAGGCAACTGGACAAATTCTCGATCCATTTTTTACATACGTCAATTTTATTTAGAGGAAAATTTCGTGTCTTTTTTCTCATGCAATTAAAACTTTTGTGGATCACCGCAATTTATTCGAAATTAATTTTCAATCCAATTCCTCATTTTTTTTTTTGTTTGTAGGAAGAATTTCAATTTTGTGTGAACTTTAAATTAATTCTGGCTATTTGCCCCTCCCATTGAACAGGTGTCCAATGAATTAATTATCACATGAATTTTATATTCAAACGTTTAACCCTCATTAACGACTTATCGGAATTCATAATTTAATGTCAATTTGAATTTCATATTTGAATATCGACGGGGTACGCCATCGGCGTGTGGCTGCGGTAAATTCGAGGTCCAGCAGACGTGGTTAAGGCCAATACTTGGTTGGATGACGGTGACGTCGTGCATTCACTACTGTATTAACGGCCGACTGCGGAAGCAGTTTTGTCATACCGGGTCCCTCGCATTCCCTGCTCCAAAGCCTGTGCGAAGTTTTTACTCTCTAATAACGGAATCGATCGTGCTGGAGGCTCAAACACAGAACACTCGGTTTTAATAATGCAAAAAAGCCTGCAAGCTGCTAAACGAAATCTAGTTTCTTCCAAGTTTACCAAAACGCCATGAACGTTTTATCAACAGCATTGCGAATAGTTTCATTCAAACGCAAACTCGATGAGTGCTCGGACCGTAATCTCAAGTCTTCTTGTCCCGAAACTGCTGGCAACGACGATGAAAAAAAAAAGAATACAGTCGGCAAGTTGATCACGAAATTCTCCTCTATTTTCGTGCCTCCTCCACGGTCACTATTTGCTTTAGTAATACACGTTTCTGTAGCGCAACTAAACGAAAGAAATACACTCCATTACACATCGGTAGATATACATGTTCGTAAAAATGGAGAATTCAGAAGCCATGAGACACTTTGTCGATAGTAATACTCCGTTGAGAGAACGTTTTGTCGTCATATTATCACACGAAAAAGACGGGCTGAAAGAGGATCGCTGCTCGTGCGGAACGGGAAGAACACGAGGAAAAAAGGAAAAGATTGAAAAAGTACAATGGACTGAAATATATACGTATATCGGTGCATTTCAGACGCGAACTAAAACGTTTCACGAGCAGTTTAAATCTTTTTCCGAATCCTTCATTTCACCCCAATGAAAATCCAGGAGATAAAAATGGTGTGACACAAAATATGGATCATGGATAATGAATCTTATAGCATCGATTATTTCTTCGTCTTATTGAGCCCTTTCCCTTATTGTTTATTTATTATTTTTCCAGGTCTGGCTATACGACGCGACATTGATCTCCAGACGCAAAAATTTTCACTGCAAAAATCATTCACTAACAAAATAATGATGACATTTTCATTCCATGACATTTTCAAAAGTTTCAGGTCCTACCATTTTAACTTCGAATATAGATTTTGA
This sequence comes from Hyposoter didymator, assembly GCA_037952995.1. Lineage (NCBI taxonomy): Eukaryota > Metazoa > Arthropoda > Insecta > Hymenoptera > Ichneumonidae > Hyposoter > Hyposoter didymator. The sequence continues at coordinate 16,584,619 of JBAJMU010000001.1, read as the reverse complement.
AAAAAATGTAAATTATTTCAAAGTTTAACGAATTTGTTTCAAATATCACGTCAGAGATTTTAAAAAAACACACAATTAATCTTCTTCACGATTGAGAACCACAAATCTACTCAGTCTGAAAAGCGATCAAATTAAAAGTTCCAGCAACATTCGAAACCCCATAAACCCTGAATTTCAAAAATTGAACAAAAAACTTGTCTGTTTTTTTTTCTTTTTATACAGAAAGAAGACTTCGAAAACGTTTTTGGAAGGTATGAGAGTTTTGAATTGTTAAAAAATTCTGAATTTACAGTGTTACTTACAGTAATATTTACGTTATTAATAATTTTTGAATGACTTTTACGGAAAACGATTTCAGAAAATCGGAAAACTTGTTGGCACTTCGACAATGGCAGTTGGTTTTTTATTTCTTCCGAAATATATGCATGCATAACAAAAATCTCATATGTATGTGTATGTGTATGAACGTATGTACTTGATGTATATCGTATGGACAAAGTAGTCTCTTGTGCAAATCGTGCACGGACGAGCGGTAAGAATTTGGCGAGACCAGCAAAATAAAAGCTCAGAACACACACGCGGGCTAACATATACATGGTCAAAAAAGTCTATCGGTTAACAATAGGAGGACAGTGCAAGAGTAAAAGAAGGTGAGCGAGAGAGTGAGAGAGAGAGGGGCGAAGGAAATAGAGAAGGAAAGCTTCACCGGGTGAACCAGCACTCAAAGAAATTGGCTGGTGGTCTTCTGACCCAAGCAGAGGGGGTGCTACGACCTCCATGGGATAGTTCGAAACTCTGGGGATCTCTGCTGGATAGAGAAAGTGGCCCATATATATATGCATGCTGAGTCCTCCGTTTTTCTTCTTCTCAATATATACCGATGTATACACATATGGCGGAGATGACAAAAAAAAGAGTCGTGCGAAAGGGAATAAAAAAGTTTCGGTTGGAGTGTAGCAGAACGAGAGAATGAGAGAAGGAGGAGGAGAGGGAGAGACAGAGCGCAGGTGGTCCAGGCAATTGTCTATGTACCTCGAAAGCTCGCTTGGTCGCGTTCTTCGGATATATATTCGCCATCACCACGACTACAATCGTACCTCATCCCAAAAGTCTTCCATATCTACGGCCCTGTATTTCGCATCTCTTTGTCTCCTCCGTCTCATCCCTATCGTTTTTTTTTCTTTTTTTTTGTTACGTTACAGCGCTGTCTCATTTTGGAATCTCTTTCTTTTCTTCTTTATGTGTCTAGCGTGTCTCTCTATCTCTTCGGTCTGTCTGCCGGTCAATCTGTCCGTACCTATGCCTTTATCTCGCGCTTGTTGTTTTTTTCTATCCCGATCGTCATACTCTCATTCTGTAATCTTTTTCCAAATCCCATTGACCGATGTCCACATACACACCAAATCATTCAACAAATCCTCATTCTTCGTGTTCTCTCCCATACTGTTTTCCGCGCTTATTCCGAGCCCACTAAACCAGCCCTTTAAATCCTCATAATGATTGACGAGGCTCAATCGATCTTGTAATTTCAGATCCATTTTATTTTCGGACCTCGCAAATATCCTCCGGATTCATACCAGAGACCTAGAAGAAAACGATAACAATGTCCGGTTTATTTTCGACACCCGCGTGGGCAGATAACTCGCTGTACAAGTGGAAATACACGTGGAAAATTTCAGTTTTATTAATAGACTATTTCGTCGACACGTTTCTTTCGAAGTTATTGCAACTTTATTTTTTGTCAATAGGATTTTTTAAGTATTGATAGAAAAGGATACTGAGCAGAATAATTATCAATAATCTGCGATGCCTCGGGGTGTAAGAAAAATCAAATTCTTCGTTAGCAATTTAGTAAAGAACCATTTCCACTGGTTTGCTCTTTCAAAATTATTCCGTGTAATGTTTAAAAGTTCGTTTTTCTTTTTTTTTTTTTTGTCAAAATGCTCAGTGAAATTTCGTGTGATTTTGCGGAAATGTAGAAACTGCCGAGACTGTGTTCAAAATCGTGCTGTAGACCTGCATGGGATCGTTTTTCGGAATATGCAGAATTTTTAGTTGCAAGATGGAAGGCTGGAATGGAAGTTTATGTTTTTATAAGAGATGGAATTTGAATCATGTTTTTGAATGGCATATTTATCCACTATTTTCATCAGCAGTAATTTTTTTTCAATTTGAAGGACGTTTTTCAATTCGTCCTGATTTATTGCGTTTTTTGTTTTGAGTAGTAAAAGAATTGCATTGTTGTTTCGTCGAGTGTACAAAGACAGGAAATTCGGAGGATATATGGGAGAAGTATGGCTGCTCTCGACGGAGGGTTTGGATACCTCATGCGAAGAGAAAGAGGACAGTGTAGTAGTCGCGCGAGTTCAGCAGGTTTGTTCGCGAAATTCTCCCTGCCTCTGTCCCTCTCCGTTCGTAGTCTCTCTCCCTCTTTTTCTTACTCGCTCCTTCGTTCCTCCGCTGAACCGGAAGCTTACGAACCGTAAAATTAGGTTTCACGTTCGGAACGAGTAAGCAGCACTAGTGGCAAGGCAAGCCTCCACGAGCAAAAGGGTTCATGTTGAACCCGTGAGAGTGTCATTCCTCTTTTTGTTGTTACATCTTTTCGTTCAGTTTTCCTTGTTTTTTTTTTTTTTTTGTGTTTTCTTCAGTTCCCAGTGCTGAATTTCCCTTACGGTGCGAAGCGTTATGTACAACTCGTTGCAGGCGACATGGTCCGAATGGTTACATTGAAATGAAATGGATTTTAATCATAAAAATGTGAGCCAGTGGATGAAATATTACATCTGCATACAACGAATCAATTCTTTTCGCTGCTGGAACTAAAGGCAACCGTGCTCTTCTCTGCTTTCCATGAAACTTTCTTTGAGTAAGATCGCTTCAATATAAATTTGCGGGGTCTGCCAGGATCTCTCGAATTACTATTCTTTCATCTGCGACAGTTAATCTCATTAATTATCGAAAGAAATCATAATTTTGTTCAATTTTCAATACCAGAATTGTGCTTTTCCATGTTTTTGTGAAATGGTTAATTATTCTGGTTCACTACACCGTTGATTCCACTTTCGGGAAAATCTCCAAGGAAGAACAAATGCAAACAGGACTCAGTAGGGCTCCATGGTTGCTTGGACGAAGGAATCAATTCGTACTTCTTCGAGAAAGTAATCGTTTTGGTAATTATTACAGTGCGTAGTGCAAGTTGCTACATTTTTGAAAATTATTCATCGAAATGGAATGAAACTCTTTCCACAGACTATAGATGCAATATTCTTGATTAAATTAAAAATGAACGTACGTTGATATTCCTTGCCACATCATATACCATTTTGCCTGCTCGAATTGCCGTTTCACCGGCTTTCTGTGTATATAAAGCTCTCGTCGCGTCCCAAACGACGATTTAACGATCCGTCGCCCGGCTCGCCGGTTCAACTGCCGAAACTTTCGTAAAGTCAAAGCTTTCCTGCTCGCCACATAGCGCAACCCACCACAATCGTGTCACAGTGAATAACCGTCTTGTTAGTTGCAACTCTTGCGCGCCAGAGAAGCGGTTTCCCTTGTACAACTGTTATACACAGTTTTCTCCAAACGTACGAATAAATTGCGGCTCTTTTTTCACCCTTTGTGACACGTGAATATTACTTTATATTTCTTTTTTTTTTCACAGTGAAACTGCGAAAATGAACGAGCTCGTGACATAAATTCGTAATTCATACATTCAAGAGATGAAAGCGTAATGACGAAATAATTTCTACTAACTGCGTATTTGCAGACGACAGAGAGTTCCGCATCAATCATAATAAAACGAGCGATTCTCATTTACAGGATCCTGCGAATCGGAAACAATGGAACTCGAACAATTTATGAAATTCCGAATATTCAACGGAAAAATAAAATTAAAAAATAAGGGTGGGGGTTAATATTACGAATAACCAAATTGTCGAACAGCTAATAATTCGGAATTTTGGTATTCATAAAATTAAATAAAAGAAAAGTATGGAAGTCGAAATCAAATTTTTCAAATGACTAAAAATTCGAAATGCAAAATAGCGAACGTCAAAAATGGCGAACGTCAAAACGGCGAGCGCCAAAATAACGAACGCGGGTGGGAATAATATATAGTCATTCGAATATATTATTCCCACCCGCGTTCGTTATTATGGCGCTCGCCGTTATGACGTTCGCCATTTTTGAGGTTCGCTATTTTGCATTTCGAATTTTTAGTCATTTGAAAAATTTGATTTCGACTTTCTTACTTTTCTTTTATTTAATTTTATGAATACCAAAATTCCGAATTATTAGCTGTTCGACAATTTGGTTATTCGTAATATTAACCCCCACCCAAAAATAAAAATAAACGAATACGTGATTTATTTTTTCAAACTTTAACCCTTCGAGTGCATACTCGGTCGTTTTGACCCAAAAAATTTTCTGTCACCGATCCTTTGGCAACGAATGTTTTGGCACTCAATTTTCGTTTCTGTCAAAAAATAAATGTCTCTACAAAAAAAAACAAAAAAAAAACAAAACAAAAATGCATATTTACTGAAATATGCATTTTGCACTCGAAGGGTTAAGATAAAAGTCTCAGAATATTGTTTTCTAAAATATAATAAATATCACTCACGTGTCAAACGAAAAAGATGGAAAAAGTGAAGAAATTTTGAATTACAAATGTTTTGATAAAATTTTCAACACCTGACGAAAAGTGGAAGAAAAATAAACAGGGATGTGATTTATATTTCGTATCTATGGTGAAAGTAAAGAGACTTTTCTCTTATCTTTTATCGTCCACCACACTCCCAAGTGCTCTAGCAAAAGGAATGCGTTCACGCATTGGCTCTTCGTCATATCATAACCGTGTGTTCAATACACATGTGTTTTATATGTATTTCTTTATCTATATGAATGAGGAGCCATGTACATATATACAGCATATAAAGATGCTAGACAGAGGATTATATCTAAAAACATGGCGACGTCGCACGTGCCAAGATTTCGGAAAATCTCTCCTTCACTCGTTCCCACGTACTGCACTGTTCTATTGCTATATGACTGCACATTTTTGAACGTTTATATTGAGAGTTTATTCTTTTCGTGCGGAGCAGTCGAGAGGTAAAAAAAGTCCAAATATTTCATTTCAAATATACACAACCGAGCGTTTGACTTTTAATAAAAAATTCTCTAAATGCAGGTCGACGTATAATTATAAATATTCTGTTTTTGCCAATTATGCTGAAAGAATGATGAAATGGAAATTATTGGTACTAATCGATCTTCGACCTGAAAAACTTTGTTCAAACTTGAACCTAAGCAAGAAGTCCAGAAAGAACTTAGAACTTAATCTTTAAATTCGTATGAAATATTCTGTGCAAGTGATGAATAGTCTCACTTTGAAATTGTTTTTCTTTGTTTTTTTCACAAGAAACCGAACGTTAAAAAATAGGAAAACAATACGAAAACAAATGGAAAAAAATTCGTTGGTTCGACCAACAATTGGAGAAGTTTTCGATCTCGCACATGTTTGTTTTTCTTTTATATACATGCGGTAACATTCAAGGAATTTGAGCTGCATGCTATTTCGAATATTTGTTTTTTCACAACCGTTTTTATCATGTAAATTTTAACGATAAATTCTCAAGCTCTGTAGTTGTTCACGTTGCCTATAAATATACTCACGCAAATTTTGATAGAGCTTTGTATGGACGTTAAGTCGCGAGGCACGATATTTTACAATGGACGAAAATATTTCCAAGTAAATAGTTTACGCAACATGCCGAGAGAATCCTTTGCTGCTAAATTTTATACACCATCATTCTAAAAAAAACTCATAGTCTCCTCTTTGTCGCTCCGCAGCCCTTTCCACTATTACGAGTGGTATATATAACTGTTGCAAATACTCGACCGCCCGTTTTTGCAGCGCGGAAACGGCAACAGTTCACGTGTGTAACGAATTCCCGAATTGCTATACACGGACGTTCACATAGTGGAAAACGATGTTACCTCTGTTGCTTTTTCTCTGCAAAAACCACTGCGGATTGTACGCAA
>JBAJMU010000001.1:16511397-16577513 GCA_037952995.1 Hyposoter didymator | reverse complement strand
CCTGGCTGTCACTGTGGTCCCTTCCTCGTGTAACGCATGTCCGCCCGATATAGCAGTAACTGGTGAACCGTATATGATGTTCGTACGAGGTAGCATTCGAAGCGTAAAGAAACAGGTCACTTGGATGTATATAGCAGGCTACAACGAGAAACCAGATGGAGTGAAAGCGGCGAGGTAAAATAGACTGGCAAAAGCTTTCAGTACCCAACACCATCTTCTTCGAGCGCGGTGTGTGTCTGCGAAAACGAATTTTTTGTCCCTCTTAATCTCGCTCCAAGCTGTTGCTGGACTTGCCTTCCAGCATCATCACATTATACGGACTGTTGTAGAACACGACGTATCTTCCAACGAAATGAAACATAACCTATTATCGTGCTCGACGAATCGTACCGAACTCTGTACGTACACGACAGATCACATTGCATCTAGTGTGTTTACTGTTCCTCGCATGCGACGTCAGAACATGTCCGCACCAAGTAATTTCGTTTGATGATATTTATTCTCGTTCGTCATGACTGCCATCGATGCTTTGCTGGATACGATAGAATGGAACCAGTCAGATCGAAGCCTTGAGCTATTTACATATCATTTCCGAAAGATGGAGCACTCTCTTTTAGAATTACCGCATGGAATATCCGCCCTGAGACATTCGCGAAACTTAAGGCTTCTTCGCTTTGCTGCACGACAGTTTCAGTATGTAACGAGATGACATCCTTTTCCTGTCATCGTCTGGAGAATAACGAGATTTTTTCCTCGATACACGCAGCAAGTTCTAATACCCGAGGGTTATTTTAATCTTAGAGCTCTCTGCTCACACTCTTTGTACTTAAGTCCTGAAGTTATCCCCTTTAAGATCAGGAGTGCGTCTGTCGTTACAAACAAGAGCTTTGTTAAATCAAAGGGACTCTCGGAATTGTTCAAATGGAACTTTTAGGGGATCCAGTGCTCTATTTTTTCCTCTTATGGGGATGAATTCTCCCTTTTTTCCAGCTGCAGGCTATTTGCGACGGCTCTTTTATCACAGTTTCGTCTTTTTATTCTGTCAATGCTTTCTGTCAATCTGTTAATGTATTCTGTCATGCTTCTGAATTCAGCGGGTTATTGAGAAATTAGTAAAATTTATACAACGATCTTCACAATCATTTTGAGGGAATTGTACAGTTCAACAAATGTTTTGATGATGTTCGTGGTTCCGCATCCATTACAGCGATGAATGGGATATTATTCAGGGGCTCCATACCTTTTATGTGTCTAATATCTGATGGGCCTCGTGGTATAGCTTCCCTTTCGACATTTGACGTCCACCGCCTTGACGACCCGCCATCGGGTTGTGTAACAAAAATTGTCAGATTTGGCCATGTATACAACGTGAAAAATGCCGGAAAGTCAGCAGCAAAGTTGCTCCCAACTCGCGTTACTCTTTGCAGATTTTGCGGAACTCTAGAGTCTTACGTGACCCGGTGGAGCGCGCTAACCTTTGGTGCTTCTGTTCCAACTCCGGGCTCTGTGTGGCGCCGGATTCGAATCAAAGCTTTGTGCCTCTATACGGAGCCAAACGAGTTCAACAGCCAATACGGACTCCAATTATGTGTCATTTGAATAAATCGGTTCTAGGATTTCTGTTCAAAAGAATTATGACGTGCAGGTATGTTTGCGATCAACTTAACAAACATGAACGTGTTCTATGGGCAATGATTAGAAATTCAAGCTGATCGGAAGCCCGAAGCATCCGAGAGCCAGAGTTGCAGCGTTGGGACAATGGAGAATATTATTTGAAAATAAACAGGAAGTGATACCCAAAGAGGAAATAACTCACATTTTGGACCTGAAATAGCACGTCCATTTTCTTGTTGTATGGTGTATCGAGAGGATATCGCTGCTGGTATAGAGTTGGCTGGATTGGTAACCCAGAGAGAAGGAGCAAGAGGGAGATAGAGCAAAGGGATATGCGCGCGGATGTATATATGGGTGGGTATGACGGAGGTTCCCCCCGACACGTTTATCGACTGCTGTTGCCGGCCGTATACGTCCACGCGTTGCCCTCTCTTGCATTACCCTCTCACCTACTTTCTGGCTCTTTCTCTTTGGCTGTTGGGGCTGTTGCCCCGTTCCAAGAGTTGCGATACAAAGTGCGCGCAAGAGCAGACTTCAACCAGATTTCGGTAGTAAATCTCAGTTTACGAAGGATTCAACGGGCCCCGGGGCTCTCGCACGAGAAATTTATGTTCTGTTACTGGTATGCTGCTGTAGCTACAACGCTGTGCCGTTCTCACGCTCGCGTGAGCGTTGGCTGTGCCAGTTATGCAGGTGATGCTGGGCCACCCGCTCCATGAAAAGGCGCCGGGTATACCAGCTGAGAGAGTAAGAAACCGAGCAAAAGAGAAAGAAGGAAAACGCTCCAGCTAGTATATATATAAAAAGCCTCCAAAAGCTAAATAAGACCGAAAACGTTTTAACCTCCGTTCCTCCTCCATTATGTTCCTCTCCTTCCTTGCTTTCTTACTTCCTTTCCCTGTCCTGGTCTCTGATGAACAACCAACTTTCGCAGCTTTTCCGTTATATTTACCACCTTTCCTCTCGACCAGTTCCAACCAGTCACGTCCCTGACCTGCCGTACACATTTCTTTCAACGTACGTCGCCCAAGCCCAACCCACTTTTCTACTTCTCTCCAGTCCGAAATCATAAGTTTTATAAAAATTGCGCTACATTGCTACGTACACACGATACCAAGATACATGCTCAGTTGCATATAAACATGGATTCCTAGACGAACCGTGCAAGGGTCAAGACTTTTTTTTACGTCAAAGTTTCAATGTTGATGAAATTTTCATAATCGTGTAAAATCCAACAACTTTTGCACGAATAAGAAAACTTTCAGGTTTGTCAATTACGAAAGGAATGGAGAAACAATGAAAATGATAAATTCGCTCTGTGCGTGTGGCTGTCATCTAGTATAACCAAAAGTTTTACGCGTATAGCAAAGGAAATAATACACTCCAAACTTTCAAATTGGATATAGTCAAGTTTAATGCCTTTACAGTTTGTCATCGAGGTTCTCTTACATGAGGTGTCTCTGAGCTGCAGGAATGCCTTTTTACTCGGAGTCAGATCTTGTATGTTACGTCTATAATCTCAGCAAGCATATACTTAACGAAGCATGATTAGAAAGCAACTGCTATGAACTCGCTGCACGTTGTTCTCGTCTATTTTGAATCATTTCGTTCTCGAAGACTTCATTATATGGAATATTTACTGCTGTCATTGGATATTTACAAACTCTTAATGAATCAAAATACAACTAGCAACCGTTTTCACATGCGCACGTATTTTTTCCCCTAATACTCAAAGTAACGGATGTCACTTTTTTTCTACATTGTATTAATCGCTTCCACTCGACTTTTGTATGACTCTGAAGTTTGCAACGTTGAGATTCAACGAAGAATATTTTCTGTATTAATTATTTATTGAATTTTGAAAATCATGCCGATTTTTCGTGTCGATTGAGTTCTTAGCTCGCAAGAGAGAATCGTTTTATTGTCCGGACCAAATATTGAATAATAATTATGAGTTGTACTAAAAAATGAACAGAATTTCGTTGCATTCCAACGATGCAAACTTCAACATCATACTTTTGTTTCGAGATGAATAAGCTTCAACTAGCTCTACCTTTTTATATCGTTGTTCTCAACCAAAACGTTTCATACATTCAAAAATCTGACCAGATCCATAAAGCATTGCCACATTTGGCACCTCAACTGGAAAAAGTATAAAAGATCATACATGATTAAATAAACTTGAGCATTCGGCGAACCTGGATCCATGCAACGGAAATCGCTGTCGAAAACTGAACGGATTCAAACTCAATGCCATAACTCACTCGACACGATGGTTTCGGACTATCTCGAAGAAATTTAGGTCCAACGTTCTTCGTACGCTGCTGGTTTGGGAATTTTGTTCGAGGGTTTCGAACTCCATCGCTGTCCATACTGGAATCGTGCATGCCACGAATAAAATTCTTGGGGTGGTGACATCTAGCGGAGCATTGCAAGTTTCTGATTTGGCAAAACACACCAGCGGTAATCGAACCCCTGAACCCTGAGGGGATACAACACGTAAAACCAATATCAATACTTATGTCTAACTCAACAGAGAGAAGTTTGTCTGATTAATTCAATCATAGCCTCGCAGCTTATGTGACAAACTCGGGGTAAGATTACTTTGTGGAAGTTTGACCCTCTGTATTTTGATTTTCACTGCCCCAAACTGTTCCAGTCAGGGTCTGAGACTCTTTAAATATATTCGATCAATGCATGTTACGTGTACACGATTTTGAGTCATTCAATTGAAAAATTACAATAGACCTACAAATGGGGTTGTAATGATGGGGTTAAATAAAATGACATTGAAAAAAAAGGCTAATAATTAATATTCGACAAACAAACATACAGGACAAACAAAACAGTGTGAACGAACGAATCTTTCGTTCATTAACTCGCTCGGTTGCCTTTTGGTTGTAAGGCAACTTTCTGTGTTTAAATATTCCCGCTGATTCCTCTCGATTGTAAGAGCTCATTTTGACTCACGAGGTAATCACGGGAATAAACCACGCCGTACCGAAAAATCCTCCCTCCTCTTTTCGAGTTCGCGAGACTGCTCGTCGACAAGAATCTGCCTCTTTCGCTCCAGGACCGTCAACCAGTCGACTTTAAAGTAACATCCATCTCGTCTGAGGTCCGGCCAACCTCTCTCGACTTTCTATATATTATAAATTGAATATCATCGAAAGGAGTCTGGGGTCCTGGACCGATCGTAGAGCCAGGATTGACCAAATCATTGCGAGATAAGTAACATTTTTTTTTTGTATCAAATCTAAAAACGAAAAGTTAAAAACAATTTAAATTTTGTAAACTCTAAAATATTAAAACAATAAATCTATATATATATATGTGACCGAAAACAAAGAAAAACGACAACTTTATTTTACATGGTTTGTTCGGATTTGGACGGTTACGAATGTTGATAGAAAATAAAATGGCGTATTCAACGTTTGGCCGATCGTTCATTTATTTCAACACGACACAATAGAACGAGTAATGGGGAAACGGACTGCTGAACTATTGCTATTGCTGAACTTAAAGTGCAGTATATTTATTTGCGTAGAATGAGTGCAATTTCGGTCACACGATTTGTGGTAATTAGTCAGATTGAGATCTGAAGCATTGCTTTGAGAAATAATGGAGGTTGATATAGATGTAGATTTTCATACTACCCTTAACAGGTCATTGTTTAAGGTGGTAAGCGATGGTGGAGAGTGGAAGGGAGATGAGGAGGGTGAGGGAGTGAAAAGTAGGAGAGACTAGCTTGGCGCCGATGTCGTCACGTCTTAAGTGGTCCACACGACGAGTTTCTTACGTGTGTATTCAACGGTGTACATGTGTATGCAGTAATATGTATGTACATGGTCGCATTTTGTCAAGCGTTAAGCCCACAGCAGGAACGTGAGATCGTTATTTCATTACGGTTAATTCGCGACTGGAGGGAAAAGCAAGAGAGTCTCTTTTGCACAGAGAGCCTGCGAGAGATGCTTCTATTGCTTCTGTTGATTCCACGTCTCTCTCACGTTTCCTCTCTTTTTCTTCGTGCTGCCTTGCCATCTCTCTTTCTCTTTCGCACTTTTTTTCTGTCTACGTACGATGTTGGTCGTTGTGAAAGTACTGATGGTGGGATTGGGTTTGGGGTGTCATTAGTCTGACGCATCTAGTGAAGATTAATGAGCCTCAAGCCCCTCGATCTCTCCGTTGTTCGATGCGTAATAAATATTTATATTCATATTTATAACCACCGGGAATGTGTTCACCGACCAAAACCTTCGATGGTATTTCTTTCACCTTATCAATTGCTGGAAAGGAGTTGCCTAATGGCTTTATCGATATTGTGTCAAATAATCGAAAAGAAACTACTTGCAAAAATCGATTGAGTCGATAAATCATCTAAAATAACGATTATCAAGAGACGCGGTAGCGGCTCGACGCCAAGTATTAAAAATAAAGTCCACTTTACAAACATGATTTGTAATAATTTGACACCAACGACAGCAACTAGAATAACAACAACAACCACAACAACAAAAACAATAATAATAACAACATTTGCCTGAGTACCACTACGATATACTTCCTCGAATGAACTTGGACTGTGATCTCACTAACTTTCTTCTTGAGTGAGTAGAAGCCACAGAGTAATTCGGGTCACTGAGTCTAGGAGCCATGAGTCTTGAAGCTGCGAGACCTCGAGCTCAGCAAATTGACGCGTCCGATTAATATTAAGTAATTACATAAACAACAACAAACATAATAATAATTGTTATGAATCCAGTAACAATAATAATAATAATAATAATAATAATAAAAATGATAGTGTCGATTCACTTGCTGAACATCGGAAGCATTGAGTATCGCAGTGAGATCCCGCGGGGCTTAGAAGTTTTTGGGCAATGTCAATTAGTTTTATGACAACGCGATAATATGCACGATGGCCGAAGCCTTAAGAATAATGCACTCGCGATTTGCTTCAGGCTGATGATTTCTTGTCACGTTGCTGTGTGAATGGAGAATTATCGAAGAAATGTTATTTGAAATAAAAGCGATTGGCTAATAATCAATTGACTGTCCGTAATAAGCTCCACGTCAATTATACGTTGATAAAGGTCGGGTTACATTTCCGTTACATGGCCTAACAAACCAATTAATGTGAACCTCTGACGTGATTTACCGCTCGCCCGAACTGAAATCTCCGCTAGTTAATTTCCTTCCACTACCGCGAGAGGGAGCAAGAGAATCATGTGGCGAGCGAGACGCACGGCATAACTTTTGGACGGGCTAGAGCTCGAGCTAGATGGAGAGTGGTACGAGCGGGGAATGGATTATCCGAAGCTCGTACACCACAGGGATGAAGTTCTTCATCGTAGTTTCCTTCTCTTTCTTTCTTTCTTACTTGCCAACGATATATATCTAGACACACACATATACATCGATATCACAAGGATAGACTGAAGGCGAAGATGGTGTGTTCAGTCGATGGAACATTCTTGATATGAACCCACAGGAAAAATCATCCCCGAGTATTTTTCGCGCGTATGTCCACGACGGAATAAGAAGAGAATAGCAGGGCAGAGCAAGAGAAAGAGAGCGAGAGATTGAACTTCTAAGATTTCGATTTGGGGAGAAAAAGTAGAGAAAGAAAGTGAAAATGGTCTCCTACGATTTACGATCCACGATAGGGTCCACGCCCGCTGGACTGTGTGCACTTTCAACCCCTAAAAGATATTACCCCCGTTTTCTCTTTGCCATGTGCCGTTTACCCGCTTTCGCTTCTCGCGGTTCTGGTCACGCTGTTGGTCGACCAACTGCAAAAAGAGTTTTAGTCCCTTAAGCCTCCATCATTTTCACCAATAGCACTTTCTTCCTCCTCCTCGTTCTTCTCTCACAGTTACATAAGCGTCTCCTCGTTCACTTGCTTTTTTCTTTCTTCTCTTTTTTTTTTGTTCACCTCGTAAGGTTCATCCATCCTCTGTCCTCGATGGGAAAAATTGCGCCAACCGCTTCATGGATCCTTCATTTTTGTTTAAATATTTTTCTACGTCTTTGACATAAAAAATCGAAATCTAACACATTTACCTTGACAGCCACTTTCTCAAACAAAATTCTACTATTTCCATCGCATAAACTTATCAAACGATTTTGATTATTTGATGAAATACATTCTTACTACAAAAACAATGATCACTGTGCAACAACTAATCTAACGTTTCCAAGTCACATTTCTGACAAAATTGTTGGCAACAGCATCCTTTTTTTGAAGTTTATTTTTAAGAGGATATTGTGATCGCATTACGCTGCATTATTGTAGAAATAAATTTTTTTTTTCTCGACCTAAAATTTTTTTTTTATTTTTTTTTTAAACTGTGGTTGCGAGACATAAATACAGGAAACCTGCGGCATGCCTGCCATCAATTCATTGGATTTTAGCAAGCAGTTACGAGCCCGCTTCGTGATATGTGTCCCCACCGTGTTAAAAATTGCCTCCTAATATGATATATACCTGGAGGGAGAGTAATGCACGGTCGAGCTTTCCCCTCTCTATCCCTCTTTCATTCTTGCCAACGCGTTTATCTCTTATCACTCTATCTTTTTTTCTGTGTGCTCTCATACCATGCAATGTGAGCAGAGTGGTACGCCGCCGGAGGGACGAGCTATATATTCTCCGCGTTTTCTTCGATCGCCCAAAGAAGTTTCTCTACTTCATATTATTGGAAAGCGATAGCATTTTCGCAACGCCACTTTTTTCTCTCGTGGTATATGAAACATATTTTACGACCGTTTGAGGTTTTTTTTTATTTAAAATAGAACAAAAACTCTTTACCAAATATAATGCAATGTCCGCGCGGAAATCCACTGTTTTCCTCCAAGACAATTCTTGAACGATCTCGAACTGCAGCTTTCCAGCCAAATGCTTCTAATTTGTCAACAGAGAAAAATACAAACGTTCATTTCCTGATTTTATGGTCATTGAGAATTTTCCAACCACGGATTATTGGCGCGTCTTGCGTCAATGAATAACAAAAAAACGTTGACGAAGAAATAAAAAGTTTCTGCGCTCAGACTATTGTTACACGATTCGTTCTCCTGGTTATTGCTGACACGGACGAATTTTTTTCACGACTGTATACAGGTGTAAGGGAGTCCGGCTCGTTCTCTCTTTCCCTCTCTCGAGTCGCATCGCTGGTTTCAAAAATAATGTGACAAGCAACTCGGTAACGTCAGGCCCTACGTTCCGCTCCATATTTCAAGCCACAGCTCCATACATACTGCAACTCTTTTATCTCCAGCAGGGCTTTTTCAGCTTTATTTTTGTTTTCAACTGACTACGTACACGGTCATTCGCGACCAAACGCTGATGCTAACCGAGCGAATTTTTAACTTTTACCTGAAGAAAAAATAATAAAATCAAACTTTTTTGCTGGTTTCACCGATCGCAGTAGAAATGGCCAGATTAGGTCAGCCATTGCAAAACTTACCATGGAAATTAAAGAATTTCATGATA
This sequence comes from Hyposoter didymator, assembly GCA_037952995.1. Lineage (NCBI taxonomy): Eukaryota > Metazoa > Arthropoda > Insecta > Hymenoptera > Ichneumonidae > Hyposoter > Hyposoter didymator. The sequence goes on along the minus strand of JBAJMU010000001.1, from coordinate 16,568,410 downwards.
CTGATTAATTTTACTTTCAAAAATTTATTTTTATCCTGAAACTGTACACTTAAATCCAATTGATTTTTGTTCACGATTTTTGACAAAAAAATGCATAAAAACTTTCATTTTTGTGAGGCCCAGTCGCTCGGACGCGTTTTCGTAAATCTAGCGGTTTCGAGCTGTTCTTATCGAACGGCTCGAAAATAGATTGGCTTCAAGACGCTGTCGTATAAGGCGAATCTCAAAAGTTTCAGATTTGATCGAAAGACGGCGCTGCTCTTCACAAATATAATTAGAAAAAGCATTTAAAATTTTTCTCCGGTAGCAGGACTGCTGATTGTAGAAAAAATTGTAGGTGAGAATGCAGACCGTGCGAATTTGTAGCGAACTGTGCGTTAAGAAGAATTGAGCAATTTGAGGTAACGGTCCGCCGAATCGGGCAGTAAAATTTTACATGAGAGCTTTTTGGTTACCAGACTCGAACGTCCGTGCTCTCACGATGCGATGGATGATGATCGGGTTGGCAGGTTTGCCCAAGGATTACTTAGTGAGCCCTTAAAAGGGCCGTTATCCCGAAGATGTCTCAAGTTTGGAAACTTCGTTGCTCTCTCTCTCTCTCTCTCTCTCTTGTTGATGAGACATTTTCGGGACACACCTGTTTGGATCTCGCGGAAGTTCGTTGTGGCGATCGAGCGTTCGCTCAGTAAACAGATACGCTCATTGCGATATTTTTTCGATGATAACAAATTTTTCGCTGCGCATGAAAAGCGATGGTTTCAATAAAACCTTGCGATGATCTTAGAATTCAATGTTTGGACGGATTAATAACGTGGAATGAATGGCAACACAAAAATTAAAAAAAAGGGGAAAAAACAGGAAAACCCAAACTGCTTTCGAAACAGAAAATTCAAATCGTAAGTAGAAAAAGTTTATTCGAAACAATCACAGTAAAATATTCTCCTTCCCAAGTTTCTTTCAGTTTATTTTCTTTACAGCAGTTATACATATGTTGAGTCAAATTTATGCAGAAAGCTCGTGCATTCTTAGCCGGTAACCCGAACCAGGCAAGGATGAGTAAAAGACACTTCCCTAGTGGTATCATCGCATATATAATATGTACACACTCGAAGACTCCCTGAAGAGCTCTAACGTGCTGAACTTGGTGGTGCCCCGCAGGCTGTGAGGACATTCAACGTCAAACGGTCCACCTCCTTACACGATCGATAATTAAAATGTACCTCCAATTACCCGTTTCTCTGCTCGACAAATTCTCCGTCGATTGTTTAACTCGTCAAGAGAAAAAAACTCTAAATTGATAACAGATACTGGCATTTCCATTTTGGACATTCTGGACATTAAGAATTCTCAGAGACGATCATTAGCCAACGTAATTTTTTTAAATAAGTAACCTCGCTCACTTATATGCAGGAAAAATGAAATCATTCGAAGAATATGCGATGTGGTGCATAACCATAACGATCAGCCATGCTGGAAAGTAAAGTAAGCTTCAAGTATTTTTTTCTGTCGAGCATGCACCAAGTACCTCTCGGTTAACGTATATATTTGTATATGCTTGTACACAGGCACCACCTCTCGAAGTCTCCTCGTTCGCGGATATCCCTTGGTTCCACTTTTCGCGCATCTCCTATGACTTTCAAAGTTTAGAATAAGTTTCAGTCCTCCGTGGACGACATTGATACCATATACAGGCATACCGTTCATATACATACATTTATACTTACACATAAGAAGACATATATAGATTAGGTCTGATGCTTTACCACAGTCGTCCACAGCGTACGAGACGTGTAGACGAGATAGTTGCATATACACTCGCCTGTCCTCATGCCTGCTCGCCGTGCAAACCTCATCCCGTCCTAAATGTATATTGCATTCACTCTATACCTTTATATATGACGAGCACCGCAGCTATAAGCACCGATATATACATATATTGGTTACTTTTCCATGCGGTAGTGCTGCTCTGCGGCTTTTCCCTTGGGGCAGTAGTCCGCGGTACGGACACTTTCGAGATTACGTTTTCGACCACTTCCAGAAAAAGTAAGAAAGCGTGAAGGAACGAGGAGAAGAAGGGAGAAAAAATGAGACCGAAATCGACGCCGGAAACCAAGAGACACGTTCGGTCCCCAATTTTATGTTTCGTAGAAACTAGAGAATCTCGGACCGAAGATACAAGCGTGATAGGAAAAATATAATAACGATAAATACAGCATGGTATCTCCAACTAAAGTTTCTATCTTTCCCTTATTGCCGATCCGATCGTTGCCTCCACTTGGGGACAAACTCAATTGTTTAATGATTTTTCATTCTTTCTCATCCTTGAGATCGCGAGTAACCGATCTTTGATGTAACATTCGAGATACGAGAATCTTCCTCATCAAATTTTTGTTCTTGATTACTTTCAGTAATAGAGACATTTTTCGTTCTTCCAAGCCACTCGTCGTTTGTGAACAGATTTCTTTATTTTTCTTTTCCCGCATCACCGGTCAAACTTCGTAACCGTGACTCTCGAACGTACTCTCGCTACTTTTATCAGCAATTTTAGAATCGTAACAAATCCTCTTCACGGGAAAAACGCAGGGGCAAGTACATTCGTTTTATAAATCCTAAATAAATAGAATATTGACTTTTGCCGAGACTTCATGTAGGAATGATGGGCATCATGAGCGCAACAATTACGACATGAATCGTGACGATTTTCAGCTCGATCGACGAGGACCAAATAAATTAGTATCCAGTTCAATTTTCAAACCATGACGTTACTCTTGGGCTCCGTGATTAAAGAAAATGTGTATCTCCATTTTTCAGTGACCACCGAATTTGCTTTAGTCAGAGCTTTATACTCCTACGAGCCTCTAGGAATGTTCACTGCAAAGTTTCAACACGTGGAAATATTTTTTTTGCTCATTTTTCTGAATCAAAATTGGTTTTCCCGCTTGAGTTATTAATGATTTATTGCAGACATGAAAAAATGACGTTTGGCTCCTCCACGATTGCATCCTCTACGACAATCAATTTTACGACATGGACGATCGATAAAAAATAGCGATTCCAAAGTTTTCGTAATATCCTTTCCCCTTCCTCACTGTGCCTTAAACTCGACACCCACGCGTTTGAGGTGCGATGTGTTGTAGGTAAAAGACGAAAATGAGAATAAATAATGTTATCAACAACGATGTTTCCAGCGTGGGCTTTGAGACGCACATAATCCGTAAAGTAAACAGCTATTGGTTGATGGTTGAAATCGTCTTTTCAAATTGAATCGGACATGTTGCCTTCCACCGTGTTTTCGTTGTGCAGTTGATCGCTGAATTCGATATGCATCACATCTTCATGGAACAGATCGTCTTGCTATTCCAAATACCCCCCAATGTTATCTTTGAATTTGTCCAGGTGAGCGTGTCCAGATGCATGGGCGTGTGAGCCCTTTGAGGGACGTTCTACGTTCATCACTCGAGCTACTTCCATCGTCCTGGCTATTAGTTCCCTGACACGTACGACTATATTATTGTGTATAAAAACAATTCAACGGTGGCTTCAAAAAAGTAGCTCAGGGATCGCCACAATTTTTGTCAGAATCGCATTTTCTGAAATCTTTGGACTTTCTCCTTAGCACTTTGACTACGTGCGTTACTGCACCTGTTTTTTTGTTGCTGTTGTTTTTTTTTTTTTTTCAATTTTGTATTTTTTTATCGGAATTGTTTCTGCGTTTTTCATTTAGATTGATACGAAGTTTGATGTTTCCCTCAATGTAGGTTATATTCCTCGAAAACCAATTGAGAATTTCGAGTGTATTTCGTTTCCTCTGTGAACAGAATCCTTGAAAGGATTAAATATTATTATCCGATCATCCGATTTTTATTTCTCATTATTTAATCGATAATGCGGTTCACTGCTGTGGGATTAAACATTAGTCGTTCTGTAAAATTCGTTGCCTCCATTAGTGGTTGAATAAACATGAGACACATATATGTAAATACCTGGCAGCTTTCATTGGAACGTTTCTAGCTCGATGTTGATCGGAACTCTCGCAATGCCAGAAATTGCAAAGGACTCAGAAACTTTAATTTTGTAAACGCGATTGATTCAGGGTGAATGATAATTTCGTAATAAATTCTATGAACTTTCATGATCCTGTATTCATAACGTTCATAGTCACGTTACTCAACCAAAGCTTTCAACTTTGTGGCTGAATTTTACACGCACCAACAAATGGATGTAACAGTTCGTTGGCTTCGTCGGTTAAAGGGAAACTAGGGTTCGGGGTTGCGGATAATCAACTTGAACTTTTCTTAGTCGGTAGAGATATTTTTCATTCGTCCAATAGGCTGAAAAGTATGAAAGAGGCTCAACGAAAACTTAACTGAATTTCTCTTTTGACATTCACCGGATAATTTGCTTGCCACAAAGTCAAAATTCAGGAAAGCGTTCATATCTACAAAGGAAACTCTGTATGCGTTTGAGTTAGTGCAACTTTTGTTTAGAATCACGAAACAGTAAGTTTTGGGTCAATGTTTGTTGTGGAACAAACAGTGAGGCTGGAGGAATGACATAATCGAAAATTATATAATTGCTCGTGGAGCATATGTGAATAAACGTGTTTTGCACCTCTTGTGGCGCTTCGGGGGTTTGATGTTTGCGTGAAAAGGGGAAGAAATTCAATACACGCCTACGTCGACGCCGGTTGAGTAGCAACTAATGCTGCAGTCAGAGCATGCCTGCCTCTCTCTCTCTCTCTCTCTCTCTCTCTCNTCCCCCTGAGCGCCCATCTTACTACCATCCCTTACCCCTTCGGTTCGGTCTATCCATCTCGCTCGTACTGACGTTGATGCGAACACATTGAGTCGAGTAAGTAACTAGTTTAGCCACGGTGTAAATTCGTCATTGCAACGTGCGCGTTTCTCTCTCGCCCGCATCAAGCTCTCACAGCCGCCGTAATTACAATCGCTTGTCGTGGTTGCCCGTGCCCTTTCCTCGCAACTCCACTCTACACCGCTCTCTTTCTATCTCGCCATCAACGTTTCTCGTCGCAACTCCATTGCTTCATGTTCCGTCGAGCCACTCTGGTGTTGCAACTCGCTGTTCGAGAGCCAGTTCACGTTGCTACCTCTCTCTCTCTCTCTCTCTCCCTCGCGATCCCACCCTCTCGCAACTCCTACCGTGAGTGCCACGACTCCATTCACACAATCAAACCACCAACGGAAATACATATCAACTGCTGCCAACCAAAACGCCGCGAACTGTTACTATTTATTCCATAAAGTTGTGTGACTCAAGCCCTTTCCGTTGAGTACAGCAGATAGAATTTGCAACAGCAGTAGTACGAAGAGAAATAGCAGGCGAAAGTGGGGTAGCTTGTAGCCCTCGCGAAAGGGTGAGTTTGACGCGAATAGTGAGTTGCGGAGAACGAGGCAACCAAGGGAGAGAGAATGGGCTGGAAAAAAGTGGCGGTTAGTCCGAGGATGCTCAGGATAGACGTGGCAAGGGAAGAGAAAGAGGAGGGATACGGTAAAAAATAAATGGTAGTTGTCCTGATTGATTGCCATTCTTCTCCACGGAACTTACTCTCTCCAATCCAACCGGTATTTTTTGCTTTTAATCGAGGAGCCATTTTCACCACTGCACAATGCTTCCCTGTGTGAAGGACTGAGAGATGTCGAACTTTGCAGCATTATTCTTTTCACGTACTTTCGTTTTTGGTGACAATTTGTGGCCATACACGTCGCTCTACTTTTACATTCTCTGCAAATTTATTTATTTATTCATTTACACAATGATGGGAGATCGACAAAGTGATTATAACTGAATCCCGAAAATAATCAGCTTGAAAATGAACATTGAAATTAACATTTACAATTAACTTTTTATCTCGTCGTGGAGAAGATTTGTCCCTTGGCATTTTGCGAGCTCTTAACTTCGCTCAGAATCAATATTTTTGCGGATTTGTTCTATTCAGTCCGAATGCTTCAAAATCAAATTGACCGATGAGCGATTTTCAAGCGACGGTGGTGCTTAAACTAACGTGTCAAAAAGTTGTAATTTGAGGGCTAACCGAGAAGTGATTCGTCTCGAATTATTTTATCCCTGGGAACCCCCAAGATAAAAAAGTAAATTCCCAGCTTCAACTTAATTTCATTCTGGGTCAATTTAACCCCATGGAGAGACTCAGGCTCCATGAAAAAAAAGGTTCTCGATGCATGAACATTCCAGTTTTTACAAAGTTTACAAAATCCTCCAGAATCGAAATGTTTAAATTCAATTTAAAAAATAAATATCACTCGAGATTACTTTCACGATTTTTTTCAACCGATCGATCCACTCTCAACTTCAAATTTTCAAATTTTCTTTTAAAAGTTTGAATATCGTCGACTGTTTGAATTATCGCACAAATTTTTTATACATACCTTGGTTGAGCCGCTGACATATCAATGCAAACGATAACAACGATGTTTCGAACGCTGAGTTTTAAAGCCTGGAAATGAATCCAGAAAATATATTTTTGTCCGAAAATCTTGGTCGATGACACATTAATGAATCGATATAAACGTAATTTGTATAACCAACTGATTTTCCCAAGTAATTCAGCAGCTCAGGAGTACACAGCTGAGAATCGATAATACTGATATGTGAAATTTGGAATCCAATACCAGCAGCCCATCGTCACTACAACACGAACAATGGCTGGTCGGTGAATTGAACTCGATTTAATTGACAGTCTGGGTTGGGGAAAGGATGGTCGATTCTCTCTTTCTCCGTTCGATTGCAAGTGAGTTAAAGCTGTCACGTTACGCCAGGAACAGCTTCGTTTGCGAAGAGCCTCTCCTCCAAAGTATAAAAAAAAAAATCGAAAAAAAGCGTTGCCTCTGATGGATCCAAGCTCTAAATTAAATAGGCTGCTGCGTTGAGAATCGATTTCCGAAAAAATATAATTCGAGCATTTTTCGAAGCAGGAAAAAGTGGAAGAGCGATGAAAGTAAATAAACAGTACCTCCCGAATATTTCATTATTTTATTTATATATATATATATATTCGTTTTTTTTTTGTTCTCCGTCCATCGTATGTTTACGCATCATTAGTATAGGAATAATTACAACAAAGTTTATTATCTACATGGATACAATCATTTTTGTTTTTTTCCCTTATATTTCGTCGCTTTTGACTCAACTTATTCGCCGCTTTATAGTTAAGTTCATTTTTCTAAGCGATCGCGTAAATCGCTGATTATTTCTATTTTTCCCACGCCCTCGAGATGCGACACATTTTTCACAAATTTTCATGTCTCTTACAATACTTAAACATCAATTGTTTTTCAATTCAATTTTTTCATATAGATGGGGGGGAGGAGGATTTGTCGTTTCGTAACACGAGCTTTTCTTCCACCGTCGATTTCTCCTTCTTACATCATTTTATTAGTATTTATATAAATTTTATTATCTGTACAGCGAGTTTATAAGTATTATTGTTTTTAATGTTTGTGAGCATGTGTGTGTGTGTGGGCGTTTGTATGTGTTTTTTTTTGTAATGATAGCTCGGGTGATTTTTTGCCTACGCGCACGTTTTTCTTTTCATCTTGGCATGTGAAAGCTCTTACTTAAAGAGACATTATCACAACGATATTTTTCAGGCATATCCTTGCATGTCGAATACCATGATGACGTTTCAACAATATATTTTTATTCGAATGAAATTTTTTTTGCTAATGACATTCCAATCCGCGTTAAGACTTCGTATTTTTTTCCACATATTGCCACTCAATGAAGTTCCGTCAAAACTCACTTTGGATGGATGAAATTTTCATCCCTCGGGTCATTGCAACGAATCAGGAGAATAGCAGGTTTTTGATTCAATTGAAATGATGAGATACTTTGGAAAGATCCTGAGCTGTGGTCGACACATTTTTAATGACGATAGTGTTTTGCGATTGTAATTTTTTTTTGAATACACTTTTTCGATTCGTTCGAATTGTGCATCGAAACATGGCGCAGTAGTTTGATGCAACAAATTTCATGACAACTAGCTTAATCGAATAGAGACGATCATTCTTATCATCGCGAAGCCCAAAAGTTGATGAAATTTCGATCCAACCTCACAAAATGATATTATATCGATATCTACGTACTTTCCTCTTAGGTATTAGTTTATCTTCCTGGCTCAACTTTGCAGCTATGCATTCGCATCGCTAATTATGACTTTAGAGTTACAAGAGTCTACGCAAGCTACATGATTGACCGTGTACGAAACATTGTACGCGCGCATATATAAATTTCATATACACGCATGACCTGTGTATATCCATGCAGTTAATATTATCGTAGTGTAGTGTACACATACCATTTTGGAATCTAGAGTAATAAGAAAAACACAAAATCAAATAATCTTATCAAATAACATGAATTTCATACAGTGTGCACTCACTCTTCGCACTCGAGCCACCAAAAGGCCCTTCGCCACTCTCGTTTATCGTGCGATTAATCGATCGAACCAAAGACGATTTTCTTTCTCCTGGAAAATCAGACTATGCAAATGAAAAATTCTCATCTCGGTACAAATAACTATTTTACGTATTTATATTAAATCGTTATTACATTCAACGTTGTACAGGTTTCATGCTTGATTTTTAAAACATTTTTATTTTCATTCGTTCTCAATCTCCCGTGTATACGCAGCTTCAAAAATGCTCACACTCAAAAATTCTGTACAGATGCTTGGAATTATTACATATATTCATATATACATTTATTTTCGTATTTATAACCGAAATTTATTCCATTTGAATATGCACTTCAATTATCCTTTACGACTGTAAATTATCGAGGTCGTATGTTTATATGATTATCATTCGATTGATCAACGTCGATTCATGCGCACTGCGAGAATACAGCAAAACAACGACGACGTACGTCTTCGTCATTTATTTCTGCGTATAAGCGTTTCCAAAATCCCATTTATCTTCTTCATTATTTTTATTACCTTCATTTTGCTTTTTTTTTCTCTTATTTTTTACTTTTTATGCGGACATGCATAAACATCGAAGCGAACTACTCGTCGTTCGTTCAGAGTACAGTTTTCTTTTACGACGAGGCCATAGTACCTTTCGTAATGGCGACAAATATTTTATCGTATATTTCTTAATGTTTATATGTGCTATAGGGAAGCGAGGATGCAGAAAAAACAGTAAAGATCTTGAGAGACACGTTTCGAGTTTGAATTTGTCGGACTTGAAAAATAAATTCAGTAGGAAAACTTAATTGTAATGACATTTTTGAATAAATCACGTTCGATTATGATCACATGAAAAACCATAGTAAACTATTCAATTGGAGTATTTCGGGATACACGAAAATTGAAATAATCATCATTGTGATGATAAAAAATTTGACAGTATTTCAAACGAAAAAAAAAACGAATGAAATGAAAATTTCCCTAATTTCTATCAAACACATCGAAATTTTCGAAATTAACTGGAAGTTTGATGAGATCATTAAAGTCAGTTCAATTCGTTACCATCGTCGAGCCCCGTCGCTCGATACCAAGTTGAAATTGAAGAAGACGTTTTGATTGAATAATTTTTTACTAAATTACTAAAAATATTTAAGAAAACAATTTGTGCAAAATAAAGATTATTTCCCTTGAGAAACATGTGTCATACCGACAGTCGCGAGCGAATGTGAAGATTCTAGTCCCGATTGAATGACGATAATCTTGACCAGACTTCAAATCATCTACAGCATTTCCCTCGTTGCTTTTAACATGGCTGTGAATTTGTCTAATCGCAATGATTCGAAGCATGTACTTGACAGCTCAGTTATTTTTTCTTCAATTTTGCTTACTAAATTCGTTTATTTCCTATTAAAGTTATCACGGCGACGCATGCGTACGTATATGCACAAATTTACGTATGGAACTAAAACGCGATAGAGCACGGAACCGTTTGCTGTCAAAGTCAGCAAGTTCGATATGGCAATTATAGCACTTCTGGATGCTTGGTCATTAAACGAGGGAAGGATATATTTACAGAGAGGTATTCGAGGGTTGGGCAAAACCAGGGACACAGTAGGGACGTGGAAGAGAACGAATAACAGAGAAAGAGAGAGAGAGCGTTGAAAATGGTTACTAGCTAACGTCGTGCTCATTAAGTCGTTGGGTCGTTAAGTCGTTTACCCGGAACTGTCCTCGAATCCCTTTGGCTCTCTCTCTCTCTCTCTCTCTTGCTTCTCCGTTCAGCAAAATTATCCACAAGATGAAATCGAGGACATCCAGCAAGTTTTATCTAGTAGCTTGGGGAGCGAAGGAATCAAGCTCCCAATTCCTCGTTGAATTTATCTGTCCAGAGTAAATAATTTATTTAAACTTACCAACCTTTCTTTAACTTAACCAAATAAATCTCTCGTAATCGAGAAATTTCCGCGTGATCGAATGATATTTTCGAATGATTGTCAAATCTTTGCTGCAAAACTGAATAATTTAATTAACGATTCGATCGATTTAATATCATGACCGTTCATTCATGCAATGTGATGCCGAAGGGTCAGAAAGTTTTGACTAGTTGAATCGACCTCAAAAACGTTTCAAATTTTGAACAAAATTATTTGCATTTTGGATTTTTGTGCTCGAGACTTTTGTCGAAGGAATGGGAGCCTCCGAGTGATTTCGTTTGCTAAGTCAGCGCCAACGAGAGCCGAAACTTCCTGATCTCGAGCTTGGAACGTTTTTTTTTAACAATCTCGCACAATTAAACAATAAAAACAGTAATAAAAATATTCATAATAATTCGTAATAAGCACACTGATAACAACAATATTAATATCAAATTTCAACGTACCAGCGGTTCTGTCCTTGGCATTATTCATTTGCACAAAGGCATAAATTGTTATTATCTAAAAATGGGGAACAATAAAAAAGTGTTGCTGTGATTCGCAGAATTCATTGGACGACGTACTAGTCTCGCGCTCTTGCTGTTAACATGATATCTGGTTGAAAAGGGCGAAGATAGAGGATGAAATGGGGAGGAAGAGAGGGTTAGTAGTGTTCATGGTGCGTGAAGCGTGATGGCGAGCGGTGACGATGTGAATCCAAGCGGACTCAATTAAGCTATACGTGTGAGCCAGAGTCGATGTTACAGCGTTGTAGAGAGCAACCGATATATGAACATGAATATGAGGAAAATCAGCGGAGAAACTGTGTCTTCGACTTGACGGTTTTTTTTCTCAGATCCGTTACCCGTATTTTTTATATTTCGCAGTGATCTCGTTCGCGAGTATTGTCTGATACACTGCGGGTGTATCTACTTGAGTGTGGCACGTGACTCACGTTTCTTATGATTCCATACCCACTCTCGATTTTGCCGTCTCTATCGGACCCTTTGGGTTATGGTGGGCTACCAGAGAGCGTTACGAAAAGCATCACGTGCGCGGGATTCTCCCCTTTCTCTCTGTCTCTCTTTTCGAAGAATCCCCGAACTCGAACAACCTTTGAACTACTTTCGTATTCTCCGTGATGCGTTTGTCGAGGCCAATCAAGGTCAAGTTTCATTCAAAAATTTCTTCTTTTCGACTTCACATTTTTTCGGAAACAATTTTTGCATACGTACCGCGATTTTGACACGTGTCTCGTAATCTGTAGATTCTTCGACATCAGATACGTCAATGCAAAAGCAATTGGTAAACTTGACAGGAAATATCTCCCAGATGATATTTCATTTTTTTTCAACAATTATCAACGTTCACCGCAACAAGCACGACATGACGAATGAAAATAATCAATTCAGCTAACCTTAACGTTCATCAATGATCAGAACTAGGCAGGAATGGCCCATATACGTGAGATATTCCGAATAAAAGGGCGAGAGCTAGAGAGAAAGGGGGACAGAGAGATATGCAGATGAACGGACTCTCGAGTTGACAGTAATATCCAGAGTTGTGTGTCCACACCCAGAGAGTTGCCATGCTGCATGATCCCACAGCACTAGAACATGGAACATATCAGAGAGAGAGAGAGAGAGAGAGAGAAAGCGAGAGAGAGAGAGGAGGTGATGACAGAATTGTGTGTCTCAACATGGTTCGAACAGGGTTGCACAGTGTGCAACGACGCCTGAGATTTCATTGGTTGTATATGTGTATGTACGTACACGTGTGTACTTCATTGCTGTCCACGGTCTTCACGTTATTTGACTGCACTCCCTGTCTCTCCTCCGATGACAATCCCTCAACTCTCTCTCTCTCTCTCTCTCTCCTCCTCCTCTCATTCTATGCATATACGAGCCCTTGGCAAACAACCCCTCCCCCCCTATTACCATACATATTTACTCTCACTTACCCTCGTGTATTTGCACACGTGCATAATTCATAAATATATTTGTATGGCTATGTAGGTGTGTCTTTGTGAGTTTAAAGCAATGACGTACTAAAATGTGAATTCGAATATACACACTAAAAACAAAATTTTGTTGGAAAAGATCGATATTTTGTTCGAAACGTTCGACGAAACGTTTTTTTTTTAATAACTCGAAAAATTGTGTCATCGCAGCAAGGAATATTCTATAACGTCTCTTCGGAAGCAAATTTTTGTCGTTCCAATCGTAAATTTTGCTGACTATTCCATTAAAAACCAAATATTCTGCCAAAATAACGAGAATTTTGAAATTATCGAAAAATATTTAGTTGGCCGTGTTCAACAAAATATCGACGATTTTTAACAACATTTTATTTCCAGTGCAATAATAGAATCATCGAATATCTGTAATAATACAATTAAAAACATAAAGAAAAATCAATCAATAGTAAGACTAGTTGGAGGCCAAGGAACTTGTTCAGATTGTCCGATTTTTTTTCCTCCAAATAATAATGAGGGAGGTAAAGAAATCAGGATGTAAGAAACATTTTTTTAAACAGTTAATCGAAAGTTGAGAAAGTCGAAACTGAGCTGTCAAATACGCATCAACCTGCACCTCTCCTTTAATTCCAGGAGACGATCCTGACCCTTGTGCTACGTTTTCCGTTTTATCTTTTGGAATTTCTTTAAATTCGATCGCATCGCAAAATGTTTTAATGAATGTCTCAACGTAGCCAGGGTCGTGGGATCGCTAGAATCATTTTGTTCTATTATAATGATGATCACATAATTGTACGTTATGTTTAATATATAGATACGCATGTATTCATATCGAGCTATAAATATACATATATGTATAAATAGATGTATATATGGATGTATATGTATTTAGCATTATCTTTCCTTTCCGCATTCGTCGATTAAACTTGATATTTTTCTTTTTTTTTCTTTCTTTTTATGTTTTTTCATTAATTAGTAATTTAGTATGAAAATAATTTAACACGCCTCTCGTGAGATGAATCACGATGAGCCGTGCATGCGCACTGACCCGATCACTGATGCCGTTGATTTTCATCCTGCTCTTCCCCATAATATCCTCGTCGAATCGCTGATCGTTGTAGATTTCTTCGGTATCGCAATCATACTCGATTTTATTATCATCAGCATTCTCAGCAGCTGAGGGATTTTCAAGCATCGACCAACTCCAGCGCCACTCACGATCACGGCCAATAAATACTACTTGGAAGCCCTGTACGTGACTCGCGAATCACCTTCTGGCGACGATTAGTAAAAGAGGATTTAGGAAGAACGTCAGTGTCAAAAAGAGCCTGTACAGCGGCTCACGGGCTCCGGCATGACTCGATGTCGAACCACTTGTTTCACCGTCGTGTGGCCTCTTGGTCGGTGAACCAACGCCCGAACCTCCGCCACCATATTCCCGATCGTAATCTGCAATCAAAATCAATTGATTCGCAAATTCGATAACATGTTCGCTCGATCGAGGACCTTGATCCTCCAATGCTCTCGGTTCCTTTACCACTAGGCTCTCTAGGTCTGCGTTAATTCCTTGCTCTCAAAATTACAAAATCTGCAGCTTACGATTTCACAACTTCAATGAATTTATACAGAAATTCATTTCAGTCATATTCTCCACTTTTTGGCCTATTTCTTCTTTCGAACAAATCAACACGTCTTTTCCGATCAATCAAGAAATGTCAGTCTAAAATTTTCGGAACAGAACGCAAACGTTTCGGATTTTATTCCACCCTCAAAATTATATTCAAAAATATAATTTTTGGCAACAACGTCAGCTCAAGTTAATCCATAACGAAAAATAATGAGCGACTGGATGATTGAGTAAGAGAGTATCGACTGTCCACGAAATTTGGCAGTGGAAACAGGAATCAAACTGAAATTCGTTGTCGTAAATTTTGTGAAATAGACCACGCACCGTTCTCGACGATATTCATTTTGTGCACATAGTGCGGACGCTGCCTTACTCACACCTCACGTTATATACTGTTGGGCTGACCAAAAGTGTGTGCAACTACTGGCTGCGGAAGCAAAAGCGCACCCGAGAGTTTCAGCACGCTATGTATAAATTCAGTGGTGAGGGTACGTGTATGGTCAGACACCCGAAAGCCACAACACGCTCGCTGTTGAATCGTGGACCACATACAAACCCAACAGCTTATTTCATTCCCGGTGGCCACTTTGTTTCTTCGTGAAACTCCTCGTCTCTCTCTCTCTCTCTCTCTCTCGCTCTCTCTCTCTCTCCCTTCCTCCTTCTTGGCTTCGCTTTTCCGGTTTCTTTTGTTCGTTTTTTTGTTTCTACGTTTTTTGTTCACACCTACAGGATTTCTCACGAGATTTCGTAAATTTTCTCTCCTGCAACTTTCCATCTGGGCCCTACACGTACTTTACCCTGTTGCTGCAGTACAACCGCAATAAAGGCACTTCTTTGGGAAGTACGAACATTTCAATGTAACAAAGAAACAGGAAAAAAAAAACAAGATTCCGGAGAAAATTTAGGGCACTAATTCGTCGGTATAGAAATGAAATGAAATCTTGTTTCATTGCCGCGAAAATTGAATCTATTCATGAGCGGCAACATTATTTTTTCACAGTAAAACGTTCTTATGTATTTTTTTTTTTATGGCTGCGCGGGCGCTCTATAAATAATTCTCGCATGTACGAACTCGTGGAAACAAATTGTTTCCAAAACGATTTATATGTTCTGCGAATCTTTGAAAAAAAGTTAACCGGCCGAAAAAAAATAGTATTTAGTGTTTCAGGAACGCGATTTTCCGCTAAATATGAGCGTCAGACAGTTCAGCCGTTTCCTGCTTTTTTATCTCGCCCTCTTTCCATGCCCTGTACGTGGCACTTTAATTGGATCTCTCGACGCGTCACGGAATTGTTGGAAGTGAGTTTTGACCTCGCACACTTTTTCGACTCGAATGATCTGTTTCGCGTGTTCCATGAATCTACCAACCTCGACGTTGGTTTTGTAAGAGTCTTCGATCCACGTCATCGTAATTTTTCTTTCCGCGCAAATCTTCGCGGGGAGAACCGCGAGTCGAACAACTGCCACGAAGTATTCCTTTCAATCTCTCAGGTGGAAGTAAAGTTGGCGTGAAATTTAAGGAAACCTCAAGCTTTCATCCATGCAAGGCTTTTCACGAATACTTGTCATGGAGATTCGATAGAAGGCATCCTAATTTTTGGAAAAGTTGCAAAAAATAGTGAGCTTTATAGCCGATCTTGCAAGCTCTACATTCCATGCTAAGGTTAGAGCTAATTTCGAGAGCTAATATTGAAGATCACTTGACGAAGAATATTCATTTTCTCCTTTTATCGAGATAGACCGTTTTACAAAATATTATTTAGTCACTGAATGTCTCATCCAAAATGTGCTCACCGAGGTGCTCACGCCCCCAGAAACTATAGACCGTGGGATTTGTTGCTTGCAATAAAATTTCGACTTTATTTTTTTTTTTATGAACAATTTCGTCATGTGGATTTAAAAA
This sequence comes from Hyposoter didymator, assembly GCA_037952995.1. Lineage (NCBI taxonomy): Eukaryota > Metazoa > Arthropoda > Insecta > Hymenoptera > Ichneumonidae > Hyposoter > Hyposoter didymator. The sequence continues at coordinate 16,552,546 of JBAJMU010000001.1, read as the reverse complement.
AATCATATGCACAGTTGATTGGGAACACGATGCAAAAAGATGAAGAGAGCAAGAGAACTTGCACTAATGAGATAAAAAAAGTATAAATAATAAATACCATGGAGTAAAATTTGAGAAGATCGAAGAACACGATAGGGTACTGAAGATTGAAATAGAACAAGAAGTTGAGAGAAGAAATGTGAAGTAGTTATTGGGTTCTCGTGACTTTCGCGCATGATTATTTGTAATCGATTTTTTTTCCTTCTTGGCGATTCAAATTGCAGCTTCGGGTGGGAAGAAAAAGGACGTCGAGCGAATAAGCGACGTAATAAGAGGGAAAAGGAATGAGCAGCCAAGGAATAGAGAGATAGAAAGATGGAGGGCGATATTGAGTACGGTTTGGTGGATGCTAAGCTAGAAAGCCACGAAATCTACGAACGATCTTTTCCTGTTGTATATACGGTAGAGAAGATCCAATTTATCGAATTGGCAAGCGCGTTTGGCCGTGAGCGAAAGGTCGTGAGATTGGGGCTGCTGGTCAGTTCTCTATGTTGTGGTAAAAGCATTGGTGGTGTATATGTGTGTATGAAGAAGGTCGAGGAAGCGTAAGCAGGTATACGTATAGCAGCAGTTTAGATTGGGAAGATCGATGAAGTGTCTTTCGCGTGCATCAAAGGGGTCAAGCAAACGTTCAGAAAGAGAAAATAAGAGAGACAACGAGAGCAAGAGAAGAAATAAGTTGAGAACGCGAGAATATTCTGCGGAGGTATGTCTAGGAATATTCTGGCATGCCTGGAGGCAACTTTTTCTTCGCTGTTTGTTTGTCCCTTTTTTTTCCTCTGGGTACGGATTCGTTCCGTCGTTGGTGAACCGGTGGTCCGTATTTTCCATAATTTAATGCAAACTTAGGACGATAAAAGCTTTGCCTTTTCTGCGATATTTATTTCGACTGCAATAACACAGATCAACTGTTTATTATACCCGTTTATATAATTAAGAATATCCTCATTATGAAATCGTCGATTATATAAAACGAGAAATATCGTTTTTCTTGGATCAAAACATTTCTTATTCTCGTATCAATTATTTCAGAAAAAAAATGTATCAACTACGAATTTGATCGTTAGGCTTGTACGCGCAGTGTTGAATTTCGCTTTTCCGGGTGCGGTTCACTTGTCAATAAACAGGGCAATCACCCAAACGGATTAACCATATACGTGGACTGTTTGTCGATGAATGTCACATCAGAATTTGAGTGATAGTCAAACTTCCTAATTATACTACTTCGAAATTCCATTGAGTTGGCCAATTTTACCTGATAATTAGGTCAACGAAAAGGGAAATATTCCATAACCAATCTATTCCTTCGCATGCGGCCAAGTTTCAAGGCCCAACTTTCGATGACAAAACAGTGATTACGAAGAAGAAAGGAACTGCAAAATATACAGTTTCTACGTATATTTATACTTCTGAGCTGAGCGATCAATGTTTCATCCAATTAAAACTGAAAATTTCACATTTCTCCACTTCGACGTACTAATACCATGAGCAGCAGGATACAGACCCATCACCCGAGTATTCATGGCGTAAAAAGTGGAAAGTACGTAACGATAATTAATTACAGGGCGAACTGCGATAATTAATAGGAAAAAAGAAAATTTCCCCTTTTGTTTTCGAATTTTTACCGAGAACACGGAAATTTCTATGAATATTTGAATTTCGACCACGAATTTTTTCTGTGGAGTCAAAATTGGCCACGAAACTGCAGTGGGAATCCGCTCTTTCCGATTGATTTGAACTTTCCTTGACATAAGGCAGACTATGTTTTTCAAATGAACGACTCTCGAGCAGAATAATGAAAAAAAAAAATTCATTCCCGTTAAATCCAAACAAGCACAATCAGGACTCGGTATATCGATTGTCTCAAGAGTTGGATAAAGTAGAAAAACATGTATTGTCAGACATCAGTGAGTCTCAAAGAAACAACGAGAAGAAAATTCCTGGAGATGAAAATAAACAACAAACAATTAAATGTCTGTTGAGTTATCGAGTCTATTTTCTTGCTGTCAGCATTTCAACCTCACATTTTCTCTCTCTATCTCTCCCTGCATTGCTCTCTTGTTCTCTCAATTTCTCTGACTATCCTTCTCTGAAGAGTGTGGTCTCCGGTTGTCACTACGGTCAGGAAGAGAATCGTAGCGGAGGAAAAGGTACCGGATATTGTCATTGTTGGTCGGACATGCTGCGGGCCAGGAAAAACAGAATACGGATTTATCCCACCAACACCTGTCCTGACATTGCTAGTCCATTTCTCTTTTTTCGTCCTCCGCACACAGTCTCTCGTACACAGGCACATGCACACTCATGCCAATTTCTCTATCGTTGTAAACATATATATATAAATATCTGGTCCGAGTGTATAGAGCAAACTAGAGATTTGGACAAATCTCTGTGGCTGTCGTGAAAATCGATAGACCACCGGACCCCTGGGATCCTCTCCTCGTTCAACATCCAGCACGAGCTATCTCTCGGTCTCACGCCATTTCATTCCACGTCAATTCTGCGACAGTCACATCGATCGAATCGCGAGAGCACACCTTCGCATCCGTTTTAATAATGAGCCAATGTCTCCCGGTATATAAAGCCAGAGAGGGAGAGAGATTACTCAATTCGTCGGGCTACGAATCTATTATGCATGTAGGCCAGGATAATTACTGCGCAACATACATGCTCGGGTATTATTAATATATTAGTACAGAGATTTTCAGCTATTCGTGGAAGCACTGGCATTGAGTAGCTGCTTCGTCATCAAGGATCATGCGGAAACGACCACACGCACACACACACACATATATTTAAATATAGATATTCCTCCAACTGTGACTAGTTTCTACGACTAATATACTAATGGTATAGAAACGTATGTAGTCGTTATGTACGAAGGAAGCAAGGAAGATTCTAATTAACCCGATTACCCACGTTATCTTGATCGTAGGGCACGACAATGTTTGCAGAAATAATGCACGCACATTCTTCTACCATACCTTTTGTTTAACTTCATTCATCGTAACTGTTCTTTTCGTCTATATTCCTTAAATGCTTTTTTTTTTTTTTTTACTTTCTCATCTTTAACTGTCTATTTTTTTTACGCTCGTGGTAATCTCCTTACAGAGCCTTTTAATCACGAAGGCTCGTTTCCTCGAGTAACATCGTAACGTATCTGGGCACTGACCTGGACCTCGCCACTCCTCGACCTCGTAGTCGTTCGGACGTTGTCGTAACTTCTTGTTACCGTGTCGACCTGAAATTATCATTAAGAAATACGATTTTCTACCATCGCCATCCCTTCCTTTTTTCTCCATGTCGAAAAAGTATCATCTTATCGTTATTCTCAAGTTTTATTACTTTTTTGGTATCTGGTTTGTATTTACGTGTCGTATTGTTAGGAAATGGATCAATTTTATTGATTTTTTTGTTCTTGGTTCAGTATAAACGTCACTGAGAAATTTGATTCTCGTAAATCTTCTGGATTCTTTTCAAAATTCAATTAACTGTATCGACTGTTTTTATATTACAAAAATTCAATTAGATTCATTGTATGATTACCGGGCTTTTTCAACGACGATGTAACCTGAGACGTTGCTTGCGTCGTCGTCGTCGAAGGAGCAGGAATTTCTGCAACAAACGGACAAAGGGATCTCATTATGGACTCAGGATGTTGTACTTGGCTTTTGTTAAGTCCTTTCTTTAAATATTCAAAGTTCCTTCATCCGTATTTGCCGAATGGCTATTTCCGGAGAAGTTTGCGTAAATGCTCATAAAGTTAGGAAAAATATTCTTCGTAAAATAAAGGCCGCATTTTGTTCAGTTTCAACAGACAGACTGTCCAGAAGCCATTGTTGACGAAGGGCAGTCTCGCTTCGGGGATAATCGATAGATAACCGTTTTAAAACATCGTCAAAGTGTTTGTTTTCGTTGAATAGAAAAAAAAAAAACGGTTGGAATTCCGTTGGCTGAGGGATATATTTTTTTTCATAAACTTTCGTAAAACCTTTTGAAATAATCTCCTATCTCTCATCGACATATTTCAATAGCACCATTTGTTCATTTGTTTGATGAAAAAATAAAAGCGTATGAAACTGTGAGGATTTGTGGGGACAATAGGCAGAAACTTTTAGAGTGAATAGAAACATTGACATTATATTTACATTCGTAATTCTTTTCGATTCATCGACACGCAGAATTCAGAACAAAGTTTCAAAAGGAACGCGACTGAAAGAAATAAAAAAAAAAAACGATCGACACGAAAAACGAATCGTATACCTGCTTGATGGGGGAATACACAATGAAAAAATTCAACGCGTACAATTTAATNATCGACACGAAAAACGAATCGTATACCTGCTTCCCGGCGGAATACACAATGAAAAATTTCAATGCGTACAATTTAATCGCCAATTACTTCGAGACGTTGGTGCGGAAAGCCGGCGGAGCTATTGTTGTTGCAAATTTATTTTCGAATAATAGCAACCTTTCTGGCAAACGGAGTTGGGCGAGAAAATTTGCCTTCGAGATATCTCGAGCTCTCTGTATGTATTTGGGGGGCTGTATGACGGCCTAGAATCGGAAATCAATGATTTCTCTTTTGTATGGCCCAATCGAACTCTCGAATACACCCGTCACAGTATACCCCTCATGTGCGTTTAATGTCCTTGAATAACCGAGCCCAATTGAACGGTATAATCTTTGGCACAATACGGAAATCCCATGTGTGATTTCTCGATGCCCTCCTCCCCTGTTCTCTACACACGCACATGCACAAATACATATGTCGGTCCTTTCCTCTTCCGAGCGGAGGCTTTGATTATTCAAGCATATTGTCGGGCTTACGACGCCAGTGGGACACCAGAATTACGTGCAAATACGTCCAACCCTGGCGAGCACCTACTTATTCCAACTGTACGAATAACTAATCGATGCAACGAGGCGACAGACTACAAAGAAAACGTACATATACCCGTTATTACCAGTGCCTGTTTATAGAATAACACTCCCGCGCACTCGATACACTCCCCAATTCCCTGATTAACTTCTATCGATCGAACCATTCATCAAAAGCTCTGATAAGCTGTCCATAACCCTTGAGGATCTCTGCTCATGACCATTAATAGAAACTATTACCAATGATCAGTACTAGTCAACTATTCCCAAGACCCACAAGTGTTTTCATCAGTGACATTCACTTCTAATCACTTGCACTTTCTGCTGATACTTATAATCATTTCTGGAAGCTGATTAAGTGAGATCAATGCAAAGTGATACTTCTGATTTCTCTCTTTCTTAATGGCATGCAGTCATCAATCTTGTAATTTATTAACAACAAGGTAACCTGTTCCTCATTAGGTGCACGCACTCTTCACCCTTCGAGTACAAATTGGGTCGTTTTGACCCCAACAATTTCGTTCGTTTTGGCATTGAATTATCGTTTTCGTCGAAAATAAAAATTAGGCTCGCAAAATGAGCATTATTTACTGCAAAAAAAAACGTCTCTACGAAAAAAAAAGAATATTTACCGAAATAAAACGGTTTGAAAAACGCCTTGGGTCTGATTGACCCAATATGCATATGTAAGGTGTGTGCACTCGAAGGGTTAATGCACCATTGCTCCTAGTGACGACAATCAAATGGATGTTCACTTAATTGCCGACTGTTTTTTTTCTCCTTATGAAAAAATACGTTTGGGCACTAATCACAATCTCGTATCGTAAAAATCGTCCGTGGAATGACTAATGAATGTACTCGAAATATTTGAGGCACTGATCCACTGGGATACGCAAAATCTAATCGTCATTGGTCTCGTTAGTATTCTTGCTTCTGGAGGATATTGTAGAAAAAAGAAGTTATAACTTTAGTGACACACTTACCGTCTAATTTGATGACACCGTCCGTACCACCGAGCGAGTTTTGTGCTACACACTTGTAGGAGCCAAAATCCTTGGGTCCGACGTTTCTGATCTTGAGCTTCATGTATTTGTTGTAACCGTTATCGCTGTAGACAGCCTCGTACTTGTCGCCTGCAATCGAATGGTAATAGCCTGGGCAGGTACAAAAAAGTTCTTCGTTTCATCAAAAAGTGGTGATTTCATTAAGATAGTTATGTGTTTGTGTGAAAAATTCTATACAAGAATTATAAACGGGGTGTTGGAGGAGTCGAGCAATGGACAAGCAGAGAGCCAGCGGATTGTAGAAAAAATTTCTCTACTCAAAGCTAAAAATTCAGCAACTGGCATTTTCATTATTAAATAAATGTTTTTCATCATTTTAGCCACGATTTTAATATTCTATTCCTGTCGTGTCCTCATTAGTTTTTTCCACAAAGTTACATCCATTCATGTTTAGGACTTCCGTTTGTTTTGGTCTTTATCCTCCACGTTGTACGGTCTAATTTTTTCATACAAATGAAACAGAAAATGTGTCTCGTGATTTCTGCTTGCCACAGGGAAAAATCTTATTCCAATCCACGATAGTTCTTGGGTGTCTCTCTATTTCGTGAGAAATACATTTGACTGGAATATTTGGAATATCTGTATGACTTTTCAGACGCTGTACGTTATTCAGGTTGTGGTTTATCGTTCAACAATGGAGCCGACCGAATTAGTTACAAAAGTATTGAGGGAATAAGGAATTACATCTTTGGAAACATGAAATTACCAGAGACAATCATGTCGCCTGCTTCGGTTGTCCAATAGTTGATTGAGGTCGGGTAAGCCTCGGTGTGGCACTCGAGCGTAACGTCCTGTCCTACGTAAGCTCCCTCCAATTGGTTGGGTATCGATAACATTGGTGGAACTGCAAATTCTTTTTATTATTATATATTTGCTTTATTATAGACAGAGGGTGAAATAAAAAGCAACGTTTTATGAATCGAATAAATATATTTCGTGTTGGCTAATATAATTGAGAGGCTCTGGGCTCGAATCGCCGGTTCTTTTCTCTGGAACGTACGCAGTGTCTCGATTCGATTAGAGAATTCAAGGCTCGTAGAGTATTTTGTGGAAGGATCCGAAAAGTTTCACCGAATATTCTTCCCCAAACGATTATTTTTAATGTTAAAACTTCTGAAAGTCTCGAACGCGTTTTTTTTTCAGAACTTGGTTTTTTTGAGCAATCGAACGAACTTTGGTTTTTTGTTTCAGGTTCACGAGTCTGATTCATTTCTGGACTCTCGCGGAAAAGTAGCTCTGACGCCAAAGTGTATGTGAGCATTTTTTTGTCTCAATTATCCCAGCGAACTTTTTGTTTGCTGAATGTAATAATAGCTTAATAAACAACTGTGCAAAGAATTCTGATTGATTCAAAAATTTCACCTGCTTTACTTAATTAGCGATAAAGTTGGAAGGCTTTCCAGTTTTTCGTCATTCACAGATTGCAGCAAATAAGCATGACGGAATTTTTTCGGAATTTATACGAGAAGAAATTCTACCGTGCAAATTACAGTTTGTACGAGTTATTTAAATGAAAATCAATCCGACAAGCTGAACGGACAGCTCGTAACGAAAAACTTTTTGATAAACGGAATTGGCGTTGGAGTCTCGTCGTCCGTGTAGCGCTTTTTCATGGCCAAGTAATCGTTCACCGCGAAATAAAAAAATTACAACAAAATAAAAACAAGACAAAACAATAAATTGGAGAAACCAATTTCGTGAATTTCAATATGAAAATGGGAGAACATGCAAACAGAAAAATTAACCACTCGATAAAGATTTTAGTTCGCGAGGTGTATTAAATGTTATCGGAATGCTTTCAGTGTATTCTTTTTTTTTTATCTCGTCGTTCCCTTCCTCTCTGCCACTCTCTCTCTCTTTCCTGTCTCTTTGATTTTCTGTTTTTCATCTCTCTCAAGCCTATAGATCGATAAATGAACTCGACCTTTTAATGCCTCTAGGGGTAACTTGGAAACTTTACGAGACACCGTAAATCACGTTTTACTACCTATATCTCTTCACTTGGAGGATGGCCCGCGTGGTTACCCATGTGTAGATACGTAGATGTTGTCGTATATATACACATTCATATATACATTAAGCTTCTTTAAGGAGTGTGTTTAGGAATCATGATAGGGAGAAAAAATAGCGGAAGGAATGCCCAGGAAGAATTTTATTATTATTTGATGTGCTTTTCGCGTCACGATATCTTCCACAAATCGTGTGGGAGTGTTTCTCCCGAATAACTGAATGCCACGACTCTTGAGACGAGAAACAGAGTTCGATTCATATAACGAAGGCTCTTCGACACGGCGCACAGATGTTTATTGGCACGATACAAGGAAAATATTCGTCATTGCGAATCGACCATTTAATGTCGTACTTTTCGTATTGAGTCCAATGCTCTTGACTATTCAGGATACATTTTCGATACGAAGTTAAACGACGCAGTTACCGCTAGGAAAATACGTTCTTTGAATTCAGGTCAATTGCCAAAACTGATTTTATCGAGATGGCAATTTGAACCATTGGAAAATGCTCACGAAACGACCTCGGTATCTATTCTCTGAATATGTTAGACGACGAGAAAAAAAGATTTGTTCTTAGGTCCTCAGCGATCGATATGCCATAATTATGCCGTTTCAAATTTACCACCCTAATTAAAATATTCTGTCAGACGATGTTCACACGTTGGAAAAAGGCGAAAATTTCCAATCGCGTACGTTGAATAATTTTTTTTCTTCGGTTACTTCGTTGCATAAATTTGAAACAGCAGCGAGTGTGTTGGAGAAGCACAAAATGGTCTTATTTCTGGAGTATCAACTGCTTTCCAATTAATCTTCTAATCGAATAACCCTCGAGCATGATATTCATTCCATCTCAAAATGGCAAAACCACTATTTCAGGGACGTTGGTTCACTCCCACTTCTAAGTTGTTTGCAAGTCAGTACGTTGCTAGCATATTAGTGAAGTTTATTCAAGAATCGATAATTTACTAACTCATTAACGATCGTGAAACTACTGCAATAAACTTGCGGGGGTTGAATACGACTCGGCGTTCATGTTCGAGTGAACAATTTTTGACATACAGCGTATGAGGATCCATCCTCTTCTCACGTATCATGACTCGTCATTATTCATGCGGAATAAACTCGAGTACCAATACCACGAGGAAAAATACATTCTTTCTGATTAAATAATGAACGTAGTTCGCTCGAAATTTTACCATATGGGTGCTCATACATTTAGCAAATTCATTACGCGTACACGAGCATACTCCACCGTCATATTCAAGGATACTAGGAAGTAATTAATTTCATGAATTCAGCCGAGAAGAGATTTTTTTTTTTCATCCGTGAGCAACGAATATAAAAGGACGTCTCAATGTGGCAAGAATATCACGTAAGGAAACAGGCATTCTCAGCATAAAGATTCAATTGATTCTATCCTGCCGTAGGAAGCGATTCCAGCATTTTTATTGCATTGATTTCGAGAATAAAAGAATGCATCGGTGCATTTCTGTGTCGAGAGTAAGAACATCTCTTCTCTGGGAATGTTCTCCTTACGGAGCATTCCGCATCTGTAAAGCGGAAAGATTATTTTACTGCTCCACAGACATATCGATGGATATAGATATTCCGGATGATATATGGGGAGGAATAGGCGAACGTGATTTTGCACCGTGAAGCTGCACGCCGTCCTTTTAGCTTTCCCGATCATTCACGTTGAAAAAAAAACACAAGATTTTTTCCTTGAATTCGCTTCATGATTCGGGTTGGATCGAAAGTTCCCAATATGTTCGTCACTAATGAATTATAACTATTGACAGAATTTCGATTCATTTTCCTATACAGAACAACTTTTTTACTCCACGAATCGCACCGGTGCCTCTAAAAAGTTTCAACGGGTGGAAAAATGAATAGACGTTGATATATCGAGTTGTCAAAAACTGACGGAAGTGACAAAATTCTTCAGGGGTCGAAATCGAAATACAATAACCAAAGGCCTCAAGTTAAAATCGAGGAAATCCAGTGCCTTGCGGTTGCCTCCTGATAATATGAAAATCTTCGTAGAATCCATTCCAAACTTACAACTTTTTAATTAATTTCATTAGGCTAATTTTTAATTCGTACCACCTGATGGCAGAATTAAATTCAGTTGAAGTTCTTGGTAATATGATAATTTATAAATCCGAACCATTCGTGTCTTTGCTGCCGCTTGTATTCGCGATATTGTATTAAAAAACTCACTTTTCCATGGTGGAACTAAGGGAAAGAAAAAAAAGCTATACGAGCTAACTTTATGACAGTGGCTATATGAATATTCACACGAAACTAAGAATCCATTTTTGCGGGTTTTACCGCGAGCTGATTTTCGGCATGGCTAGTGACTTTCATATCCCAGCAGGTTAAGAATTTAAGTCGGTCGAGGCTTTTGTGCAGAATTAAGTTAACCGACTGAGATGAAAAAAAGTAACGAGTAAGAAAAGAACTAGAGGGCGGAATGAGAAAAAAAAAACAAAAAAAAAAAAACAAAAAATGAAATAATATTCGAATGCTTGACGTAGATAATGAAATTGCCCAGAGGAAGCTCGAAATGAATTCTTCTCACGCTATCTTTTATCTCGACTTCCGATCTCGCGAGAACGTGCAATAATCCCGATACATTTATTTCATTTCCTCTACGTAATCCGGCCGGATCTCAAATTCTCACGTCGTATATCTCTTCCTTTTATTTCCTTGTCTTTTCCTAATATCTCCAATGGTATCAAATTTTTTCAACGATTCTGTACCATCGGGGAGCAAAATAAAAAATATAAAAAATTTTAGCACTTTGAAACAATTAACCTTACGATTTTTTTCAAATCTTAGCGACAAGTCGAAAATTTTCAAATTTTGATTAATGACTTACACTGAACTCTGAGAGTGACGCGTGTGCTGACCGATGGTGGTACCTGATTCGATGCTATGCACATGTAGTCCCCCATGTGTAGCCTACTGATTTTTACGATATGCAGAACTTCACCATCCACCATACTCACTGAAACATAAAAAACAAGCAAACCCATTAATTCAATATTTTCGTTAAAAAGTTGGGTAACCCAAACCAGAATGCTTGAAATTTTCAAGTTTATCAAAAGTTGGATCGTTATTTCATTTCCATTCTATTTTTCACGGTTCCACTCACAAACAGTCAGATTTTCCGATCGAATAAAATCAAAAAACAAAACATCACGCATTCTTGTTTGTCCAGTAAATTTGATGGACTTTGGGAAAACGGAGAATCTGCTTCCTCTCCGTCGTGTTCGCTTTTGGGCGTAAATCGAGGGACTCATAGATCAGCTTATGAAATAAAGACGCAGTAAGTTTTTCTTTTGCAATCGTACGTTCAGAATGTCCCGATGAAATTCCAAAAGTTTGATGCGAAAGTCGTTGTAGCTACAAAAGCAAGTAACTCGCCGCCTCGACATTGTCACAAATAGGCGAGCAGGAACGTAAATACAACACACGCTTTGTGACAATGACGGTACAGCTGACGGACGTATAAAACGGAAGAATTTCAACGCATCAAAAAGCCAGCAGGTCAATAGTACGAGGACAAAGTGAACTATTGTACATTTACGAACTCCGGTGCAAAAACGTTTTGTTCCCTCTGGACCTCTTACAATATGCGTGTAGAGTTACAGACATCAAAGTTTGTTACGAGCACGTTCGCGTACGTATATATCGTCTCGCTCGCATCAACCCTTATATATGGTGCATGACGTGTACGAATGTGAGTAACGATGACGACTAAACACACGTTTACATAGAACTGCATAAAAGAAGGTTATATATACTTCTATTTATTTCGAGCCCATAACAGGTTTCAATAAAATATTTTGAGTACCAGCCTTTCTGGGAGTAGATGCGAGGACGTTTTATGGCGGAAAAAGAGATGCCGAATAGGAGCCAAAGGACAGGAAGAGATTTTGAACTAGGAGTTAAAGTGCAAGCTGCTTTCGATGGATTTCCAAGTTTTGTTGGTGATTTCTATACCTTTTTCCAGTATATCGAGTACTTCGACTCACGTGAAACGAGGAAAAGTTTCAGGCACCCCGCGAGTCCGATATTCATAGTCGAATATAAAATGGAATATGATCGCGTCTCGAGCGTGCGGTCAGAGTATGCGTTGGTATCGTGGTCGGTGGATTTTATTGATGCTAAAAATTGGAGCGACAGGATTTTCATATGGATTTCTAGATTATTTGCCAATCCTTGAAACCGTGTTGTACTTGAAACCGTTTTTCCTCGCCGAGCAATATCTGAATTTCCTGTGTACATTTCCGTACAGTGATAAACGAGGCGGATGACAAGGAAATTGCAGATTGAGGAAGATCAAACTCTTAGCTCCGGAGCATATCACTTTCCTGTCCCTCTCAGTGACCATCTTTCTCTTCCCCGTTTCTTTATCGTTATCTCTGCTCTCCCTACTTTCACCTTTCGTACTCTTCTCCTTCTCAAAGAACTTGCTTGCCATGAGAATTAAACGATTTCCTACGCGCCTGAGCAACCGCCAAATGTTCACAGCAGAGGGTGCTACTCGTCATGTCCTCTCCCGAGACTTTACTTCGCTTATGGAGCGGGAATAAAGGAGGAGTACTAGGACGACTCGGGAGGACGGTCGTTAACCGCCGGGGAAAATCAGAACCAGAAGACATATACTTGGATGTGGGTAGGAAATGTCTTTATCCCCTCTATTTCTCTTCCAGCTCACCCTCGACTCATCGCGAGGGTAGAAAAATCTCGAAAGTGCTGCAAAACTTGGATGAGAACAAAACGGCAATAAAACAAAAACATACAATAAAGTCGGAGAAATTCGTATAATAATAAAATCAAACATTCGCATAAACATTGGAAACTTGAGTAATATAACACAATGCAATCCCGCTTATCTACCACCCTCTGGTTTTGTTTGCTCTAATATCCACCCATACAGCAGTGTTGATCTGAAAAATAATGCTTTCGTAGAACCTCCGTCATCCGTGACTGACGTAACGAAAAATACACGAATATTGCGACCCGTGAAAAAATAAACACCAATCAATCATTCCGCCTCGTTGTGTTTCGTGATGTTGTTTTTTCTTCTTCCTTTTTCGTTGCTAGAATGAATGAATAAATGACGGAACTGCGCAACTGACGCTTATTTAGCTTTTTTTTTATACCCACGATCTCCGCATAAAAATCGATCTCAGGATTGTCATTGAACACACACAGATGTAATTTGAGAAAGTGGAAACAATTGGGCTGCCATCATCAGTCTGTGACAATGAAAAACACTATTGTCTTTAGAATTAGCGAATCGACTAGTGTCCACCGTAGTCAACAATAATTTATGCGACTGTCACTTTTCTCCCAAATTTTTTCGGCCAGTTTAGGCGAAAAAGCCGATTTCCACGATTTATTTCCTCTTTTTAGGATTTCATAATTGATTCGAATATAAAAATTGTTAGGCTCGATACATAAAGTCATGAAATTCAATGAAAAAAAAAATTGATTTTATTCACATGGATTTGCATTTTCAAATGCAAAAACTACAGGTTTAAGAGAAAGAGACAAAATTTTGATGAAATTCAATAGGCACGTATTCACGGAATATATACGATCGTGATTCGAGGAGGAGCTGGTACAGAGATGATCAGAAAATTAGTACTGAGTGCAGATGAAGGGATTGGCACATAAGTTCTTCTTCACTGAGAGTCAAAGAAGAACTCCAATTGCGGAGGTTACTAGAGCGTGATGAAGAATGAGAAATTGACGAAAAAGGTTCAAAGAGCAGAGGGAAATAAGCAACGACAAGGTGGTTGCATCGAGTGTGTTATATATTCCTCACATCGAGACTACTTCACTAAAGTTTCTTTGAATAAGGAAACGTGCCCAGAATCTGTCGCAATTGGCACAAACTTCAAAGTGTCTATGTGTATGAATTGGACAATGCTATAATCTCAAAAACATACGAAGGAATAATTGAGGAATCAGAGTTCTCAGTGTGGCAAGAATTTCTACGTAGAAATTATTCAATTATGAAAATGCTCATGATTAGAATATTATTTAAATGAATAAATTGTCAGGTGAGATTACGCACTCTGCTCTGTGGAGTTTGAATGTTCAGTTGTCTTCAAACTCATATAATATCGCATTCATCTCTTCTCTGAGACATTATGCAAGTGTGATCCTTCGCGAAGAAGACAAAATCGGCCGGTACATGGTAAAGAACAACGCTTCATCCTAAACAATGTTTTCTCTGACATTGCGGATGAATAAAGAAAGTTTCGGATACGAAAACGAACAATGACGTTGATTTTTTAAACTCGGGGACCTCGTGGACGACGAGCTTTTAACGGTGCTCTGAGCAGATGCTGTTTCGTTTATCTCTGTGATGTGTGAGGAGGACAAACGTTATTATTAGATATCGAACCATGAAGAGCACTTTGCACCTTCGTCTCGAAAGCCATTTGCATCGCAATGCATTCGATTCTATAGAGTTGACTAGCGTATAGAATTGTGTAGAATCAAGGCTGTAGGAAAAAGCACTTTCACTCGTGTGTTCGAGTTTTTCTCTTGCGCGCCCCGTGTTCTCGCGACTCGACGAAAATATATCGGATAAATTCTTTATTCCGTCGTATCCTTTTCCTCCTTCTGCTTCTTTTCGTTCTTTGAAACACACGCGGTGGATACATCGTATACAGAAATATGCAGATCCCTGTCGAATGTCCTCATACAACAAGAACGACGAGGAAGGGAGAGAGGAAACAAGCTTCCAAAGCGTGAGGCAGCATGGTGTATATCCTCGTTAGAGAAAAGCAACAAAAAAAAGGACGCGAAAGCCGCATATTTGCATTTGACAGGACGGCAATTCGCACATATACTACAACTATCCCTAATAAATACACACGTGTTAATATTATTCTTCGAGACCGAAAGAGAATGCGAGAAACCGAAAGAAATACGTAGTCAGAAAAGAGGAAGCGAAAATATTGCATAATGGCTCACAACACGTGTTTTATTTCTTTAACTTTTTTTTTTCATGTTTCCAGGAATAAATTTTGCGTGACGCTGTGGTACACCGCACGGAATGAATGAATGAGTTATTTTCAACTCGGCACAAAAAGTGTTGGTACACACGGACTATTGTTGGAGATGTGGGTCTCCACCCACAACTACAAAAACCAATTCGCAGCAGCATAGAATAACGAGAGAGAGAGAAATTATGAGAAAATTTGGTCGTTTCCGAAATTTTCTCACGTTGCATGGACATCACTCATAATTTATTCTGCGCATGAGAGATTCTCCAGACTTGAGTGCACAACAAATCATGCAAATATGTTTTGTTCTAATTTCGTCTAATTTATTAATCGTTATGACAAAATTAGGGAGCAACGAAAATTTATCATCCCTGGACCACAAGATCGTTCGCTGGGAGAATTTGTAACTGCCCATGCTGGTTAGATGGTGAAAAAATTCAGAATCGATTGAGTTTCTCCGTCCGCTAATATTTTCCATGCAAATGGTCAATTTGCCCAATCACCGATTGACTTGCCAGCCCGCGTGCATAGCTCAGCGCGCGGTCGCCCAACTGAATGTTGACCTCGCCCGAGGCTCCTGAACTTTGGGCGCCAATGACCAGCAGGACCACCCCTCGCTATCGCGGTGTGTCGGATAAATATTAACGCAATGTAGTGCCAGGACGACCTGGCTCTGCTGGCAACACGAGCCACCAACCTATGAATAATATTTCGATCTATAATTTACGGAAAAGTTTTTATGATGGACATATTTATCTGGCGTAGGGGTGATTGTAGTTAACCCCGTTTCACTAATACGTAGAGTATGTAATAAAAAAATATAAAAAATATGGTTCTTCGGAAAGGTTATGCGTTGCGCTAAAGTTTTATGACGACTCCCTCGTTATTTCTGAAATGTTTTCCACGAAGTTTTCCTCCATGGGGTCACGACACACGGAACAACTTTCTGCAACGCTCGTTCTCTGATTCTCTCACTATTTCGTTTGCGCAACAACCTACAGAACTCTTACTTTCGTCATCACATCAGCTCATGTATGCGGTCAAAGAGAAAGAGATCAAGAGACAAGTATCGCCGGATACAGACAGAGAAGCTTGTGGCGCCAACTCTGACCTCGTACTTCAGCCTTTTTTACGACAACCACATCACGCGAACACTGACGGAGCTTTCCCCTTCCTTATTCCTCTCGATCATAATAATCTCCGAATGTTATTGCTGCCAAAGTATACAACGCATGTCGAGTATATTTCCTCCCCGCTAGTTTCGATATTTTCATTGCTCCAATTAAATATCGACACGCGTGTATGATGCTAAACGAAAGCCCCAACTTTAGGGCTCGAAATTTCGAAATAACATTAAAAAATTTATTGTTCATCTATCAACGCAATAATCTTTGTGTCCATCGTCTATTTGTCGAAAGAAAAAGCAAATTTTTCAAAATCATTGTGGCTCTTATGGTAAACAAACTCCTTTTGCAACTAATTTGTATTTTTCGAAAATCCATCTTTGCAACCAAACCAAAACGATCACAAAAAATATGATGTTCATGGAAATTAACGCTGTCTCTAAAAACCCTTGTTACCCTTGAAGCGAATCTGGTAATTAAGATGAAAGTTAATTCAGGTCACAAGCAAGAGCGACATAAACAATGGAAGGTTAAGGAACTTTGTATATAAACCAGTTGGTTCGAAACAACAATTTTTAAAAATTGTTAATAACGTTAAGCGCCAATTGAGCCGAACAAATGACTTACATAATTTCTATAATGAAAAAAACAAATTGTAAACATTTATTTGATGATTAGAAGAGCAAAAAATTTCACTCGATAACGAACTTTGAAAACGTTCCATGCTTTTTCGTCAACTGAAAAAATTGAAATCCCAACGGTAAGAAAAATGTGTTCAACTCTTAATTTCAAAGTTCCATTCCAAGCTCAAGTTCACACGATCGGCCATCGAATCTGTGACACTCTGTTTGTATGAATCCAATACAGCCTAAAGCACTGTGAGCCCAATAATACACACCGAAGAGGCAATAAAAAGCTTTCAGGAGTTTGCCATTATTCGTACTCGTGTTCCATAAAGGAGCAAATTAAGAAGAAACATACAACAACTGTTCGTTTTCCCCTCTCAGTCGTCTCAGGCACTCTCACTTTTTTTTAACTTCGTCGCACTCATTGTTTTTTTTCTTCCATTATCACTAGTTTTCCCTCATGAGATCGAAACATCGTCTCGAAGTCGCTACATAAAAAACCATATAGATCGTCTATACAGTTTGCCCCAGTTCTTTAACGCCCTACGACTTTTCAGCATCCCTTTCGATTTTATGGATTATAAAAAAAAAAAACGCTTTTATCTCGACTACAAAACCGTCATGCCTTTCAGCACAGCTTCGCAAAACACTGTCACATTTTTATCTTACGAACCTTATCCAGTGGGTTCTCTGATATGGAACACTTTACACCAGAAACCGCCACTGGAAACGCATTCATCACGAAAAATGTCTCCTTAATATCAATTCGTGCAACCGCGTGTTGAGCAAATGACAACAATTCACTGTGGATGATTTTTGTTATCGATAAAAAAAATAAAAAAATTTACAACAATCATAAATTCAGGACGTTATCCACAAAATAATACAGTTTGTCGTTTCACGAAAAAGAAAAAATAAGAAAAAATGAGAAAGAAAGAATGAAACGATTAATTCAACATTTTGACGAATTTTTAATGGCTGGTGAAGAATTGCATGATTCGTATTACCAACAAACACACATACACTCCACCGGTGGTGTGTGCACACAGACTATCAAGTGTATACACATATAGTAATGTTTGCGGAAACTAAATCTTTCGTGCCATCGTCGTGCACGTAGTCGCTTGTGCGATAGTTTTGCTAAATTCGATTTGCCAAGTGTGCCTCAGTTCCTAGTGCACTGGCTTTCAAGGTCCTTCGAATCCTTTCCTTCGTTTCCGTCCCTTTTTCCACTCTGCACTCTCTATCACTACGACTGGCGGCTTCTTATTTTCTTTTTTTCTCCATTTCCGTTTAGAAGGAAATATATTTTATCCCTAGCTTTCAGCGCATCCTCATTTTCTCGAATTTCCTCTTGTACCCATGCACAAACAGACATCCATGCATTACCGGGATTTCTTGGTCCCTCCTAATATTTTTTTTTCACTTTATTATTTGCAAGGAGTCAGGATATGACTGAATATCCCAACAAATCCTTTTGAATCTTTTTGATCCGGTTGCAAACTGTTTTGTCGTCTATGCAGCCAATCTATGCACGGAAAATTGCTACGCGCTCTTGCGTATATTGATCTGAATAAAAGCGCGAGAAGTTGCAAGCGAGGAAGTGGGAATAATTATAGGGGTGCAAAGAAAAAATGCTGCTGCATGGGAAATTGTGCGAGTACGTATATTTAATA
This sequence comes from Hyposoter didymator, assembly GCA_037952995.1. Taxonomy (NCBI): domain Eukaryota; kingdom Metazoa; phylum Arthropoda; class Insecta; order Hymenoptera; family Ichneumonidae; genus Hyposoter; species Hyposoter didymator. The sequence continues at coordinate 16,534,093 of JBAJMU010000001.1, read as the reverse complement.
CGCAGGCGAATTGGAGAATTGTTCAGCTTGGAGAACACCAAGGCAAGAACAACCAGCACCGATAACCGCAGGGAAGAGTTCTGAAGGAATGGAAGGAAAAGAGGAATGGGAAAGCTAGATAGAGAGACCGAGAGAGGGGAAAAGGAGAGATCTGGGTGTCTGGAGGCTATCAGGCGGCAAGTAATGGCGTTAGGCAGCCCGAGGGCCCCAGAGACCAACACATCAGTTAGTAGCTCGCGCGGATTCGGCTTCTCAACTCTTCGGCCACGCTTCCTACCAGAGGCTGCTGCTTTCGTATTTGTATATATAGATATGCTCACAAAGAGACCGCTCGATATTTACCAACCCTTACCGTTTGAGCAATCTCTCTTCCACTTCCTCTCTCGCTCTCTCTCTCTCCCTCCCTCATTTTCTCTCTCTCTTCGCCATCCTCGCATTTCATACCCTATACGAGATTTGATCTGCCTTCGGGTCACACACGACCACCCCAATTATGCTAATAATCACGATGGAATGAACGAGCCACCCATTCCCAGCGTCTAATACACCAAGATTCGGCATCGAGCGAATAAATGCATCCAAGTTGGGTCATTCATCCTGCCAATTATTCGTGTCAATTGTCTATATCAAATACGAGAAAAAATTCCATCTGCCAATTATCCGAAGTATCTTCGTTATAAGAACAAAGAATAACGAGTGACGGAATCATTTTCATCATTGAAAACAGAATTTTGTTGGAAAAGATCGATATTTTGTTCGATACGTTCAACTAAACATATTTTTTTGAATAAACCCAAAAATTGTGTCGTCGCAGCAAGAAATATTCTAGAAAGTCTCTTCGGAAGCAGATTTTTGCCGTTCCTATCATAAATTTAGCTGACAATTCCATCAGAAACCAAAAATGCTGCCAAAATAACGAAAACTTGGAAATTATCTTAAAATATTTGGTTCACCGTATTCAACAAAATATCGACGATTTTTAACAAAATTTCATACCCAGTGTAAATTCACGACATCGAAATCATTTCAAAGAATCTAAAATTTCAAACATTTCTCAGCAAAAATAAAAACTTTGTTTCAATTCATTTTTCCTCTGATCACTGGTGCGTTTTATTTATTTGGAATTTAAACAAAAGTGATTCTGCTTCCACCATTATTCTCCAACGAAACCATTGCAGAACCGTCTTCCAAGAACTTGCCATATCTCTATCCATATATTTAATGTGCATGAAGTCAAAGAGTCTCAGTACATAAATATACATGTATATATAGTGAGAATCGACAGTATACAGTCCGTATGAAATGTAGCGCATTCGTTGCACGTGGGAATGCAAACTCGTAGTATACTCCATTGCCTGGTTATACACATAACATAGAGTGGAAGTGGCCCCAGGGGACTCGCGTGTAACAAACCAAGAAGCGGAAATTCTTCTCGCTTTCCTCTCTCTTCTCGGATATCGTGGAAATAGTATATACATAATGTATACAACACGCAATGAAAAATAATGTCTTAAGTCATGTAATTTGCTCGCTCGATCGATATGCAGCGTAGAGTGCTTCTTATTTTTCAACAGCTATGAATGTTTTCAACAGGCCTCGCGAGCTTCACCAACCAGCTAAGACAATGATTCAACGAATGAAACGTGAATAGTGGAAAAAATAAATTACCTTGGTATTCTTGAAAACAATAAATAATTAGATACTCTGAGTTTTTATCACTTTCTCAGAACTCGAGCTCTGATAGCAATCCCATAATTGAATTGAAATCACTCTTCGAAATACACTCTGCAGCAACTTCTTTCGTTATAGACCTTGTGCAATTTTAACGAAGAAGGAGATGGACAGAATCCTGACGTGTCTTTTGCTCAATTGCTCTCCATCTCGCTTTTTCCTCTCTCTCTATCTCTCTCTTCTATCGATATCGCTACGGAATAAAACGAGTCAAAGTTCGATTGTCGATTCAAGACAGAATCAATGTCTGCTTCTTGTTCTTCTTGCAAATTCGGCATATTCTCCGCTCATCCAAGCACATTCTTCGCTTCGTTATTTTTTGCTTATTCCAGCGACTATCCTAAATGTCTGGTATCTTTGGGATTCTAATTCAACAGTAATGGCATCCATTATTCGCTACAATACATGGCGATGTTTAAAAAGGATGAGAACAAGAAAATACATAATATCGAGATGAAGCATTTCACGTGAATTTTTCATTCACCAACTTTGACTATTGTCTCATTGCTTCGGATTCTCGAGCTGCTACATTATTAAAAACCCATCTCAACGATCTCTTTTTTATACTTAACTTCACCCTGATGTTCACGGTCGATGGGAATAGTCGCTGAAGTTTCTGGATTAAGATTACGGAAGTGACGAAATTTCGTTCTATTGAAGTTTGCCTCGTTCGAATAAAACGTTTTTCACATTCGTCACTTCAACTGTTTTCGGAATCGCTTCAACTTTTCAAAAAAAAAATCAGTTTTCAATCGCTGCACGAGATCGTTCAACAGTCGCAGACACATTTTTCACTACATGGCAGACGTCTCACTCGTAAATTCGAGATTTAGTCAACTTTTTTTTTTCATCTTTACGCCAGGAATGAAAAATCTGATTTTTGAAAAAAAAAAAAATTCTCGCAGAGACTATGAAACTATTAAAAATTGTGATTAAAAATATTTACGATTCCATCAACATTTCTAACTTCAGATTTGAACCTCCCGGAAAAATAAAGTTTTACAGCATAAAAACTGTGGAAAATGTAAGTCATGGAGCTCTCCATTGAATTCGTCCGCATCGTCGAAATAGTCGAAAGAAGACGTACGCTACGGGAAAGCTCTACAACCGACAAAATTATGTTGGTACAAAGTGTTGAGGGGAACGCGTCAGAGTTTCTTGAATATGCCATTGCATTGAGTCGTTGCTTGCGTGTGTATTGATCGAATTTGAAATATCCGGAGGCTTCTCTGGTGGAAGCGGAGAATTGACTGTATATATCTCGAAAATTGGTACATTCCGATATTTTATGTATGGTGGATAAAAAAAGGTGGAAAGATCAGGGCGGAGCGGGTTCCTCGCAGACGCGATACCGACCCCAAGAGGGATCGAATCCCTCTTCGAGGAAACAATTCGTCACTGCGAGTACGCATGACACTTTGCTAGAATCCTTTATCCACTGAAATATGTAAACAGCTACAAATACCTGTAGAAACTATGATTGAGCGGAGATGCATTCTCCATTTGCCACATTCCTGCAAACACGAGCCAATCCCTTGAAAGCGGCACGCACTCGACCGTGTACAATTTTACAACTTTTTCCGCCACCATTGCATTTGACAACATTATCGAATGATAAGAAGCGTTAGAAAAAAATTTCCACGCATTTTCAGCTGCAGGCCAAGGTCTACAAATTTATCAAAGAAACTCTATGAGTCCTGGTCATTATACAGGGTGGTTCACCAACGGTCTCCACGTGAGTAGAACATTTCTTGAAACGTTAAACCGCACCTAGTAAAAAAAAACTAACAACGCCACTGCGTTGTCCCTTGCACGTTTTGTTTCACTGAAGATTCTTCTACTATTGTACTTTTCGAGTTATTCTACGTGGCAACAGTTGGTGTCTCGACCTATACACACGGAGGAAGACAAAGGCGACGTTTGATGAGAATTACAAAACAAGCTTTGTTCAAGTATAACTATCAGTTCTCTTGCTATCAAATCGGAAGCGTCTCCACAGTATATAATAGTGTAGTACAATGGAGCTCTAATGAAGTCGTATTGCCTCCATTGGAGGAGAGTTCAATTCAGGTTCGGAGTATCGATCAATGAAGATTAAAAGTCCGTGTGTTATTAGTGGAGGCTGTAAGATATCTTGCAACTAATATATGCTCCACAAGCGATTATACGTTGACGAAATGGTCAGAACGTCGATGTATTACGAGAGATGCAGAGAGCAGGGAATATCATCTTTTCCGTTGACCGAACGCTCAACGAGCTAATTCCCCTAAAACCGCGAAGCTCTGCGCATAAATTTGTGAAGCGTCACGCGGTTGCCACCCAAGTTCCGGTAACGTAACGTTACATTGTATCATGTATATATACTGATTGCATAATGGCAGAGGACGACGTAGAAAATGTATTTGTGGAAAGGTATGCACAGAGACATGTATACACGGATGTAAACCGTCTGAATAATTAAGTTAGGAAGACCGATAACGTGCAATGGAGAGAACGTTTTAGTCGTCCGGTTGAATTTTCTTGTCGAGCACGATTCCGTGAGTGGGAAAGCCCAGCCGCGTAATAATTGATCGTCAAAGTAGGATGCTGCGGTGAAGGCTCGTGGTTGCGTTCGTGACCACGCAAATTGTGATGCGTTAGCATACCTATGTTTGCCCCGTTAAAATTCTCCCTGCCCCCTCCCCCTCCCTGCCCGCTACGAACCCGTTTTGTCCACCGTTCCATGTGTCTATCCATCCACGGTAATAAATGTGTCGAAGTGCGGTATCGTCGCTGCTGACGCAAGAGATACAAAGTGGAGGACCAAGGGGATGGATAAAGGGAACATTGTTTACGCATAGCAATTAAGGTTATTGAACGATTCGAATGTATTTTTGTATCGCAAAGCAGATTAAGAGACGACCGAGTCATATTTTACGCGATTATAGCGAATTATTTCCCATTTTTTAAATCCAAGTTTGACAATTTGAAAATATTCCTTCGCCGGTTTTCTTTCGCTTCTTTTCTCATATTCGCGAACGAGCCTGATACAAGATTATGGTGCTGACACTTTCTGTACTATCGAAGCATTCGATTTCCGCAATTTATCGATATTTCGCGGTGTTTTCGATTATTATTTCAAAATTACGTTACCAAATTATCCCAAGCGTTTCAATAATTTCGGCAAGAATTCCATGAAATTCCGCGAAAGGCCGAAAGTTTACATTCTTTGCTTGCAGCAGTGTCTCCTGCCTTCGATTCAAATTTATAAGAATTATTTTTCATTCTTTAGCCACACTTCACCTAGCGCTACAAATTTTTCAAACGACATTTCACGAGAAAGAGTTTTTAACTACTTGGGAAACAGTCTCTACAGCATCATTGTGGGGTCGAAATAATCTGACAAGTGAAATCAGCTGCCATTGTAGTTGGATGAACCGAAAAAATAGGAAAACGAATCAATGACTAACACGCCAGGCACTCGTATGAAACAATAACAAATTGCCCAAGGATCTCGTCATTGCCTACTGCGGTGGCATCTCGCGGAATCAAGCTTTTTATTTATTTCTAGTGATCTGTAACGAAGGGAATATGAAAATCCACTCTGTGATTATATCAACGAAGAGAAAACAAAAGAATTCAAAAAAGGAGCGTCCAGCATGGAATTTTATGAAAGTTGAAGCACACGAACTAATTCATTCTGCACAGTGCGTGACCGTAGAATTTATTCAGGCGTTTCGCAACGTATAGGAACTAGCGAATGATAGATTAAAACTTTTATTCCGTACGAAGCGTCATTTGGTATTTCATTCACATTTCAGGACGCAGGCTAGAAACAAACCAATACTTTTGTTGTTTTTTCCTCCAATTTCTGGGAGAGATTTTTTCGTACCGTCCGCCGCTATTTCAACCGTTGGTGGTTCGCGCGGTACTCTTGCGTTCGACGGCCTCTTCAAATATGCAGATGGATCCCCGGGGAAGTTCCGGGCGTCACGAGCTTCCACTGTCTCCCTCGTCTCTCTTTCTCGCCTCCCCCCCCCCCCCCCCCCCCCCCNTTCTCTCTCTCCCTCTCTTTCGGTCGGCTTGCATATCCTCCCGAATATACGCGTGTATGAGCAACGTGAGAAGTGTGTTTTGAAAAGCTTCAAACATTCTCACTCGCGCATCCTCCCCCTTGCTACGTCATTCTCTTGTGGTAACGAACCGATGCGTTAACGTGCGCGCGACGCGATATACAATTTTCTACCTACGTGTCGATACACAATGGGCTTGCCATCAGACGGCTGTTAATCTCATAATTCTGTCCGGTGAATTCAAAGATTCACGTCCTTTCGATCTCGCCGAGATCGATCTGCATTCGTTATACGCAAAGTACAACAAAGTATTCGATTCTCTCGATACAGACGCAGGAGGATTTGTGTCCGAACTCCATGATGCTGAACTTTGCATCGTTACGGAATGCAACAAATCCCTTTTTTCTTGAGCAGAACTCTTAATTATTATTGAATATTTGGTCTGGACAATAAAACGATTCTTCCTTGCCACCCAGAAACTCAATCGGCATGAAAAATTGCCACAATTTTCAAAATGCCATGAATAATTAATGGATCAAATATTTTTCGTTTAATGTCAACGTTGCAAACTTCAGAGTCGTCCGAACTCCCATTCCTCGGATATTTGGCTATTCGCCTCATTAACCATTCAAGAATCTTCACTGGAAACAAAATTTTTTTGAAAAAGATGAATATTTTGTTCGATACGTTCGACTAAGCGATTTTTTCAATAATCCCAAAAATTGTGTCAATGCAGCAAGAAATTCTTTAGAAAATCTTTTCGGAAGCAAATTTTAGTCGTTCCACTCGTAAATTTCGCTGACAATTTCGTTAGAAACCAAATATAAATTATCTTTTTTTTATATTTATTTATTAAATATAATATATATTAAATATTCAATAATTCTATTTAATATTAATGATAATAATAATAATAATAATGAATAACAAAATAATAAAATAAAAATAATTTAAAAAAAATAACAAAAATTTTGAAATTATTAAAAAATATTTAGTTCACCGTATTCAACGAACAATCGACGATTTTTAACAAAATTTCATCCTCAGTGTTGAGCAGCGTTCCCGCTAGTGCTTTTTCGGAAAATTCTTTCTTATTAATTTGGCGGAAGAATCTTGTGGCTAAATAGAACACTGAAAGGCTGCATCGACCGGAGCGCGAGAACGGCCTCAAAATTCGACAACGGCGATAACGAGGTACAGCCTCTAATCGAATTAACAGCTAATTCTTGTGGAAGAAACGTCAGATTAATTTCTCATCTGCAAAAGTTCGTAGCCCACGTTCAACAAATACTCCATTTCAAGAGAATTGATGAAACATTATAAAAATTCAGCGTTTTTAATATTTATGGAGCGTCCATTTCGAAGCACTTAACTGATGCTGTTAACTACAAATTTGTCGACATGGATTATGAGCTGTGCCAGATTGTATTGGCGTATGGAATAATTAAATGGAAAATATCCGAGTCAAAAGTGAAGTTTTTGATTCGAATGATCTATTCAGTCTTGACAGTTTCTTAAAAACAATAAAATTGTTCGTATGTTGACCAAGCCATCAAAAGTATTTATCAAACAAGCAAAATATCGTAATATGATTGAGAATTATATCACTCACCGTGCTCGCCATTATAATTTATTCTCTTGCCGTCTTCTCGTCGCCATATTACGTAGGGCTCGGGGTATCCTTTCGCTTTGCAGGTTAAAGTGACGTTTGACGCCTCTCTCACTACCATATCCGTGCTGGTTTCCTTCTCGATTATCGACGGCGGAACTGTCAAGAACAAAAAGGAAATCGATTTTTTAAATTTATTCACGAAAGTGTGATAAAAAATTTAGCAATTCTTTTTTTCACAGCAGATTCCACAGTTAATTCATGCAGTAGAAAAACGTGTTGGAGAGAACTTTTTTTTTTTTTTGCTGGAGACACCGATTGGAAGGATCCACAAAAATAATTTTTGTCAGAATTGATTATTTGTAAAAGCTCAACGTGAATCATGTGTTCCTTAACGAATCAAATTTCAAAAAAAAATCTTCATTCCTTCGAATCCTTGTAAGCAAAGTCCTATTCAACTCACCAACCACCTGCAGATATCCTTCTATACTTCGCATAGGATCTGTGTTAATCTGACACATGTACCATCCTCGATCGACTTCCTGGGCTTCCTTGATGTGAAGATACCAGGAGCGATGATCGTTGTAAGTCAATGATATGCGAGGATTTTGGGTGATGACGTTGTCGTGAATGGATAATATAGTTTGGGTGTCGACCCGGACCCAAGCTACCTGTGGATTTGGATCATCACAAAACGAAATTATAGATTTCGAAAAAGCATTTTTTATGCATTGAATTTTCAGGGTATCGTTTCCCACTTGGACGTTTCATCACATGCGACCTAACGTCGGGGTCTTGAGTTTTAAAAAATAATGAGAAACAATATCCCAAAAATAGATTCTTTATAAATGTTTGAGTTGAATTTTCTCTTGAACTAAAATCGTGTTTGAGTGGTCGATGTATTCAGGTGGAAAGACCAATGAATTTTTTATAATTATGTAGCAATCTCTGCAAATCTACAATCCTCTCGATCATATCTCCAATTTCACATGAATGTGTACGCAAATCGCGATTACTGCTTGGCATATATGTATAGTAAATATCTTCACTTGAGATGATTCTCTTGGTTTTCTTTTTCATTCCAATCTGCGCCCCTTTCCCGTTGGTAAAGTTTTCTATTATCATCCTTGCATCTGTATTGTGTCTTTTTTTTTCAAGATTTCCACAATTTAGCTATCAGGATTTCTCATCTTTTTACCAACACTCGGGATTCTTTAATCCATTCTCCGCGACTAAGGAAAAGAAACGAAAGGGAATGGGCGAAGGAGGAGGTAGATAAGAATATTGGGAGATGCTATCTCGTATTATCAACTGTATTCTTGTGCATCTCGTGTGGATTTCATCGAACGGAGACGAGCTGCATCGTCGAGAGCTTCAGACAGAATAGCCCCTCAGTTTGCAATCCTCAAGTAAGCAAAATACGTTCCACAAACTCCTTTCAATGCAAACAGTACATTTCTCGATACGGATGTTTGCAGGTATGTATACCAAATACCACCGATTTCTGATATCCATCTCTACACACGTGTAAACACATTTGGAACTCAACCGCATGTTCGGGATTCAATCTTCCCGATTTCGTCGGAGATTGGTGCTCATGTACGAGAAGAAAAAAGTAATCCGTACTGATCCGGACGTACAAAAAATAGACGCGATGCGTGAACGAATCGATTTCAGCGAATTTTCGAGCGGTACTCTCATTTTTTTTCATCGCTCTGTTTTTAAGGACCTTGTGTGCGAGCACTCCAAGCAGGAAATTTCCGACAACGCCTCGTAAAAAGCATTGAAGACACTTTTTATGAGAAATGGAATCGCAACGACGTACCAACGATTATAAAGAAGGAACGTGCAAACAAATTGTTATGAAAAAGAGAAAAAGTTACTCGTGCTTTTGACGATCTCAACTTATCGCCGGGCCCGAACAAGCTGCAACTCCATTGCTCTGTCACCGACAGAGATTGCGCGCGACCATATTAACACACACACACCACGAAAATAGAATCACTGCAAAATCGCGGAGCATTTTGTAAACGGTGTGAACGACGGAGGTTATTCCGCTCGCACGCGAACGGTGAACGCAGCCAGCATTCTCGATTTCGTTCAGCTGATTGCTGGCCATCTCGCCGCATTCGTACAATCTGCACGAAATTTACGTTGTGTCGCAATTAATTGTGAAACGAATACGCAATGAAAAAAAAATATGGAAAAATTTAAATCCCTTGGAAAAGTATCGAATAAAATGATTCCACATATGTTTTCGAAAACACGCGGTGAATCCCATCGATATGTCGCCATATTAATTATGCAAATAAAAATATTCTGAAAAATATGTTTTGCATGCAACGTCCTTTTGAGTCGAGTTCTATTTTGCAAAATTCAACTCCTCACACGATAAATCACATTGGCGACAAAGCTCGTGCCAGTTTTCTCCACAAAACTCTCGGCATCTCGCCGCGTCTCTCTCGATAATTGCAAAATGCAACTTGGATTTACAGGATCGTTCGCACTGCTGCTGTCTATCGTTTTGACATTTTTTTAATCAATAAAACGTGGAAATGAAGGCTCAATTTAAAAAATCGTTCAAGTCGAATATTAATTATACACTGGAAATGAAATTTTGTTAAAAATGGTTGATATTTTGTTGAATACGGCCAACTAAATATTTCTTGATAATTTCAAAATTTTGGCAGTATATTTGGTTCCTAATGGAATTGTCAGCAAAATTTACGATTCGAACGACTAAAATTTGCTTCCGAAGAGACTTCGTAGAATATTTCTTGCTGCGATGACACCATTTTTGAGATTATTCAAAAAACGTTTGGTTGAACGTATCGAACAATATATCGATTTATTCCAAAAAAATTTTGTTATCATCGTATTCATAGCTTAATTGGGTTACCTGATATCGTTGGAGATTGTCAACGACGCAAGCGAGCAGGGCATCTCGTCCTATGCTCACCGTTACGTTCAGTATAGGTTCGGCGAATTTTGGCATCGATCCATCTGGAAACAGAAGCAGAGGTTAATAATGTTTCGTTGAATAAATATCAATTTCACTGTAAATATTACACAAACACGTATCATATCAAGTTTTTGTCTGCTACATGCGGGTTTTCTCTCAGTCTCTCGCGTGTTCATTGTTCGAATGCCATCGGTTCTCGACTACACCACTCGACGTTTTAATACAAATGAATTGATTAATCTCTCGCTTCATCCGTTGCAAGCAAAGTGATTGACATGGTGAATATTGCTGCTCAGATATACGATGTGATTACTCTCCAGCGTGTACGTAATGGTTCGATACAATGTTCAGTGATCGAGCATTGGTTGAATAAATCGTAGAATAAAAAGTGTCTCAAAAAACATCTCAATCGTTGAGAGATTCCTTGGTGTTTGAAACTTGAGAAAAAGGTAAATTCCAATTTTTGTATCGAGCCAATACGATGTTGCAGTTTACATCGTTGGGATGCAACGAAATTCCTTTTTTTTCTCAGCGGATCTCAAGATTCTTATTCAATATTTAGTTAGCACAATAAAACGATATTTTTCGAGAACCAAACTCAAAATCGATACGAAACGTTAGATTTTCTGAATTATACAAACAATTGATAGGAAAAGTATTTTTCGTTGGACGCCAACGTTGCGAACTACAATGTGATAAGCCAATAGAATTATTGCTTGCATAATAGAATGGATTCGAAGTGCATCTACTTAATATTTTGTATCCTGTCACGTACATTATCGAGTCACTTGACACAACGAATACATTTTTGCAATAAATATTTCGAGAGCGACCCAAATTCGTTAACTTAAATTATTCTCAAACATTCTGATGTACTCCGACGCCGATCGCATTGTTCTTGGAACTCGAAATATTTCTCAATATTCTTGTTTATTGTTAAAAGGAAATCCAGAATTACGTCTTTATGCAAAATTTAAAGAAATGCGAAATTGAAGGCGCACCACTTCGACATATCCTTCAAAAATTCATGGGAATTATTTTATAGTCGAATTATAAAATGGGATATTTATCCGACAAGGGCTGAGTAGGAGCGAGATCTGCGATGAAAAACCCAAGCGGTTAATCTCTGAGAATATTAAAACATTTTTAAACGAAGCATTTTCGACTTTGTAAATTATAAACGCGCATCCAACAAAATCCATACATCGCGGTCAACCATTTGTGGATTTTACTCTGTAACGACGTCAACAGATTTTCTCTTTTTTTTTCTTGCACACAAAGGTTGATTTTGCTGCGGAGCTACAAACTGGAAGGATCAATACGTTTCCATATTCTCGTAACTCCCGCTCTCGGTACTTCATTTGTCGCCCACCCGATTGAATGAAAATCATGGACGCGATAAATTGGGTACGAAGGATTCTTCGAAAACACTATTCAGTGTCTTTACCTTGTAACGTCTAAATGTCTGAGCACGGTGTCTTGGGCATCGTCGGGGCCATCAGCACCGAAAAAAAAAGATCAGGAACGTCGGATTGAAAATTACATGCACTGATGGTCACTCTTGCATTGTGATTGAAGAAAAATTTGTTGCCAATTAATACAACTAAGGACACGGATCGATCGTTACGTACGGGTCGTTAAAGTTAATTTCCGACAAACGAGAGCAAATTGTAGTCGAATTACTACTTCAACGACGGATTGAAACTTTATCAGATGATAAAAATAGCTGCAGTAAGAATTATTCATGAAAGCGATATTTAATTGTCGTTTGTATTTCGTCTCATTAATTATATTTGTAATGCGCACTTGGCTGCTAAAAATATCGTTCCGATTTTATTGCGATCACCACCATCGACATTAAAATGAAATCAAGACGTCTGCTCGATCGACACAATTACCCAGGAATTACTAATTTCGTGCGAATTTATTTCGGTGTAATTGCGACGGTGGAGTTTGCAATAAAAAGCGAAATAGCTCAACTGGCAAATGTCGTTTCCATTCAATATCAAACGGCTAAATAACTCCAAAATATGGAATAATCCCCATACAACAGTGTGGATCATTGCTCTTGAGTTCCAAGTAACTCTATGGTGAATCCCTCCCAATACTGCTCCATTCAAACTGCCTCTGGAGATGATTAAACTCTGTTCATGAATAACCCATTTATGGAGAATATTGTTTCGTTACGTCGAAATTGAGAGATTTTCATCAAACTCAGCAATCAACGTAATAGCGGGGAAAAAACTTTTGCGAATTTTCATCTCATTTAGTTACGTTTTATCTCCATAACAGAACAAAAAATTCAACGAAAATCTTGAAATTGTTACTCGAAGTATGACAAGATAGTGTCATAACCAAATTTCATAGAAAATGGTCCGTTTATTTTTTAGGCAAAGAGCTTCTTTGCTTCGAGATGCTTAACCTTTCGAGTGCCTATACTGGGTCATTTTGACCCGAACTATTTTCTGTCACCGATCGTTCGGCCCTCACTGACAACGAATCTTTTGACATTTAATTGTCGTTTTCGTCAAAAATTAAATTTAGGGCCACAAACGTCTCCACGAAAAAAAAAATCATATTCACCGGAATACAACGATTTGAAAAGTGCCTTGGGTCAAATTGACCCAATATGCTATTATAGGGGTGTGCACTCGAAAGGTTAATAGTCCATGTGTGCATGAGGAATCGTGCATGCGTGTGGTGATCAGTACACCACAAAAGTTTGACAACCAACAACTATCGGAATCGTACGAAATCGTACGCTTGCCCAAGCGGGCAGTAACTCTTGCAATAGTGATTCTGACATAAGATTCTTAAAAAATATGATGTACAGCATCCATGAATTTACAACTCCTCTCATGATATGCTGTCAGACTTCCGGAAACACTGACAACAAATGACGTAGATATCTCGGTTAACAAGCATTGGAGAAGCTAGTCAACTAGAAGCTGACTTACTATTCTAGAATTTCGTTGAAATTAATAATGAGCTACAAACATTTTGTGAATTTATTTACTTTGAAAGTTATTTCCCTTCTTTGCTCAATTTGCCTAGATTTTTGTAGCTCGTACTAATGAAAATTGACATCTGACTGGTTCGTTTCATTGCGGTGGTGTTACAAGACTGCTTGTTTCATGGGATATCGAACTTTGCACCAATTTTCTTGGCCAAATGTAGGACGCGCCCAGAACGAGGAAAATCAATACTACACAACGAAAAACAATGATACCTCGTTATGCAACTTTTTTCTGACTGATTACTACGGATGAGAGAAAATGTATAGCATCAAATCGATTGCGGATTGCACTTGAAGAACGTCGTGATATTCAAAATTGCAGGGAAATCGCAAAGGTACTCGAAGTAATGAAAACAAAAAGGAAAATTCAACGATAGAGAACCTAAAAGTTGTCTCGTTGCTTTCTTCCAGTTTGCCAACATTTGATTTTTTTTACTTGACCGTTTTATTGAGAACTGCAAACCCTAATGGTTAGCGTTAGATTTTAATAACATAATTAACACAACAATTAAAAAACGTTAGAATCACGACAACTGTTATCTTGAAACTGAACAGCAGCTGAACCGAAAGTATCGAGTTTGCTAGTCTCATAAATAATGGATAACCCGATAACCATCCAAGCGACCACCTGTCAAAATGTATCGCAAATCAAAATCCATCCTACTGGGGAAGGGTATAATTAATATTTGTCGTATATTTTACGATACATATAATTTCAAGCATGAATTTATACATATGAATATTTTATGTAAATTTGCTGTCAAGTTCATGAAAGGAGAGCCAACGCGTGGATTCGATTTCGACAAATGCTAAACGCAAGCGATTCTCGTACCCTATGTGACACGATATATTTGAGACAAGCCCGCAGCTTTTTACGGTCTGGCTGAGCACTGACTAATTCTACTTGAAAATGTACGACAAGTAGTTACAGCCACGAATGGTCTGGCCTCATTCCTTCTCAAAAGATTTTCAGCTGTCTGGCTGGGTGAATAATAATGATGGGAAAATGTTAGTAAATCCGAAATATATTGACATACAATAAAACGAACATTATGCATCATTTATAAAGCAACTCAAACAGGTTACATTTGGTGGATCATTAACGTTTCTGTGTTTTTTTTTTTTTCATTATTTACATTAAAATAGGGGAATTGTACAAATTGCAAAATGATTAAAAATCACTCAAAGTAAAAGCTGAATGAATAAAAATAATATTTGAAAGATAGAATGAACGGATCATTTTTCTTGACGTTCTACACTTTCCACACACACCCCTCTAAATCCAATGGCTCCATTACTCATGATTACAGCTCGTAAATCCCTCTTTCTCGCCTTCCTACACAGGGTACAACACCGTTTGCCAATAACTGTATAACTATGACAATATTTCGCTTGACAGCTGCCTGACGATAATACAAGCTTTGAACACTCCCTCGTTTTCTCTATCCACCCCGTCCGCCCATCACCTGCTGTTCTTGTTGCCTTTGTGAAAATGAGCTTTCTCCTTCGACTTAAAGTTTCTGTGATGCCAAGTCCTGTTTAATCTGCCAGCTGCCATAAGGCAAGTGGCAGACGTGAAGAGACGTTTGACTTCTATTAGTTTAGGCGTAGTGACGATGAAGCAATAAATAATGAGAATCCCATGAGTCTTTTCTTTTCTCATGTGTGAATAACCAGAAATTCTTCCTGCTCGATGATCGAGAGTTTCGAATCGTAGTTTATACCTTAACTTCCGTGGAAGGATAATTCATATCCTTTAAATTTATCCTCCTCCGGGGCTAGTCCCATGAACCATGACTACAATAAAACTACGTTTGGCTTGTGTGTATATGTATATGTGTATGGATGTATATACACAGACATACAATAACACGTGAGCGAAGAAATAGACACAAAGGAAAGAGGCTGAGAGAGAATAAGACGACGAAGAAAAAAGTGCGGAAAAAAATGGTTGAACCGGGTGAGAGAGCTGCTCTCTGGCGCACAAGAGAAGGCGGAAAGTTTTGCATGAAATTAACGTGGGAAAAATTACTGCCATTACCAGGCTTTGAGAAGGAAGGGGTGAAGAAGCTGCAGTTGGGAACGACGCTCTATACCGAGACTGAAAATGACTACACTCGTGCATACACACACACACATATAATGTGCGAGCTTTTGAGGGGTGAAATTGGTTGTGGACGATCCTCCGGCTTATTTCTTCCCTTTTCTGGTTATAATACTCTGCTCTGGTATATCTGCACAAACCATACCCCTCTCTTGCTCTCCTTTCCACTCTGCTTTCCCTCCTACACCTTATACCTTTCCCTGTATAACTATGTCGTCTGTAATTATGAGTGTTCCTGTGACTAATTCAATTTTGCCCATCTGGATAGCGATTTGCAGACGCAGCATAAGCTCGTAGGTAACTACGTTCTCTCTATATGTGCCCTACGCTCTGCAACGAGCTTGCAACATTCTATTGCAGTTGTACGAACTAGATGAAGAACGGCTTATCTATTTATCGTTTATCAACACACGAGAAAATACGTAATCTCGACGGTTCAACGTATGGAAGGATGTTCATTCAGTCCTCACGTTCAGCACCAACAATCTTCTCGAAAATCCACAATTAGTTATCGACTGCAAGCTTTTTATGAGACTTTATTTACACGTCTTGGTGATAGGGAACTTTCGACAACGATAAAGTTTCGAATACGAAAGGTCAAGCTATTCTTTTCACTGGCAATGTTAAACTCAAGAAATAATAAAGATTCAGAAATCTTGAAATTTATACTCGTTTACTTTTCAGCTCAGACATCAGCTGATAATTTGTTCCAGACAAAATCAAAATATAATTTTATTTTCCGCGTGAAATTCCTGGAATTCTGATGAATCGTATTCATTAAAATCATTTTTTGCATTAATGCAGATTTTTTTTTTCTTTAATACAAAATTGAACTTTACGATATAAAAATAAAAAATGTAACGATTTTTGGAACGCCCATCGTTCGTAAACGACCCTGCATACTTGAGTGCGACCGAAAAGGTCGAATAGTGTTTGACATGGTATGCACACTGTAGCATAATAAACCGAAACTAGATGTCGAATGAAATAGTTTGCACGGGATAACTTTCGTGTGGACACACATGCAACCTGAGCATATAGTAACTTGGCTCTGCATACACATTCGTGTGTTCAAGTGTGTGAGTGTGAAATACATATATACAAACGTTCAACGGCCGCGCAAGCTTGGAAACTATATTTATCAAAAGATATGCACACACTGCTGCATCACTTTCGAACTGAATCAGCGAATCTACTAGATCGCTCCAACGTATTCCTACCTATAAACGATTCCCATACATAGCTCGCTCTTCCTTTAACGATGAGGCAGTTTAGCCAAACATAATGTGAACTCGGACCACTAGGCTACGCTATTCCTCATTTTAAAAAAAAGTTTGATCCGCACGGAGAGGAATTTATATCACAAATTACTATGCCACATAGTTTTCTGGTGACAGTATCGACCCTGTGAGAAATTTGAGCAGAAACATAGTAATGTTTCATCTGAAATTGGGCGAAAAATGTCAAATTTCCGCTATTTCCGATAGAATTTTAATAAAAATTACTAAATTTTAAAAATTAAAAATTTACTAAAATTATAGTAATTTTTTATATAAATTTCTCCCCGTGTTTTCTCAGTGCAGTAAATTCCGATATTGGAAAATTACACGATTTAGAGTATCCAGCAAATATTAGGAAAATTTCTACTCTATTAAACATCTAGCGTTATCGAGATTATGGCTCTTGAAAAAAAATGGAAAAAGGGTGCAGCAAAAAAAATAAAAATTAAATGCCCAACAGACTGTTTGCATGTGATTATCGTCCGAAAAAAATGGTCGATGTTACCGTAACTTTTTCAAGTGTTTAAAGTACCAAAAGAAAACTTCAATAAAATTGATGCCCGTCATTTAATTTTCTAGAATGTTCTCGTACATGCAGGACTGTCAATACAATCGATTTCTCAATGTTAGTACGAACATATCGGATGGTCGATACTGTTCAAGGTAACGCGAGTTCTTCCATTATGGAAACCATTTTTTCAACGGATTAACGGTCTCGATTACGAATAACGACAAGTACGTTTATGTCCTTGTTACCGCAGAACGTGCAGCGCGAATACGATATACAAATCCTAGTCTGGAAAATCATCCAGTTGATTCAACTAGAATCTAGTTCCGGTACAGTCACGTTCAAAATTTGACCCTTGGGTTATGCTTTGCGGAACATGCATACAATCTGCGGAATCCTCAAATTTATTGTTTAACAAAAATGTTAAAATATCGAAACTTTAGGAATGAATTTTTAGATTAAAGTTGAAAATTCTAAAAATGACTTCGCTTTCCATTTCGGATAGTAATTGGGAAAAAAAATATAAAAACTTTGCCAATACGTTTTGGGATTACTCCGTTAATTGTGAAATTTTGGACACATATTTCCATTATTTTTTCGAAATCTTGATCATAATCCATTCTAGTGCGAAATTCAGAGTTTAGAAAATTTGTACGAAACGCTTTGGAGAGGACATTACGTTAAATTTTGAAGACGGTTGAATAAAACATTTGTTTCTGTAACGTAAAACATTCGAAGTCCGAAAGCTGAACTCTGGTTGATAATTATACGTTTTTTTTTTTTTTTATAGTTAGAGTTACATACATCAAAGAATTTGAAATGCTGGGGTTTAATTTATGCAACTGTATCGCCTGTCGGCTTAAATATTTTGTAATCATACGGTATTCTGGGACCATTAACTTCATTCCTTTTTGTACGTCCTTCTTCTTCATGGCGTGATAATTCCAACAGAGGGAGGGATAATAATGCATACATTTTTGTTACTTTTTTTCTTAATTACCGAAACACCGATGCTATCACGATTTTCGTTTCTCGAATCTCACGATCTTGTATTTTAGGTATTAAAAAGTGAAGAAAAAAAAAAAACAGGAGAGATTTCCTCGCGCGCGACTACACGACTGTCCGAGATTATTTTATTTTACGTTTCTTTTTCGTTGTTCATATTCATGCCGTTGCTCGAGCACTTTGTCTTCTTTCTTGCCAGCCAACACGCTTTCTCTCTCCTCCTCCTCTCACTCTCTCTCTCTCTCTCTCCGTCTCTCTTTTTCTCAACCTCGTCCTCGTGCAAACTCTTTCGCGAAGAGTGTCGAATAAGTTTAGCATTTTCCTCTTTCCATCGGTCTCTCTCTCTCTCTCTCTCACGCTCTCACTCTTTCTCTCTCTCTCGTTCTCTCTCTCGTTCTCTCTGTTTCCTTTTCATTCTCTTTTGGGCATCTACGTTAAGTAAAAATATTCACTCCTTCTCTCATCCCCTTAGCTCGTTCCGCTACTACGTTCGTGATAATATCATCCGTCTACCACAGTCGTGCTCGCGATCTTTTTCTCGGATTTATGATTTCACGAATCGAGAATCAATTTCGAGGCAGATCAGAAAAGAAAAGACTTTGCGAAGCGAACGTGGCAAGATTTCTACGCGACGGTAAGGCCAACTCATCTGCTCGAAAGGACGGTGAGGTTTCGGACACTTCGTAAGGAAAGATAACGATTTATCGAGCAATTCGGACATTATTTCTCTTCGCATTGGGAAATCCGGATTTGCTCGAATGGAAATGCAAGTTTGACCTTTATTTCTCATACTAAAATTGTCTTTTCGAACAAAATTCAATTACCGGAGTTAATTCAGTAGTATTCATTAATATTTCGATGCACGTATTTTTAGCTTCTATTGCTCTCAGTTAATTCGCTCCACGCAACTTCACACGTTTGCCGCAGTATTGACCCGAAATTTCCCAAATTTTGAAAGCAGCGTAAATATCATAAAATCATACTTAAGGTATTACGAACCATGGCTCCTGCATTAGATTATGGAAGAACTGATCCTGACTAGCAACATATCCGCAATTTCATTCGCAACTTTGCACATTCAGCCGGAACTTTCTGACATATCCACCAGCCAAAGTTTCGACTTCTGACACGCTGGGCGATCACGCATTACCTTTTTCGGAACTATAATTTTTGCAGAAACTCCGGAAGACTCAGTAAAAAATAATCGGAATGAAATAAAAACAAGTTTTTTTTTTGTGACGCAATTCTGAAACGGCATAAAAAAAAGATACTTCGGAAAACCCAGTAAAAAATAATCGGAATGAAATAAACACAGATTTTTTCTGTGACGCAATTCTAAAACGGCACGAAAAAGGACCATGCTTGCTGTATGAACGACAATTCTGAATCATCGGCCAGTTTTATGAGGAATATTCTCATTTTTGGCGATGAAATTTGTCTTCACTTCGTACCAGCCGTGGCCTGGAGACACTCTCTTGTTTTTTTTCAGAAACTAAAATTTCCTTGACACATTAAAAGATCGACCGATCGTGTCAAATCTTAACCAGGACATGCTACCCGAATCGCCGGACTATATTTTTTCCATTCTTACGTCAAAATGCAAATTTTGGGTAAATTGTGCAATTATTAATTTAATTATTCATTCATTAAATTATCTATTTGTGAAATTATTTATTTAATTATTCATTCATTGAATTATTTATTTTTAATTCTTTCATAAAGTTTAATTCTCATGTAGTGTTCCTGTCTGTATCTGCGGTTTTGCGGGTAATAGTTGAGCGAGCAACCCCCCAGTGCAAGAGTATAACGTGAGAAATGATATGCACGTGTGCATTCGTATAAATCGAAGTGTAGGAGAGCTTGACTTTTAGTGGAAAGGTTGAATTATTTTGTGTCGTGAAAGAGAAAAAAATTTCGTCGAGAACAAATAATAATTGTTGAAAGTTTAAGAATTTGGTCTGCGGAGCGAAAAAGCGCAGAATTCTTTCGTATCGAGTGTTTTCTTTGTCTTCAAGTAGATTGTCTTTGGTTCTATCGTTCATTGTTGCTTCGTGCAATCGAGTTATATTTTCAACTCCACCGCTCGCTCTTCTTCCATTAATGTTTTTTTTTTTTTTTTATTATTTTTTTTTCATTTCATACACGTATACTTTCTTCTTTCTCTCTCGCGATTCGATTTTACTGCGAGACATCGGCGCCATCGGGGTCGACCTGAGCGCGTTGGCAAACTTGATCGCCAAGACCTCACTCACTCTTTCTTCCAACCTGATACTTCCCTCACTCCCTTGACTTTTCGTATGTATATATTGGCATATACATACGTATATACAAACACGATGCTCTCTTTATATATGTCGCTGTATATATATACCCCCATTTATAGAAATATATATATACCTTCGATTTCTCGCCTTTCATCGTAATTTGTGTACCCAGCCTTGGTGAAAAGAGATTCCCAAGGCAATTGCGGAATATCGTGTCATCGAGCGCACGTGGATCGAATTACAATCAGTACGTATATATCCCATAGTGAGGGCGAAAAAAAACGAAGCTAAGGGAAAGGGAGGACAAGATCAATTTCGTTCCGTTAACGAGAACGATGTCTGATGTGAAAAACATGCTAGCTCATATTTTTCTTTGCCAGTGGTGGGCGCGACGAGTACACGAAAAAGAAAAAGAATCACGTGCATCTTTAGACACGACCGTCCGCTTCATCATGGGGGTGAGGTTGGGAAAAAAAAAACAGATCAGGGCTTGGCGGCGTTCGACTGTGTATGATTGACGGTTTCCGTTGTACGAAACACAGACAACGCCAATCATTGCGATCTTTTATTTTCGACATTAGCCAATGACCCTGCGATGGTGTTTGGATTTTGTAACGCGCCAATGCTAACGTGTCTCACGCGATCACCATAACCCCCCGAAATATCATAAACGAATAAGTGTTGAATATTTTTTATGCTCGATTATTATACACACTCGTCCCAGTTGGTTAATTCTGTAAAAGCTCAGCTACACAATTTCCTTTTTCATATTGTCCAGCCGAACGTACACGAGGCTGTCCGATTAGTCCAGATGCATGGAAAGGGCATTGTGCCCACTGCGTCAATATCCGCAGGGATGATAATATATCGACAGCGTATATACGATATTAACCCTTGGCAAAGAAAGTCTTTTTTCTCGAGTTCTTGGATATCGAGGAATCGAGAAAAATAAGGGGTGATGTTTTTTCTTTTATTTTTTTACTGTTGTCACGAAATACATCGTAATATTACACACAAGTTTACCAGAGAGTAGGAGAGCCCTCCAAGAGGGCGGTAGACATTACATACTTGGATGGCGAATTGCTGCCAAGAGGGTTCAAGCATCAACGTCTCACTCTCTAGCTTTCTCTATGTCCATCGTTTTATCGATCGGAGACAAACCAAATAAAGGGATTGGTCTGGCTACAATATGTCATGGATTCTACGAATATATGGCTCTGTACATTATTGCAGATATTAATTGCATATGTTCGTATGAGTGTATAATCATAACGTTGAGCACTACAAATTATTGCAACATTCCGTAGCTTCTGATAGAGTAATGATCTAGATAAATGCGATTTATCTATACGGCAGATAGACTCACGATTGTCGTTATCCTCTACCGCATCCAATGGCAGAATATGATGATTTGATACTCCACCTAAAATATCCAAGTTTCTCGTTCGCCGTCCTGCAACACAAAAGTATACAAACCCTTAAATAAATTGCATCAACGTTTGTACACTGAGAAAACACGGGGAGAAATTTATATCAAAAATTACTATGCCACATAGTTTTCTGGTGACAGTATCGTCCCTCTGAAAAATTTTAGCAAAAACATAGTAATTTTTATTGAAATTCTATCGGAAATAACGGAAATTTGACATTTTTCGCCCAATTTCAGATGAAACATTACTATGTTTCTGCTAAAATTTCTCACAGGGTCGATACTGTCACCAGAAAACTATGTCACATAGTAATTTTTTATATAAATTCCTCTCCGTGTATACGAGGCCTGTTTCAATTTCTAGTATTCGATTCATTCACTAAATGTGTAATCAATTAATTATTTCATATTCCTCTTAATCAAATGTCAATCTGTACGTCCATAAACTTGGATGTAATTATGAACTTTATGTCATACAAGTCTGTAGTCTGTCGAAGGATATTCGCCTTTGTGTCTTTTTCTCAATACTCATGAGTAGAAAATCACTCAACGGATTTCAATAAATCTTTTACGATCGAGAACATTACGCGGCCAGAAAAAACGGGCGCAGGGAGAAACTCATTTTTTGTTTGTTTTTGAAAGGGAAAAACGATCTTGCATGGGTTGGTGGTACGCGACAAAAATTATAGTCAATTATTCGGAGTTGATCTTTGGAAATTCGTGTCTCGCTGATGAA
>JBAJMU010000001.1:16459172-16502883 GCA_037952995.1 Hyposoter didymator | reverse complement strand
CCCCCCCCCCCCCCCCCCCCCCCCCCCATTCAGACCCTGATACTTGTACATGCAGAAAAAAACGCTTCCTGCTGCTGGTGTCGCGGTCAGTGCAGAAAAATGACATATTGCCCCGTTTGATTGAGTTTCGCGAGAAATGAGAGAAATAAATTGGGGACAGGCACAAGCGAGGCTGAGAGCAAATGACAGCACTTTTTACTGCACATCCTCCGCGTTTATCAGAGATTTGAGTAATCCGGGAAATACCGACAACTTTCCCCCATACACTTGTCCGTTCTCTATTTCATTTTTCCACAAATCTCACCCTGCGATATTTCTCACTTTTCTCGACGCTTTCCTTCTGCTTTCAAAATTCTGTCGATCTCCCGTGATTTTTTCTCCGCTTTAAATTTATCCACTCAACCACATCGTTCTCCACCCTTCGAATTTCCTGGGGGATAGACCTGCAACCATACTTTATCGCAGTATAGTGTGTGTGTGTGTGTTGCTCGGACTCTTTTTCTCTCTTGCTTCGTCTTTCCCACGACGTCATATACTCCCTGCTTGTTAACCGCTCCAGAGAAGGTCGTGCTCGCTCGTGGCAAGACTCCAGCCCGTAGGCTACACACTGAGACCTCGTCGCGGGTATATGGGCGAAAATTTTTCAACGGAGAAGTCGCTGCCCGTCGGTTTTTAAGCAAAACGAAGAGACACACGCCGTGTACGAATTATGAAGAAAAAATGACCAAACCTAGAGACTCCTCGCGATTTTCTACTTCACGATGTGCATGTGGACTGCATATAAAAAATATATACGGCGATATTTATGTTCATATGCTACTAGTCGCTTTGCTACTAAAGTTCACTACCCTCTAGGAATCCCCTTCGAGACCACAAAGTTTATGACGTGTGCGTTCTTTCCTCTTTCCACCGTACAATCTCCCTTTCTCTCTCCCTCTCTTTTCATATCGGTGGATCGGTTGATCAAATGAATAGGCAACAAAGTGCTGCCTTTAACGTTGATTCGTATTGAAAAAATTATATTCCCAACCTCGTTCCCAACACTTGGTTGCTTCAAAAGAAAAATCGCAAATAAAGCTAAAAAAAATATGATCCCGAAGTTATGTGCAAAGCTTGATATATGGGGCAGTGCATTTTTCGTGTAAGTCCGTGCAATGTTTACAAATAACGGTAGATTTTTTTTTGATGAACGAATATTTGCATAGCTCGGGATTTTTTTATCGTGTTAATGGGATTATCATCTTTTTACTCGATCAAAAATTTTTTTGAGGCTTGGATGTGCGAGGAGGATATAGGTATGCGGGACGAGTGTGAAGTGAAATTAGTGACACGCTTATAAAAAATCAAAATAAAACACGTGAAAGCTTTTTGGCTTTGTGGGAATCCAATAATTTTCGCGGGACACATATGCAGAAGGAAAAGGTAAAATTTTGTAGACGCTTATATAAAAATGGTGAAAGCTTTTGGGTTGGACGATTCGTAAATCCCATCAGGAATTTGTTGGTTTTTTGGATTTTTTGACCCATTTCGTTCATCCGAGTTACGCTTTATTCAGGTGGACGCTTTTTTATATACTTTGCAAGCTTTTTACCGTACGAAAGTGCACATAGAAAAACTCGCGGATCAATAAACGTAGCTATGACTATGCATCGTGGACCGTTCGAATATGAGAATGGACGAGCGCCAGAGTCTACGTTTGATCCATAGCTATAATACACATGTCGCATGCGGACAAATATGAGCAAGTGAACGAATGCTCTATAGGTATGTATTTTGAGGAGAATGGCGTCCAGAGCATGCCAGGCTACCGTAGAATAAATGGGGTTTGGGAAGAGCCAGGGATGAAAAGCGGATCGAGGCAAGTTACGAACGAGGGAACGCGGAAACAGCAGGCAAAGAGGGGAGAAAGGTGAAAAACCGGAAGCGATATAAACTGGTCATTCGTCTCTTTTAAAAAGAGTTTCAAGTCTGCACACACGCATATACCTATGGCTTTCATACACACACACGTACAATGTGGAATTGTCACATTTCTATTGGTCCACACTCACAAACACATTGACAAAAATCCAACAGAGACCATATTCTCCACTGCTATATGTACTGCACAGATCCCTTCTATCTCATCTGCAAACGTACATTCCACCCATGATTCGGAGATACTTTTATTTTATTGTTTTTTTTTCTCCACTGAATAAAAAACCAGGCTCATTGTTCTCACTTTCAAATTTATCGATATCGAGAGCTCGTCGTTTTTTGCTCTACGCTCCGTTGAAAACTGGCCGGCTGCTCCCATGTATAAATATAACATTCGAATAATTTTAGAATCATCGCTACGATTGGCAATTCAATAGCCAAAATTGAAGATGGAACGAGCCAATAGTTACGACGATATACCAGTAGCTTGCTCGATGATTCCTACGCATACGCATAGTAATGGCGAGCAAAATCATACCTCTGGGAGGTACAAATATACGGACGTCTTCACCGAGAGCAACTTCGCTCCTCAGATCGATTGTGAGAATTTCATGTTCATCATCTATACCATTCGATGACATTTACATTTATATCGACACGTTGAATAGAATACCGAACAAGGAGAAATTTATATTTATAGACACTAACCCTGTCACGCATTCAAACGTTTCAAATATTCTCAAGGCTTGAGCTGCAAGTTTGCAGTCCCAAAAAAAACCCTGCAACCCTGCAGTTTGTACCAATTGTTACGACACAACGATTCAGCGCATTACACACGTGGAGTCTTATCCGAATGCATTTCTGTTCAGTTATTTCAAGACCCTCATACGTTCAAATATCGAGACCGATCCTCTCGAATGTACTGACTCGTTTCAACATACGAATTCTCCACCTCGCCGCTACCCAACACTTTATTTTCGATTCAAACTGTTCATTACAATTTATTTAGAAAATCATGATCGCTTAGAGGTAAAAAAACGTAACAATACGACGGGTCATAAACGACCCCAATTTTGAAAAATCCATATCTCCGGAAAAATTGAGCGGAGGGGGTTCCACTTGGGCTCATTTTTTTTTCGTTTTTTAATGCAGGATCGCGCGAGCCTGGGGCAATTTTGCTTGAAGTCAAAAATTTTTTCAAAAATTCGGTAAAAAGATAAGAAATGGGAGAATGAAGGGAGAAAGGGCGCAGGATTTAAAATCGTCCGGGGTCGTTTTTGACCTCAGGTTACCCCGTTCTAGGGTTAAAACAGCTGGTAATCACAAATGTATACTTTCTTGATATTGGGCTGCTGACGTCGTCAGCGTGACGTTGTGAAGCTAATCGTTAGGTCCAGTTGCAGAAATTTGGATACAACTGGCAGAATTATTTTGTAATTTGGGTGTCAAATCTTACAAATTGAAGGAAGATTAAAATTGTTTCGTATCAAGTGCACGGTTTGCAAAACAACTGACTCAAGAAATCGTGCGATCTCTGATTGGCAATATCATGTGAATACGTGATGGTAAATCTATCTCAATCTTTGAACGCGGTTCGTGCCCTGAGTGTCTATGCAAAATATAAAAATGACAGATCTGTGAGAAATAACGTTTTGAGCAGAGCATATATGCATGTGACCTTGCAAGATATTTTTGCATCGATAACGGAGACTGAATGAATAAATAATTACAGTGATTGTTGGAGTGAACGATTTGCATCCGCAGCGAGGAATTAAATTGAATGGGAAAATGAAAAAATTTGTTGAACGAACGAAATGTTACATTTTGGCGCCTGTGGCCCCAAGATTAGTTGATCCAACGACAATCTCGTTGATCCAACAACTCTCTTTTCTCTCAGTCTCGCTAAGTGGAAGCTACGAATGAATATGTGCTTGTAAACGGACGCGGCCACTCGGTTGGTTCAACGTCTCGGTATGGCAATTGTTTGGGGCTTGAACCGCAAGCACAACTTTTATATATACAAATAGCCGAGTGGAGCTTACATTGAATGAATGAATAAATGGCAAATGCGAGCGAGTTCAACTTCTCCGGAGAGTTACGAATGCGGAACGCCCAGTTGGAGCCACAGTCGTAGTTCCATAAGCGCACGTATATCGTTGTACATTTGTCGATGTGTTGGCGCAGGCTTGGCGAGAATACGAGAGTAGCGATAAATCTACAAACACGTTGGCTATATAGAAACAAATATGTGTATAATTTTCCATATCGAGAGCCCATAAGAGGTAAATAGAGAGTCAGGTCTGCGAGTTTAGCATAATTAACGAGTAATTGTGCCAAACAGGCCAATATTAACAGCAATTGCAATTCCAAGAGTTCTCGATCATGATGTAATTGTAATTAAACGGTAATTTACACGGAGGAAATATTGCTTCGATGTACGACATTTACTCGTCAACTTTGTGTCTGACGCGCTCATAGCAAGGAGTAAAAAAAATTGTTGCAGGAAGAAAAAACAGGACAAAGAGAAAAGATTCGATCGGGGGGGTAGAAAAAAATCAACAGTACGGTCGTGACGGGATTTGGTAATAGCAGGTTGAACGCGAGGAAGAGGAGCTGTCTGTCGAATATCCCCTAATTCTGATAAGAAAACACAACGAGAGTTTCTAGCTCCTTAGTCTGAGAGCGAGACTTGCATACATATACGAGAGACTGCATGCGGACCTTGTTACTCGTCGAAGGTACATTCCGACTTTTTCTTCTTTTCCTCTTTTTTTTCCGACATTTATCCATGTATTCTTTTTGTTTTCCAGAGGTAAGGATTGCTGGCTTTCCTCCGAATAAAAGAACAACTTGTTTATCGGCAATGGAACTCACTGATACGCCAACGAGTACATACTTTTTTCGTGCCCCTTACCCTGTCTATCACTCTCTGCTTCGGCATGTTACGAGATTCGCGAGGGGTTGAAAGCTGAGCTTTCAATGTATACTACGAATGTCCCTCGTCTCTATCCAGTCTTCACACAATAAAATAATACATGTGCTAGACCATTTTTACCTTCACGAACATACACTAACCCCTCCTGACTTCAGACTTTGCTATATTCTAAAGAAGTGGAGAAATAGAGCAGGTAAGACAGGTAAAAGCATGGTCGTTACTGCCGTCTTAACCAAATTCTACTCACGTACTCTTTCGGTCGTTCAGGGGGGCTGTAAGGGTTTCGAGGTAGATTCGTGTACTTTCCCCCTCTTCGCAACGATGCCACGCAATTTATCCCGAATGGCATGCCATTAAGACAGGATTCCTGCGTTCACGTCTTTTTTTTTTCTTCTCCTCTGTTCAGCCCGCTCGTTTTCTTTTCTTCTTTTTGTTAAACCTTTTGAAACATACCGACCTCCCGGTTTTTTTTTAAATCTCCAATGATGTAAATATTTTATGACGGTCCGTTTTTCAGTCGGAAAATTCGTAAAAAACGGCGCTCCTCCTTTTAGCAGTGATTTTATTTTTCTCGAGCACGCCATCCACCCAAGTGACACTCCTCTCGAACCGTCGAACCTCTCGATGTAAAAGATTTCCCCATGGACGAACCGCATAATTATGGGAAATGATCTATTCGCCTTGCATACAGACGAGATAAATTTATGGTAACGTTCGACAAGATTATTTTGCTGATGATGCCAAACGGAAACCCATCGCCAGACGGAATGCAGAGATTGCGTTATTCGTCGGTGCGAGAAAGCTCGGGCGTACGAGCGTATATAGCTCGGAAGATCGACTGGCCACTTGATCCTGCGACCACGCTCTTTTCAACCTCCTCGCATCTCCCGAAATATATATATTTCGAGTAATTCAAATTAGCCAGAATTTTAAATACTCTTTTTCTCTGCAACATTCTGCTCTTTCGTTTGTGAAAAAAAACTTCCAGAACCAACTTTCAGCATTAGCAGAAAAATACAGCGAATTCAGCATTTTGTTTCTCGTATTTTTTACTGGAGACACGAGAGTTTTTCGTCTGTAAATACAATAATTTTTGCATTAGGTCGTTGTTATTGTCATCGGCTTTTTAGCAACATTTTTTACAACTTTGCCAGTTCAATTTCACGAGGTACGACGATTCCGTACATTTTTGGAAATCACTTTTTCCTGAGTTGGAACGAGCGAAGCAATGAAGCTGCACCACAGCTCAAGCGTGCGGTGGAAAGCTGGGAATATGACTGACTGACTCTTCACTATAATTGACAGTTATATGCAAAACAATAAATATATATATTGAGGGAAGGATTTTTCCCTCGCCCTGCTCCCTTTTTTATCACAAGTATCCGCAAGTTCTGGTGAGAACCTCTTCGAATGCTTTAGGTTGGCCCTCGAATGACTCTTCTCCCTTTTCCTCGCTGGAGCCCAGCCCGGAGAGCATGAAGGAACGACTTTCAAACTTTTCGAACGTTCCCTTCAATGGAACCTCTTCCTGAACGACATGGTTCGTCCTCTCGTCGAGGAGATTCCATCCTCATTCAGTCCTAACTACTTCAAATGAAAACAAAACACAATGGGTGAACCTGATGTGCTTGTAAGCTTTCTCTGCAATATTCCTTCCGCTGTGTGGCTGTATACAAGTCGAGTTCGTGGACCATTTTACGACTGAAGCAAGTTGAATGAAGCGATAATTCTCAGAGCACTTTGATACTTTGTTCCTTTCTGTATCCTTTATGCTTCGTTTATTCCTGCAGGAACACCATTGACTTCCAGTGACAATTTTAAAATATCAATCTAATTTCTTCCAGATAACTCGCCTGAAAACTTTTTTTAGATGAGTCCTCATTTTCCTCATGGAAAAGTGCTTGAACGGGATATTGCCATGGCATTTGTAACTTTTTCAATAAGCTTCGGATCTGATTTTATTTGTATCACGATCGTGAGAATCCTCAGAAATATCAAACCAGCAAGGTCGTTCGTGTGACACTGAAACGTGTATGAAAAATTAATAAACTTTGAATTTTCGAACTTTGGATTCGTAAGTAAAAAAAAAAAAGCATTTGCAAAAATGTATCGATTAAGATTATGAAATTATTGAAATTCAGATTTAAAAATAATTGAAGGGGTAATTATAAATGCAGCACGCAGGCCGAGAAAATATTGGAATCGTCTGTGACGGCTTGAACACTGTACGCGGGGACATGGGCCTCGTAACATCGCGAGTATCGAAATCTTGGTTTTAATTACCGGATTGTCCTTAATTATCAGCTTTAGGAAAGGGGTCATAAAAGAATAGCCCGATCCTTTCATTTTCCTGGTCGTAAAAGCAGGATTCTCGCGCGAAAAGATCGGTTAACCCTTAATTTCTCGTATCTGGCTAAAATTCAATTATCTACAGGAGTTCTGTAAGTCATCACCCTTTGGCGAACCATTTCCGGGGCAATATGAGGGACGGGTATAGGTTTTACCGTTAAAATATCATTGTGGCGACCCTTGAAATGTGAAAGCCAAGAGAATGAGTATGAACAAAGGAACAAATGACAAGTATAGAATAAAAAGAATTTGAAGAAAGGGAAAGGAATAAGAGAGAAAAAGATAGATCAGTAACCCAAAGAAATCTAGCCAATCGCTACATTCGCAGTTTTCTTTCACCCATTGTCTTCCGCATGACAACGAGAAAAAGGAAAAAAACAAAGGCGAGCACGACGCCGATTATACCCGAGGGAACAAAAAACTAATTGACGTAAGTAGGGACTTGGTCCATTATTCTTTATCCACGTTCAAGCTTGCAGTCGAAGTACTTTTCCCTCATTCAACTCTTCCGTGGAAAGCAATTCTAAAAGTGCGGACTGTATTTTTTTCAAGCCTCGAACAATTGTTATAATTTATAAAAATGTTGCAAAGAGACAAGCTTACAACTCCTGTTCGACGATGCAAAAATCTGCTCTTCTCCACGAATACTATTTTTCGGATGCTTAACGTGGTTTGGACGAACGTGATTCTTAGCAATTACTAAAAGATTTGGAGCCAGCGTGGCGAGAAACGAAAAGAAAAAAAATCATCGTGGAAATGCCCGTAGTGAGCAGGAGATACGATGATGGGGAGTCAAGCATGGATATTAATGGTTTCCGCTTTGTAGAATCTCACGCTTGGGTGAGGTTAACGATGACCCCTAGCGAATCGCACATGGGAAATAAGGGTGGGCAATCTGCGGATCTCTGTGTGCGCGCTCGAGTGGTCGGGGCGTATCTCCACTTTCAGGCTGGAAAAACGACGGAGGGCCTGAAAAAGGGTCTTCTCCGCTGAAGCATTGTGGTGGTGGTGCGGTATGGGCGGAATCCGTTAGGGGTAACAACACTATATACATGTATGCATGTCTATACACATTGTTGAAGAAGCTTTCCTAGCCGAGCTCGCTGCGAAAGGTTCACTCGGACGAACAGAACCAAAGGAGAATGAGAACATGCACCTCGAGCGCGAGAAAGACGATGGTTTGTTTGTCTATGTGTATATACCCTCATTTATGTGTTCATGGCTGTCCCATAAATCTTGAGTATTGTCTGGCTCGTCACGAATCTATGACGCCTCCACAATCGTGAGATAAGTTATCCAGACGTCGTCCAAATTGAAATAAAAATAAGATGAAAAATCTGGACAAGAACGCAGATTAATTGATTCGTATCGTTGGCTTCGTGCAACTTGTATATTTGTTTCAGTCTCGTCTCACGCTGGAAAATAATAAGAAAAAAAAAACTAAAATAACGAAGAATACCAAAGTACCGTACCGAGACCAAAAAACTGTGTGAAATTCCTTTCAAATCTATTGCAGAATCAAAATTTCAGTTTGATAAATGTCAAACTTTGAATTTTAAAAATTTACGTGATCCCTTAACACAAATCTGTCAATTCTTATCGGCACTTGCATTCCTGTGACTGTGACACGCGTTGTATGCGTGGAAGGATAAAAGCGTCGTGTAGCACCAAAAAGGATCGATTCAAGGCGAAAGACCTTTCACGAAAGAGAGAAACCGCTGGGGCGGAAAACACGCCACCATCGAAAGAAAATTCAACTATCGCGCACTTCCTCGTTGCCCTTGCTTTCCAATCGTTTGACTCTCTTATAAACAAATCCGTTCTACCTTCGCCATCCCAATGCAGTCAACGAGATTCGTTTCTTTTCCATTTTGACACCGATTTTTCCTGTCTGTCGCCTGTTTCGTTTTCCTTTCCTATTGGCGCAAGAATGTCAACTGGAACTTGCAAGCTCCCATCGGTTTTGTGAATAATTCCACTGATAACTTTTATCTGTGGGAAAATTCCGAATTAAACGTGAATAAAAATATAGGAACCAAGAGATGTGAAGGATTTGATGAAAAAAATGACTGATGAATCATCGCAAAGCTTTCTTAACGATAATTTATTTTTTCCTCACATTAAATAATTTAATTTTGTTGTCGTTTGAAGTTTTGAAAACCCACAACGATTGTGAAACTTGACGTGTTTGTATTTTGCCTCCAGGTTTTTTTTTCCTTTTGACAAATTATTTTAATGGGTTCAGACTTTTTGCACAATCATTTACTGATAAGCTCAAAGCCTCATCGAAGCCTTTTTATTTTTATACAATTAACTGCTTATAAATCTGGACCTGGCGATGTTGCAGCAGGCTAGAGGAGAACTGTCACAACATAACGTAACTAGTTCTACAAGCAGGTAGAGTATCAGCGTGAAAAGCTAGCAGCAATCGCCTCCATTCTGTTATATGACAGGCGACGGAATTAGGGAGAAGGAGACAAC
Organism: Hyposoter didymator; assembly: GCA_037952995.1. Classification (NCBI taxonomy): domain Eukaryota; kingdom Metazoa; phylum Arthropoda; class Insecta; order Hymenoptera; family Ichneumonidae; genus Hyposoter; species Hyposoter didymator. The sequence goes on along the minus strand of JBAJMU010000001.1, from coordinate 16,493,201 downwards.
GAAGCGAAAACGTGCTGTCGTAACTAAAACTCGTTCACGGGCCTTACGTGCAAAAGCTCTTCCGAACTCCGAAGGAGCTCAAAAATCAAGTAAGCTCTCGTTCCATTCTATCTACTCAAACACCAACAGAGGAAAGGAAATAGTCTTGTGCCTCTGGGAGTTTCCGTATATCATTACGTAATAGTAAGCGCGGAACCAAATTCAACAATTCCTACCCATCATTGGACTACGCTTTTTGTTGAAAAATGACTCGTGCGATTTTTCCAAACGATATTATGAAAAAAGGTGTTCAGCCGCTACGGTATCCCTGATGATTAAGATAAAAAAGCTATCTGGGCTCTATCCTGTTATACGGAAACCATGTTTTATAAGAGGACAACCCTCATAATGCGGACGGTATACAAAGGTCGAGGAAAGGAAAAGACCGTGGAAGAGGGAGAGGGAGAAAGGGCACTTGAGGTCAAAATTGGAAAAATTCAAAGGCTGGCTCCTGCAATACCAGATATTTGTGTTCGTGGTTTTTGAGAAATCTGAAAATGGAGTTTCAACACTGTTTCCAGCTGCAGAGTAGACGCCAGTTGTGGTAATGAGCAACAATGGAAAAATGAAATTACCAACATGAGCCGGAAATAACCGAAGAAAATTCACAAGACGAAATTCCAACAAGCTTACCACGAATTAGTCAATACTAAACCATTGCTGCTTGACCGATGCTGTGAACAATGGAAATGGACAACGATACTGTCTTCAGCCTCAAGGGCTCATCCATGGGATATAAATGGTCAAGCCAACATGGGATCAAACCAAACATAGTATGGAAATTGAGTTTGTTCCATCCAGATGTCATGACCCGTTATCAAACTCGTGCGATCTCATGATGATGTTATGGAGGTGTAACACAACTCGAATATTGATCATCAAGGGCCTGGAACCGTAAATATTTTGATTAGTGGCAGAGCATTGATGTTGCCAGGTATCAAGGGAATTGTAACAACTGAAGTCATTGGTTACAAGGTCCAGGTCCTGCAATTGGTTGCTAACAATAAGACGAGTCATTGCCTTGCGTTTCCTAAGTGTGTGGAGTCAACATCTGGTTTAGACCTCAACGCCATGTGTGACGAAAAAGAATACCCCATCGTTTGGGGCCACGGGTTGCTAATCGATTGATATTAAAAATCCAAAAAGCTAGACTTCCTCTAATTTTCCGGTTAATCAAGAAATTTTAGTTTTTCACTCCTGGAACTTACGTTCTACATTATTGTTACTCTCTTAATTCCTGAGTCAATAGACAAATACAACCATACAATTTCAGAATTGAGAGAACCGGAAGTTGTTGGTCCGTTTCCCTAGCGCCAGCCGACTCAACCACTATAATCAATAAAGTCCAAAGTTCAACTTCCGCTCGGTCGAGGTACTCCGTTGTACGTGGCATAGTGTGTAATTAAACCTCTGGTTTCCTTATTTGTGTAACCATGATGATTTTATGAGGATGCTCTCAAGTTTCCACGTGTGAACATTTCGTTGGACCAAAAAAATATCTGCCATAGCAGTTCCTGGCGATTTACCGAGGGAGCCCCAGAATGTTATTAGCTTTGAATTAGACCAAAAAGTGCAGTTTAAACGGTGTGTGCATATACAGGGTAGACCAAAACAAAACGGAATAGCAAATAACATTGTTCAGCATTTCAACAAACTAGGTCAATACACTTATCATCGTCATTAAAAAAGCGACCACGTTTTACGAGACTTTACACAAAGGTTCAATTTCCATGGTTCAAAACTTTATTCAGAGTTATTGATAAACGTACGTGTTGCAACAAGTAACTGCACAAAGCCGCATCACAACACATCCCATAGTAGATTAATGGACAAGTGTGAACCCAAAGACTTGCTCTGCTGGGAAACGATCAACGAATATAATGAAATAATGTCAAAGACGGTGATCCAGGTCAGCCCTCTTTTCCGTCGTCTACCCTGTATTCATACGCTGGCGTCAGAGTAATAAATGCGCGATGGACCATTAGAAGTTTAGCAATTAAGCTCACAGACAGTTCAACATAACATCTAATCATCTATAGAGCTGACCTATTCACGAGAATAAATCGAGCTCCCATCGAAACGGACAAAGTTCTCTCCCTTTATATGATTAACGTCTCGTGTTCTCGCTCCTCCATGGCAATTAAACGCAACGCGAAGCAGAGAACAAAGATTCTTTGACTTTTTCTGAACGCTAAATTTAGCACTGCTCCTGTGAGTTCCTACACATTCAGCTGTGTAAGTGCAGGTCGTCTCTTGCAGAGGGGTCATGAAAGGAGCGTGTAATAAAAGTAATCGTTTCATAAATGTGAGGCAAAGTGGAGGCTCTGGTTCCCTTCAACAAGACAACTCGCGTCTCCGTGTCAAGTTAAACAGACAGGATCTCCTTGAACCGGAACTTTATCGCAGGTGGTGTGATTTACTCGAGGAAATAAAGGTCCTGCCGCGACCCGGTCATCTCCTTTTGGAAGAAGACCGGGCCACGCTTCATCCGCTGCCTTGATATTACGTTCATGAGCACTGGCTCCCTGCAGCCCTGTGAATTTTCAAATACAGTAGTGGTGTCCTGCCAGATCAAACCCAAAGCTCTGCGGTGCAAAATATTCGAGCAGTTTGGTGACATTGCCAAGCATCCCGGGCCAATGAGGGTGCGAGAAAATGAGGGACGAAGGTCTCTTTTTATCCGGGTGTTAGCTGGCTTAGTTTTATCGCGGGGGTATTATCCGTCGTCCACCGAGAAACTTGCTGCAGTATTCCTCGTATATTTACAAACCACTCATCTTCTAGCATCGTTTTTTGCAGGGACGCACAAAGTTTTCAGCTCTTTCAACCGAGTGAAATGAATTATCGTTGGAGTCAGCTTTGGTGGTGGTTCTTGCCTGCTCAGCTTTCGTGCTTCCTCTGATCTACGTTACTCTCTTCGTTTCAAAGCCATTGCATCTTTTCCTGGTATCGATTCAGTCTGAATCTCCGTACGATTACCAGCTGGACAAGAGCAAATTGTATAGTTCAGCTGTGTATGTGATACGGCCGCGTTGCCAGAACCTATTTTGGATACGTTCCAGTCTAGAAATAGCCTTCAAACTCTACATTGATAGTATGGTAATGCTTCTCGCTACGCACATAAGCAGGCACAGCGAAATGCGATCCTTGCAGGGCAACAACTCGGGATTCCGTGCTCCTCTGCTGCCCTTTGCTCAGTTGGGGCATCCCCCTCTTCCATGGCTAAAACTCTGTTTCCCAGATTCAGAGGGCACGGACATTCGAGCGTTATACATGCAAAGCTCTCTACTTGCATTTATGCAGCTCTTGGTAGCCTCCAGTCCTTCTCCTCCCTGCTCCGTTCCATGGGCAAGGGAAAGCAATGGGAGAGTGTCGAAGAATCACAGAGTGGATTTAGTGGAAAGTACACATATATACGTATCCTCTGCATACGAAACATCGAATGTTTCGCGTGTGGTACAGCTATAACGGTGCAGAGCTTGGTGAAAAGCAAGAGCGAGAGCGGAAGGGATCATATACTCTTGTCGCGCTCGATTAGAGCGAGACTGTTGGCATTTTGAATGCAGATATAAACCACCACTAGCTGCTTCCACGTGTTCTCTCTGTTCAACATCGCCAGTTGAAATGACCGAACTTAGATCATTCCAGTGCGTTAGCTTTCGTGAGTTACGCCTTTCCGCTTGCCGACAATGTCAACACATAACCATATGTATGCTTTCTATATTTCTCCATCACCACACGCACACACACACAACCCAGTCCTGCACTGTGTTTCCTTCGTATCTATGCTATCCCCACTATTTCCTAGCAAGTTTCAGTGTGTTGAGAGTTTAGCAATACGAGAAAGTAAATGAAGTTGACTATGAGAGCAGAACGTAGAAGGGTATGGAGAGAGAGAGAGAGAATGAAAGAGATAGAAAGGCAAAGCAGACACGAGCGAAGGTGAGGATATACACAGAATTAAGAGATAGAGAATGGAGCGAGAGCTCAAATCGTGTGTACATTGACCACGTCGCCAGTGAAACGAACCCACTCGCCGATATGAGGCCCATGTCGGCTTATCGCGCGCCAAAGTTCCGTCGAACGCACCGACTGTACCAAAGTCCTATATCTTGCTCGCTTTTTCTCATCCACCTATCTCTTTACATAGACGCCTATACAAATTCCCAGCAAACAAAAGGGCAAGACCTTTATTGACTTATAGGTTATATCATTCTATCTGTACCCTTTTATTTGCTAGATCTTTTACAAATACACACGAGTTCCAGAACACAAAATTCCTCGCCTCCGTTAGTGTACTCTGTCATCCAATTCTGGGCTTTCGTGCATGTTTCTGTAAATATACTTTTTTTTTACTTCCCCTTTTCGCACATACATCATGCATGATTGACACGACTTTTTTTAATCTATTTCTCTTGCATTCGAACGACTGTCACCGCAGTGTAGACGTCGTCTCATAAGCAGCATAAGCTCTCGTTTAATATTGCTGCAACGAGACACTTTCTTTTGGATTAAACTCAAAACGTGGCTGTGCTCACTGAATCTAGAAATATATGTGTCAAAAGCTTTATGCTTCCCACATAAGGCTCTGGTTGCGTTGGAAAAGTGTTGAGTTAATTCAGTCAAAGCAAACAGTGTTTCAAAATCTTTGATCTTTCGACCAACATTTTTTCGGATCTCACATTAAACGCAAAGTATGAAACATCATTTGTAACTGCCGGAATTATTTTCTATGGCGCATGTTTCGAATATCATGAGTGATTTGTGTGCAGTATCTTTGTATCAATAGGCTATCAATAGAATCGATGGAATGAATAATTAAAAACTGTTTCGATCATGGGAAAAATAACAATGCACACTGTTTGATTCTGGTTGATCAGTGCTTGCTGCCATTGCTCCCACGACAGTTTAGTCTTACCGATTGGCAGTGTTTTCACTGATAATTATCGGCCACTCTTGTTCCTGATAGTCACAAGTGGAAACTTGCTTTCCACCACAGGGCACTTGATTCCCGTTTCCACAAAAAAAAATTATGAAACATTGAGCAAGTCTCAATGGATGACATATTCAGTTATGTGGCTGCCTAGAATTATTCTATGGTGCTTTTAGCTCTCTGAGTGCATACTGGGTCGTTTTGACCCCAACAACTTTCTGTCACCGAATGTTCCGTCATTTTATTTTCGTTTTCGTCAAAAAATAAATTTAAGGCTATAGGATGTGGATAATGTATTACAAAAAAAAGTCTCTACCAAAAAAAAATGCATATTGGCTATGTACGGTCGATCGTTTGTATTAATAAATTACACACGGGCTATGTTCCGACATTTGTGTGAAACTACTCAACAAGCGATGTAACCAGAATTGCGGTTGAAGTTTTTGCGTATGAGCCCGATTTTTTGGCGTACACACCCCGTTTACAGTTCAAACTGGTAAAATGCAATTGCGAAACTTTTCACAGATTATTAGCTTCTCTCATAGAGGCTGGGGATTTGCACTCAACGAGAGACGGGCTTCGACAACGAACGTTATGATATTCCGGACATGAAACCAACGGGCTATTTGTAATTGGAGCAAACTTTTTTCATAAATAAGAGTGGTGAAAGAGGGTTCGAACATATAAACGTAGCGTGAATCATCCACGTGAAAAAAGAGAATACGTGAGAAGCAAATTATAATTCCGGCTTGCAAGCTCATTCCGAGCAAGTGAGTGAAAATTTCTATCCTACGTCCATTATTATGCATGAAGCTAGTATCTGAATGAATTTTTTTTTTTATGTCCAGTTAATATTCAAAGAGTATATATTTACCTACTCTCATGCTTCCACTATTTAGTAGCAGCGTATTACTTAAATCTGCTGTTCCCTTTTTTACTGTGAGAACGAGAGAGAGAGAGAAAGAGAGAGAGAGAGAGAGAGAGAGAGGGAGAGAGAGTGTGTGTGTGTAATCTTTCTTTCACGATGTTTCTTACTCATCGTGGAGCACAAAATGTTTCATTGGTTTTTTTATTTCTTTACTTTTCGCAGCGCAAACCTTGCTGGACCAAGATTACTCGGAACCAATTCATTCAAAAAATATGTCAGAATTATAGAAAAAACATTTATGCACCCCCGAAAATTTCAGTCAATGGAATGAAAGTGAATTTTTTGAGGAACATTCGTTTCAGCACCGATTCCAAAAATAACAATGTCATTTACGATTCCATTTGGCCCACCAATGAATTACTGCGATTAGTGCTTTTAGCCCCATTTTCTCAGGGATCTGAGTAACGGTTTATGAATTAACGGTATTACGAATTAATCGGATCGATAGAAAAATTCAAAAAACGTGGGCACACGCAAAAACATTTCATTCATTAAGAATTCTGTTTTTTTGTCTTTTTATTTTTCATTTTCGGGAATAAGAAGATATCGAGAATGTTTACTCTTGATGGGAAAAAGTTGCATTTTGTGATTATAAGTAAAAGATGAAATGCACTAATTATCAGTAAAAGGGTACGAACCGGTCAATGTATCTTAGATACTCCTCATTCAGTATCAATCAGTGATTATGGTTTAAAATTATCACAAAGTATGAGCAATAAAAAAACTAGTATGACTCGTGAGTATTGCTGATTGAAAATTTCGCATAAGGGCGATTCACAAAGAGACCGATGAAACGGACTGGCGAATGGAACAAAATGTTTGAGCATATGAATGAGAGATTTTTCAGGATAAACCAGAGTACAAGCGATGGCTCCGAAAAAGGGATGAAAAAGAATTTGTAAATCATTCGTGAAAAAGATCAACCCCCTCCTCATAAATGGATAGATCGATGCGTACGAATATAGATTCTACGCTTTGATGCGGTGAATGCGAACACGATGAAGAATCAAATGCGAATAAAAAACAGAATGCTATCTGGGAACTGGAAAAAGTCACAATTGTCGAGCATGCTCGCCGAGGGACAAGTGGCTTCATTCCAGTTGTTTTTTTTTTCCTCTGACGCATTGCGATATCGCCGGTACAGCGAAAAAATCATTGGACTAAATTGAAATTCCTGATTTCGATAGTGCGTAAGCGACATCAATATTCACCGTGATTCCCGCGAATCATCGCGACTATCGTTTCTTCCTAACGTAATCTGGAACGTTCAGAATTTTTTATAATCGTGACTCCAGTCGCAAACCAATCATGCGGAAAATAAAAATATAATTCGCCGGTAATGCAGAATTATAAATATAAAAGAAGAAGAAACAATTGGTGATTGATTGGCAACCGCGTACCAAACGTTCTCATAATAATGAAGTTTCATTCTGATTTCTTTTTACTCCCAATGCAAATGTAAATTTGACAATATTTCGTGTGCATTGGCTCATATACAAAATGTATCACGAAAACGGGGTTCCTCGTGTATTTTCGTGTATGCCGAACAGATATATACGTCGGAACGAAACAAATGATCATGATGATCGTAACGACGAGATACGGAATTCCGAATCACCATTTCTCTGTCTATCGATCTCGCTCCCACACTCTCCCCTTCTTTCTCTTTCATTTCTCACACCTCTGCAGCTATAATTTTCTTTATTTACCATCGCCGATGCGATGCTGTTACTGGCAAATCGAAACAATATTATCTCCTCGCTTCCGCACGGTTAATTCGTTCTCCATTAATTACGCCGTTGAACAATTTATTATACCGTTTGTATAGGAACTCTCACGTGATACACATCCTGTTCAGGTGATCGTGGCGCATATATTTGTGAATGTTAGATTCGATTTTGCATGTATTCGACCGCTGTCACTGGAGCAGCAACCATTTATAGTACACGCTGGTAGTTTTCACTGGCAGAAAATCGAGAACCTCGTTTTCCCTGGATACATTAATTGCGTCGAGAACCGATGAATATTTTGGAGGTTCGCCGTTCGGTATTGCAAATGTATGAATAGGACACATCACACTGGATTCGTTAGATTCGGCCTTGTATTAAATTTTCGAATGGACTTGTCAGTGACAATCGAATGAAGATTGTAAGGCTTTTAAATCGTACAAAAAAAAAAACAACTGTCTCTCACTTCACAATTCATCGTTTATTTCTTTCTTTCAACTGATATCGTTGCATTTCGATCGTTTTTGCTTCCACACTTCTCAATGTCCCTGCACATACGCCGTTCGAGATTTTCCCAGCTCATTCCGTTTCTTTCACGAACTGCGTATCGCATTTGCAACAGAACCAAAGGAAAGTCTGTAAAACTTTAACCACTGCAATTATTTTTTATTTTCATAACGTCGCAGTTGTTGCAACGCCATTTGAAATACTCCGAAGCACGAAAAGGGTCAAAGTTACCCAGCCCCATGGTTGTTGGGTATTTGCACGAAAAAGCCAATGTTTTTGTAATTCCATTCCTCACCCAGGAATGTGTCGATAGTCATTCGAAAACACTCAGTCACGTTGCTATATTGAGCATGAAAAGAGAATTTCCAAAAATACAATCCTCAGTCATTCTGCACATTCTCGGGGCTGAGAAATTCCACCAAAAATTTCGACCATCTAGTAAATGAATATCTTCCGCGCCCTAATGCTCGGACTACTGACCATCACAATTTTTTGGGACCTCAATTGTGTATATACGAATCTGAGTGACAAGAATTCAATCAATTGCTTGAAATAGCGAAGCTAATGGCTGCTGACGTAGAAAGCGATCATGAAAATGCAATCAAAATTGCAGTATCGATAAAAAAAATGGGGAAACACATGTTGTGGTAAATGTTCCGTTCATGCAAAAGTTACGGGATGAAAAAAAAAAATTTAATAAACAACGTTTTTTACTTATTCAGTAAAAATATGACGGGTTCGAGAAAAAAAACGTTATAAATGTTGCGGGCTGACCGTTGATAAGTCCGGAATGGAAGCACATATATATACATCGAGTAGAATTACATAACCCATACTAACTCATTTACCTCCTCCCTCGGTGCACCTCTCAACGTCCCTGCTGGGAACAAATATGTTTATTCGCGCTATTATTTATTAGTTCGAGCAATTAGCATTAATTAGCGCAATCTGGCATAACGAATACGTTCACAGGTCTACACTCACTTGCATCGTGTACATACACTCGTGCATATGCATATGTGCAAGTGTTATATTTCGCCCTAGTGGCGATCGTAATTTAACTGCAAAAACGAAGGAATTAGCACTAAAAAAGAGACCTATAACGCCCACGAAAGCCTGCTAGTTTAATTGAAAATATATGAGATTAAAGAACCGCTAAATAAATGCTTCATTACATCAAATTACGTTCAATCTTTATTTGTACTAATTTCCACGTTCTGCATTGTGAATGAAATGCTTTTTCAGTCAAAGTATCACAAGTAGGTCACCAAATTGTCTGGCCTGCATGTATAAAAAATAAATGCTGCAAAGGTGAGATTAATAGTCACTGAGAAACGATTATATGGTAACGCGAGCAACCAGTTGGGTTTTCGAGCGAATAAAAATCATTATTTGGTTTTCAACTTTTTTTATGACGGAAAATAAAAATGGTGTAGGGAGCGAATCGCAAAAATAATCCATGGAATAGATTTTTTGTGGAGGAAAAACAAAATTCAACGTAGACTATTGTGAAAGGTTTTTTCTATCAATCGGCATATCTTGCAGGTAAAAAGATTTAGGTTCGCAAATTGCACAGGAACAACGCTCTTGTCTCGTTTCAACGCTCTCGAGGAAAGAAAGTCTTGCATCTTTTCATGTTTAATATTGGATCAGGGTGATGCCATTCTCGGAAGCGCACGCTCTTACACTCACTTTCGCCCCCTCGTTTCAAAGAGGCATTAGCATAAATCTGATCAGGTCGTATATATTGACATTATGATGCTTGAATTCTTGTGCTTTTCCAAAGAGAATATGGAGTCCCCAGAAGGGAGTGGAGGATCGTGAGAAAGGAGGGTGCAGTCTATTTGGCCGTGGTGTATGTTTTCGTACACGTATACTCTCGACAGAATGAACGGAGCACACGTGAGTAAAGGAGGAAATTTCAGAATGCGAAGTGTCTTATATAGCCAGAGAGAAAGTGCCAGAGGCCTTACACAGACCAACGTGGATAGTCGACTTCGTGATAATGGCATAGTTCCTCTCTTCTTCTCTTTCCCCCTGTCCTCTCTTTCCCTCTTCCTTTTTCCGAAACTACAATGATGCCGAAGCGTAGAAGCGATAATTCGAAAGCAGTGCACCAGCCCCTCATCGTACCGCAGGATAAATAGAATGAAGGTCTGCACAATAGACGATGCCCTAAGGCTCGTGAATTCGACTTCGTTAAATGGAATCTCGTGTCAGGCTTAATTCATGACAAATGAATCTTTGATACGTCTCTATTTGTACTAATTGTACTTTCCAACGTCAGTTCTATGTTCTTGGATGCTTGTTATCATGACTAATTCAATTCATAAACCAGCTATACGACTTTGTCTGAACGTATACGACCATGTGTACAAATCGATGCCAGACACGATGACGGAACTGAAATTAAAAAAATTAACTTTTTATCTGAGATAAAAAAAATTGTTCGAGCATCGCTTATGGAATGTGTCTCTTTGATTGGCTACTTGATGTTCCATCATTTTGGGACCGTGTCGTAGTGCAGTCTAAAAAGTGGTGACTAGGCCTCCAACTTTCTTTACAAGCAAGTTTTATTAGACACGTGATGAAGCCGCGGCCAAGAATTCAAGCTATCGCGGAGGGAATAAAGTATTTCAAGACATGAAAGCAGGCAGTGGCATCGAGAGGATGGGGGTTGCTCGAGAGACGGGGTGTGCACTCTGTGCTAGACTGCCTGAGCTTGACCGTTTCTTTCTTGTGGTCGTGATATTTTACAGTGGCAATTTCGTGGTTTACCACAGGAGAGTACTGCGGGAGGGGACAAAATAGAGAAAATAGAGAGGCAGAGATTGTGAGCAATGGCGACTGACAAAAGAGACCTCAAGGCATTGAGAAACAAAAAGACTGCGATGTAAACGTTGGAATGAGAAAAAGGGGGAAAAGAAAAAGAGCGAGGTAGGAATGAAGAAAAAAAATATAAAAAAAGAAAGAGAACAGACTGGGAGAGAGCACACCGGAAACAAAGTATAGATAAAGCGAGAAGCTTTGCCTCTCGAGCAGCTTTTTCTTCAGCAAGAGGACACGATGGAATTGAATCGGTTGATGCGAGAGTTCTGAGAATCAACCCAAACGAGCCGACATCGTATAACCTTTCTCCGTCTTCTCCCTCGCCTGGCATTGTGCAATTGCAATTTTCCATCAACTATATGTCTGCGCCTCTTCCCATCTCCCTCTTCGTTATTCCATCTTTATAATTCCACCGAGATGAACCATCGCCCGAGCCAAAATTCAGAAGGGTTCATGTCTGTACCGAGCACATTTGTATCACGCTGTATAAAAATCAATACCGTCCGAATATTAAATCTCCCATCTAATTGTCAATTAATTAAACATGATCGATCTACTTTTCCGAATGAAAGCTCGCAAGCTCTTGTAAATAGGTCATGGTTCATGGCTCCTGATCGTCGTCATCATCGGATACCGACACTGTCGCAATTCTCAGTCCAATCATATCAAACTCTATGGCGCCACCTGCCTTCCCGATTAGTGCATATCAACATACTTGAGTCCAAGATATAGGGGTATCCGGTGACGATGTCAAGAATGATTTATTAACCTGATGATGACTCGCTGGAGGAAGGATTAACCGTATCCAGGGGTAATGACAATTTTGCATGGATTATTGTCATGAGTCATAAGCCCACGAAGATGATGGATCCTCGCATCACACCGACACACAGTTATGCTCAATTTTTGTGTCCAATTTGAACAAACATCAACGTGATACGTAACTCGATTTATTTGCTATAAAAAAAAATGAAAAAAAAAAAAAAACAATTGCAGTATAAAATGTTGATGACGCCGGTAGATTGCTCTAATTGAGATTGCAGTTCCACAGGATTAACGTGCCCAGCTGTGTTGGTCTATTACCTCCCGGAATTATGCATCCTGATGTTGGCGACTAATTACGATTGCTCTGATTGCAGTGTAGACAATGCCAGTTGTGTAAAGTGATACTTGCTAATTACCTCGATGTAATCAATGTTGACCAATTCAGAGTGGCACACTCGATATCTCAATTTCCGACTCATTCCCATATTCATTAATCGATTTTAAAAATGCTGATCGATTAATCAACTATCCCGGATTATTTCTCCTCTCTTTTTCACTCTCCATTCTCCTCTCAATTATCTGGAATTTCGGCTAAAATAACAAACAGCGTTCTTTAAGTTTCTACAGCCATTCGAAACCAATGTGTTTGGAAAGATATTCATGCCCTTTTACTTTAACGATTCGTTGAATTTCCCAATGTTGTCGCGTGTTTATCCACTGGGAAGGAAACATCTTCAATATCAGAGCGATGCTGTTCTTCGAACTTCGCGAAAGTTCAAGAGCTTACCAACTTTGATAATGGATTGATCTGCCTCGGCGCCTGTAGCAGTCACGACAATCACATCTTCACGATAGTTCAGGAATACCAATACATATTTGCAGATTCATTCTTATACCTACAAATTTTATTGTTGACATTCTACTTTACAGTTAACATCGAAACCATTGCCGTTACCGCAAGGGTCAAGCATCGATCGCTTCGTTATTCACCTGCCAAGTTAACAAAACCTCGAAAGAAAAGGCCAGACACAGCAAGATTTCAAGTATTTTATTTCACGAATGTCTTTCCGAATGCAAAATCTCGCTGGGTCAGAATTCGCAGAAGAAACTCGAATGCAAAATTACAATATCATATGGACCGAAATCTTGTCATCGTCTTGCGTGATGATTATCCACGGAACGTTAAACGTTTATGACTTTAACGTTGCGTTACATATTACTGTCCAACCAGGTCAATTTTTCAATGGACCATGATGACGCTGACGCCAGCATGAAATATTGGATTATTTATGAATGGACGTCACAATGGCCCGGCGATTTCAAGATTTCTTTGAATACTGATTTAGAACTGACGCTTTGAATACCGCACTGGTTCCAGCAGTGCCCAAAGCATGTTAAACCGAGGAACGTTCTATAGTGCAGTGAAATTCAGCGATACAGAGAACAGACCGGGATTAGAAGGATGGATCGGTCGGACTGTTGGGTGTACAGGAATATAGTTGGCACTGTGGTGACGATCTCGGGGACATGGAACACGTGCTCCTAGGGATGGTAGGGTGAAGTTAGGGTGCAGAAATGGAGCTCTTGTTGAATGGCAACCAATCCCGATTACGAATCTGATTTCAGAATCGAATGCCACCGTTGTCCCGGAGTGTACTGTAAACTACCGACCTTTCCATGACAACGCACAGCCGGATCAAACCGAGGAAGAGAGAAAGCGAGCGAGGGAGAGAGAGAGAGAGAGAAAGAGGAATCGTGAGAATCTGACAGCACGGAAACGTGTAGAACACACACAATGGAAGTCCTAGCGAACAATAGTCAGCATCGATTCACATGACTCAATCACGCTGTCAGCTAATCCCATGCAAAACATCCCGAAGGATCGTACATCTCACTGGCGAGTCTCGCATACGAGCGACCACTTGATTCACGAAGACGAAATCGTGTGATAATTATCTCTGAAAGCTTTCCGACGAAACGTCACGTTTATCATCATCGGCACGTAGGTGATCCGAGCCGTCGTTAAACCATCTACGAAATCGAGTTGAAATTGAGCATAAAAAGCATCCACGATTCTCGTGAAACGTTTCCGATGAAATGAAGCTGCGGGGAAAATAATTTTTCGCATATTTTCTCGAATAAGCGTCCTCCAAATACTCTCGATCCATTTGTATTCTACTTCGTAGAAGTTACAATCGTGTGCGCCAGCAGAAAAAGAGATCAAGCACGTAGACATTCTGTTGGAATGGAAATCCTTATTGAGTCAAATATCTCGAGAATTTTATCGTGGATTTCGTGATACAAGGATTTCGCTGAATGTCCCTGGTGCCTTGGACTTTCCTGGTGAACCTCGTGCACGAAATATTTCGCGAACGACTCTGCGATAGCGCGCCGGAGAAGAGGGAGAAACGACGAAGAAGAAACCTTTGAATTTTCTCGCGAGGCGAATAGTATTACGTAAGCACTTTTCCAACCCCCTCGCTTTGGTCCTGTCAGGATGTCTGATTCCGTACTGCGGCTATACGAACACCACCGGCATACTCTTAATATTATCACTACACAGTGAAACTTGGATGTACATTCGAATTTTATAACAGCGAATGCGGAAGCTTGCTCCAACTCTTTCGTCTAGCTGGGTCGGCGAGAAGCTTCCGTTGCTTGATGATCAATGGCAAGATTACGCCGTGGGAGACTGAACGGAGAAGAGGGAAAATTTACCAAACAGGAAAAGCGATAAGTAGCGAGCACAGTACGGGGGATAGCACGAGAGGGAAAAAGCAAAGGAAACAAGGAGCTTTTTCCGTGAACAGAGATGTGAAAGAGCGTTATCAATAGATCTGTTAGTTTTCCGGACATTTCATCGATCTCGCGCGCCTAGCAAACGTATATTTATAACAGCTTTCGTATTCGCAAGCGCGAGAAAAGCGAAGCAGGGGGATCTTGGGGATTTAGCAGATAAAACTTCTTTTCGTAAGGAGGAGAGAACTTAACGGTTAGATCCTTCTTGGCCTCTCTTTAAATCCAAACGCTGCCGGATTTCAAGTCCAAAAGGAGAGGGCGTTACGTCGGATGGTAACGTCGATAAATAATGTATTGGTATATCAAGGGATAATCGCACGTCTGTTCGAGAAAGGAATCGACTAGCTTGCAAGGCCAATCGAGGATAAGTTTCTTGCTTCTCTTGAAATCTCCCACCAAAACGAGCCTCTTTCATCTTTCGCTCCCTTTTTTCCCAACCTTACATGCTTCGGCAAAGTAGGACTGGCAGAGCGCCCCCTCATCTTGCGCCTCGGACAGAATCTCGCCAACAACTTTTCGACGTTTCGAAAGATCATTCAAGTTCGTGCGCGGTTCATGGAACCGCTGTGTATGAAAAAGAGTGGAAAAGTGAAAACCCCAAAAACGATGCTGGTTTGGCTCCTCGCGAATTTACCTCGAGTCCAAAATACCAGACAATTTATTATTCATCGAACATACAAACGCGCTATTCCACACTTTCATCCTCTCCTTATCCCTTTTGCAATTCGGAATTCCAGCTTTCAGGATGAAAAAAAAAAAAAAACTAATCTCGTGGAGAATCAGAGAAAACTGGATTTCACCAGGAAAACTATATGCGCAATTATAATTTCGTTGTATATTCGTGCATTTCTCTTTTCATTATTAACACCCACACACATACGCACGCCCGCACACCAGGTACACACTCACGAGTGGATTCATTGTTGTCGGCCACAGGCAAACACTAGGATACACACGACCGTGAGCGAACAATAGGTGAGGCAGGGATAGACACCATCACGGGTATAATAATGTCGCAGTGGAGGATACGGTCGCACCATAAAATGAGTCGAGGAACCGTTGCGAAAAAATTCATTTTCCAATTCCGCACGTAGCAAAAAATGGAGGAACGGAACATGCTGAAAAGCGATGCTGTTTCGGATGGAATTAATATTCAGAAAGGGTTATAATTAATTTCTTATTCTCAGCACGTGTCACTGCACCACTCGCATCCGCGAATCATCAAACGTTTTTTTACAATGACGCTTCCCCTAACGTTTTATCTTGTTACTCGTATCCGATCCGTTCGATTGTTACCGACGCCTTACAACACACGTCAGAAAACACTGTTGAAAAAAAAATCAAGATTCCCAGATTGAACGATCGCGCAGATTGGTCTCGTGATAAATGAACAAAACTCGTCGAGGAAAAAAAAAACATATATTTTTTATCTTTCTTCCGCTTTTGTTAATATCAGCAAACTGACCTTCCACGAGGGTTGAGACGAGCGCAACGACGTAGAGCGCTTGAACGATAATGTGAATCGGCGACATCCATCTAGCGAACTTGTCACACCGCGACGATAAACGACACTTCGCACCGGAATCTCGGTGCGGACTGGTGAGCTCTACAATCGTTTCACGCGGGGGTTGCAAACACAACCACCACACCGAGTTCATGCTTCTCCTCCTCCCCTCTCTTCTTTTTCCCTCACTCAGTATCGCCTATTTCTCCCTCTCTCTCTCTCTCTCTCTCTCTCTCTCTCTCTCTCTCTCTCTCTCTCTCTATCTCTCTCTCTCTCTCGGATTCTCGCTCGAGTCGTTGAAACAGGGGATGGTTCGCATGCGCTAGAGTTGGTTCACGTGTCCTCCGCCATCGCGACCCCCGCGGATCCCGCCTTCCTCGTAGTGCAAATATATACGTACACGGGTAATCGGGCCCGAAACATTATTTCTGTGATGCTTCATTGACCAGCGAAAGAAAACCTATGATGTTGAAAACTTCATTATATTTATTTAAAGGAAATAAGCCACTGAAGTTAATTGTAGCTATCCAGTGATAGAAATGTCAGGCAACGTTCTGGCGAGCTCAATAAAAAAGAGTCGATGTTGGTAAAGGGAGGTAAAGATGTCGCTGGATAAACAAAATTTCCTTTTATCCCGAAATGATCGCGTTCGCGCTGTTTATTGTCAATCGAGTACCGTCTGTGAAAAGTCACAGTGGCATAGCCTCACGGTAGAGTGCATAGCAAAACTTGGTCGTTGTCAACCGTACGTAGAATGTGTGAAATGTTTGCGCTTTGGCAACCTGTACACCGCACCCGGCGCCTGGTTTTGTTGACTCGTCCTCAACGTGAGAGCTCTCTGCTCGTTCCACTCGACAATGTGTTTTTATATTTAGTTGATCGATCCCATGCAGACGAACGGGTCAGGTGAAATCTATAAAAGTCGAATTGAAAGGAAATCTGAAGAAAGCTCTCGAGATGGAGCGCAAGAAGCAGCAGAGACAGGTTGTGATTGTGTTGTATAGCTCGCGGTGTATTCTCGTATTCGTTAAAAAGAAACTGCAAACGTTTTGACGGGCATCTCGTCACAATAACTCGACAAAAAAATGGCCAAACACGTAACTTGGATATACACATATCTACGTGGTTGCGTATCTTATATATTACGATCGTAGAAAATGCAGAAAAGAGAGTGAAGATAGCGCTTCACGGTCTCGACGTCATGTTTCTCTATGGAATTCGATAATCGATTGCTCGTGAGAAAGGAAGCAAGTGGTATAGGTAGCGGCATACACCAAGGGGCAAAGAAAATAGAAAAAGAGAGAGAGACAGCAAGACTGAGAGAGCGAGAGAGAGAGAGGGAGAGAGTGGGAGCTCCATTGCAGATGCGCGCATCGTGAATAATGCTCGGTGGAAATAATAATGGCTCTCAGTGGAAAAGGAAGGAACGAGCAATGTGAGAGCACCTAGTAGAAATATCCACAGCCAACCCTTCTCGTACAAAATTGCCTCCGGAATACTTTTCAAAAATATATTGCGAGCACATTAGTCGTCCCACGAATGCAGGTGAAATACTTGGCTTTACGACAGAACAGCGAGAGAAAACGTTATGGATCTTAGCACAATAAAGTACCTTGCGTGTATTATATATTGCAAAGATACACGATTTAACGAAAATTTCCGTTATCTCGAACCAAACCGATTTTCCGAAGCTTCCAGTTTAACTTATGTAAATGGCGATAACAGCAATTCATGTCCTAGCACCATTATTCTTGAATCATCCGTGGAAGATGGAGCCATGCAAAATGTTAACTTTCCATGTACTTTGACTTCTCGAGATTTATCAAAAAATTTATCATCTCAGTTTTACATCGAGCACTTTGCAAATCTGACTAAAACAGCAGGGGTACGTTTAACCTACTTTCCAGAAACCACCTGTGACAAATTCACACTAACCATCATTAATTATGTCAAATGATCTTTAAATTAGCAATTTTTTTTTTTACTAAAATAACTTTATCACGTCGTACCAAGGATTCTTGAATTTTTGCACATAAAAAATCTCAACTCTAGCTAATCGAAGCTGTTTTCTTAATAACTTCTCGAAAGTTGAACTCGATATATCAAACTCGAAGAAATATATCGAGCAAGACGAAGAGAAAAAGTAGAGAAATGATCGTTCGACTCTTCATAAATTTCTGGAGAACACGTAACATATATTCACAGCGTAAAGTCTTCTGTGCCTGTGTAAGTTATTCGAACTCACTAAGGGCAAAAGTTTTGGATTTTTGTATAATGAACTAATAATGCTTTCAAAGATTTAATCCTCTATAATCGATTTAATCGTTTATAAGAGCAAAGAGCTAGTGAACATGAATGTGTTGTGAATCTTTGTGAAAAGAAAGAGATCGAAAGTCCGGGAAAACTTAGACTTTTGTGAGTTTCATATCCGACCTAAACAAAGGTAGGTGGTGGATCTTAGAGTTTAAGAAGCTAAAAACTTCGTAAATCCCGAGACGAGAGCCCAAGCGGTTGAGAGAAAGAGCAATAAGGGTGAAAACTGGAAAATCTCTTCAACCCTCGAAAAACCTTGACGATATACTTTTCGCTCCCCTACTTGTCGTTCATTTTCTTATCTACCGTGGTATCGGAACATTTGATTTTTTTTCCAGGCATATAGCCGAAAAAAAAAAGCTTTTTCCCCAACTGACGATCACCGACCTTAATTTTTCTTGGTGCGGCATGAGGGAGGATTTCTACTATCATCCAAACTTTCTCTTTCTCTTTTTCTTTCGCGTGCTCAGTTAAGCAGAAAAGTTCTACCGTGGTCGTTTCCGTCATCATTATACAGACTTTCGTCGCGTCGCCCAAAACCGAGAAAGACAAATAGAGAGAAAGAGAGAGGGAACGGAAGAACATCAAGAACATGCAACGGATCTCATCGCTTGTATGGCTAAACGCTTCAGTTGGTTGGTGTGTTCTCTCTGGAGACCGTTCGTTCGCGTAATTGATGTGCCTGATTCTTATATCGCCCTCCTCTCGAGCTTCGAGTGAACAAGAAAAATATGTTGAAGGGGCTCCGAGTGAAGAACCGCGTGATTTCGTTGCAGGAGGGTGGCAGAGAGTGACGAGACAGATTATATGTATATATGGCATGTGCGTGTGCGTGTTTCTGTTGAAAAAAAAGCGTATCGAAGAACAAGCGTTGTGTGAAGACATACAAGAGGGAGAATATAGGGAAGCGGCAAAAAGGATGAAATAAAAGAGCGTTACGAGGCGAATCAATTTTTTTTCCACACTCCAAGCTCCAGAGCCATTATCGCGTCAGGGAAGTCGTGTGTAGGCATCACAAGCTTTTGTCGTACGTCTATATATGTATACGAATAAACGACGTAAAAGTTTTATGCCCATATGATATCCGGTATAAGCCCTTAAAGTTTTATCCAACCGTCCGTCAAGTGTCTGCGCCTCGCACACATCAAGATTTCTCGATGACAGTGGAAATAAATATTGTCGACGATATGTCCGTTGTTTCACAAACATGGACAACGCGGCGCTTGACATAGAATGAGTCTCGGATTTTTNTTTTTTTTTTTTTTTCTTATCGTCAAGTCGAAGTCGTTTTTCCTCGCATTCTGCTGATTAAAGGTTATTTTTTTACCAACTTTTTTTCACCTCAACGTCCGCACTCACATCCTGATCACGTAACGACGAGAATAGTGCAGAGGGACTAGATCTTCGATCGATCCGATACACATGGTACAAACGTTTATATCGGCTACCGATACTATACCCGGCTGTCTGCCACTGTCTCGAATAGCCTCGATTCGTTCTCACTTTTTCGTGTCGGTTTGCTAGATTAGGTTCGTGATTCGTACGAGATCGAGCAAAAGTTTCTATACTCTCTATTCAACCACAGTTTATACAGTATATATATTTACAGTGCTCCGAAAGTCGTCGTTTTATTATTTCAGAAGTCAAGAAACTCCAAAGGAAAAAGTTCCGACCGTTTTTTCCTTACTGCCAAAAGATTTCGTTGAATGAGAGTAGTCAATCCGACCTACAGATGATGATGATGTCAACGAAGTGCATGGCATCATATATTTGCTGTTACAGAACCAGTTGCTCACAAAGGATCAGGCAGAGCTGTAGTTAAGCCAGCACATTCGCATATCACGTTCCTTCTGATGTTATTTCCAAAGGGCTACTGGAAAAAAATGATTCCTCGTTCCTATCATCAATCAATGAGTTTCCTATGACGGTGCATATCGTAATCCAATTGCTATATTGCAAAGAATCAGAATAATCGTCCCTTTTAATTTTTCCAGGGAGCAGAATTTTTTGTTATAAAACTCAACAAAATGTGCATTCATTTTTCTTCCTCATTTTATTTTGATCCTATACTGGCATAACTTTCTGCATAACAATCTCTTGTTAATGACGAATACGGTATCGTTTTTTGAACACCTTGTATATACATGTATCTCAGAATTTCGTGTTTCGTAGAGCCTGTAATATATATACATATATATAAATACATAATGTACGTCACGGAGACGGAATATCCATCAGTCGTCAGTGGGTGTATTGAGGAAAGAGTGCACACGTGTAACGAATACCTTAACCGTAAGGTAGTACGTATACGTTATCGACGATCGGCCGCTGTCAGTTGATATCCTTAATCATCGTGCCTTTTCTCCTCCCTTTCCACTGCTTACAAGCAAAATCGATGTTCCGATGAAGGCGATTCGACACGAGGGAAACGAGGTCGAGCCTGATATCCACAAAAGTATATACAAGCTGCGGTGTACATGGACTACACACCGTATAATATCATGAGAACCAATCCAATTTCGCAAGTATAACCTGCTAGCCAAAACCTACGGCGAAAGCTTGAAAAATTCACGACGAAAAGTAAAACAAACCGAGAATAGAAATTGCCCTATTAAAACGCTTGTCTTCGTGATTTGTTAATCCCAGCACTTGCCTTTTTTAAAAACGTGTCATCAAATGAAAAATTTCAATGCATCGATTTAATTGGCTCTACAAAAAATCGTCCAACTTTAAATTGTTATGTTTGAAATTTTGTTCGAGTTTACGACGAATTATCGTGTTCCCTAACGCCAAAGGTCAATTGAAATTGCTTTCTGTTATATTACCGCAAAATTAGATGTTATCGCTGCTAAAATTGGTGCACGAAATAGAACCTATTCTCTGGGCCAAGCGCGCGTATCTCCTTTAATGCATGCAAATGTTTGTCCAAACTTGTTGCGCGCAGTGCGAGTTACGCCAGAGACAGGGGTTACTCGAGCACGACACATCTTTAGAGAGATCCTGCACGAGACACTATATGGATCAACGCACGCTGAGGCTTTTACGAGACACTGCGCGCCGAGGAATGGTGATTGATTGAGCTGGCGGAGAGAAGAAAAAGTTAGTAATATAGAAGCACGTAGTGTATTAGATCGCTTCGAATCGTCAAGTGCTTGTAGATCCGGGTGAAGACTCCCAGGAATTTAAGGTCATGATGCTGCGGATATTAGGACGAAAAGGGAGCGGCACAGAAACACCCAAAGAGACAAGTTTCTTTATATACGCATCGGTAAGCTTCCAATGAATATATATTTATGTAGCTCGAGGAGATGGCAAGTTTGCGAAAATCCTTCTAACAGCCACCCCTTTTGCAATCTTATGGACCGGCTCGTTTTCCTGGGCACCCTCCAAGAATGTCGACTCATGCTCCGTGTCATCGCGCTCTTGATCGGCTCTGATTTTTCTTCTTCGTTTCTCTTTTCAGGCTTTTCGGCCTGCTCTACTTCCTTTTGTGACTCTGTGCGAAAGGGATGAAGTTACACGAATGAACGTCCGTAACGTCTAAACATTGTGTTCAAGGGATACAGTCGCGAATGAGAATTTCGCAAAAAAAATGAATCAACGTTGAACGTATGTTGAGTTCTTGGGATGATATGTCTAGCATCGTGGAATGGAGCAAGCGTAAGAGCTTACACGAGTGAGACAAAGCGAAAGTTGAAGCACCGCGGCCTGTGAAAAGAGAGGATGAGAAGAAAGAGGACTTTCCACACCAGTAATGATTGCTACGATTTACAGATGAATCTTTGACATTAGTGTACGCATCAAAAGATTGGAATGTCGATTTTTTTGATCTTATTGATTCCAGTGGAAAAGTACATGGTTATCTGAAGACATTTAAAGCGGTGGAAGAAGCTGGAAAATGGTATAAACGGCGGTAAAAGCGACGGTGGTACATTCGCGAAGCACACTCTGAGTTGCAACATCGCGCGACGTCTGTACGCGCGGGGATGAACGGGAATGAACGGCGGAAAACGTGTTTCCTCAACTTTTCCAAGGGATGTTTGGTAGAGGTAGAATGAGGCGAGAGGAAAAGAGAGAGAGAGAGGGCGAGGCCGCGAGGGAAAAACGAAGAGGAAAGGAAGAAATAGAGAAAACGGAGATGGTGGCATGCTCGACAACGGCATTTCTCTCGGCAGCTTCCTTCCTGTGTGACCATGGAGTAAGGGTGAAACGCGCTTGCCGCGTCTATTCCGTGGTCGGGCGCGCCCCGTTATGCTGCACCACCTCAAACCGCCGCTCTTTGTCGTTTTCGCCACATTTTCCTTTTCCCTTTTTCCTTCTTTCTCCAACTCTCCACGCCTTACACCCTCTCTTTTCTTTCCATTCTCTTTTCCTCTAGTCATCCACACGCACACGACTGTACCAACAGCAAAGTGATACAAAGGGCCTGCATGTATATGATATATTCGTCATCCATATATATCTATATCTATATGTATATAGATAACGCAACTAATTCTGCCCCTGGAAAACCCTGTACCACCATCCACGCGAAAGAAAGAGCGAAAAAATGGCGACAGAAAGGAAAACTTTTGGCGGTCGACGACAGCCCTCGTTTTCACCGTCCATTGTGCCACTGGCACCTTGAAATTGGCAACTCTCCGGGGCAAAATGCTACCTTCACGTCATAACTACGTCGTGATAACGAAACATGACTAGCCTGGCCCCGACGTTGAGTGTGCCTTTCAAAAGGATGAACAAGTCGCATATGAATGTGTATTTTATTCAAGGTTATTCGTGTTCGTATGACCACGAACCTTTATCGCGGTAAATCGTCGGATAACGAAATAGGGCTTCGGAAAATTGAGCACTTGTTCGTTAATTTTTGTTTCCAATAATTTGTCAAGACTCGTCAAAATATAAAAACAAGGAGCGCATTTTCCTGACAGGTTTCATTTTGTTCCGAAAATATTTGGTTATTTGCAGAAATTTTGAGACTCAATTGATTCATCAATATTGTTCCATTAAAAAACGTGAAATTATTGAAATGGAATATCACATTATGATTGCGACATTTATCGCGCTGCTTTAGCTTTCCAGTGTTGAATGACTACATGTTGATACACATTTACGCACACACTATAAGAGGATATTTGGTCGGTGCTCCGATACAGAGAATGTACGGGGTAGCTCCGGCAATAGCAGCGATTAAGTTTGCATAAGCCGATTGCAAATACCCTCGAAGCGAGTCGAGCTCGAGAGCTCGCTGCTGTTGAATACGCGCCTTCTGGCACCTGCTGTGAAGATAACTCCACAAGAGGGCTTTGCAGTCAAAGTGTGGAGAAATACAAAGAAAGGACAGATATCAATAACAATGAAAATATTCAAACCTTAGAATAATATAAGCGTTGATTATTCGAATATCGTTGCTTACTTGTTAATTGAAATTATTTTTGCACGATTTTGAGACTCGATAAATTTATAAAGAGAATTGTTTCCGCGTCGATGGGAGAAAAAAATCGTGAGTATTTTTACTAAATACAAATCGATAATTACAAATATTGAAAGTTCGTAAAATTTTAATGTCAATTTTTCCGAACGCAAATTATTAGCTTCAAAGTTTTTAAAGAAATTGTGTATTTGTCAGTCCATTCAGTTTTTTGATGATTTTTTCACGTTTTGAAACGACCTTTCCCATTTTTTAAGAAACCAGGACTGCAAGTCAAAAACTTTACAAAAACAATCCGAAAAACTATTTTTTTCGAGTTTTAAATAATTCTTCATGCACCCAGTGGCCAACGATCGACTTCAATATTTTTTTCCGGTCCGTGCTAATAATGGTCCACGGAAATATCACGATGACGGTCGCTTCATCAACGTCAGCGAGAAAGGAGAGCGTAACAATAGATCGTTAGGTTCGTTTTTTTTTTTTTTTTTTTTTTTTATTGGNAACAGATCGCAATTAATTCAATGCCCATCAGCCCATAGTCGAGAAAAGTTTTTCTACTACCCTTAAAACCTGCTCAAACCACTTGCCAGCTTTCAGCAGCCAATACATTGAGTTTGGAAAAGTCCGAAAAGAAGGAAGTGTTGGCGCGCGGTAGCGTCGAACCACCCAGTTCGTCTCGCGACAGCAAGAACGGAGTAAATTAAAAACAAGCGCAATGTGGCGTGTTCTTTCTCCCTTTCTATCTCCCCCACCAAGACTGTCGTAACTCTTCCGAGCGGTCCAATGAAGCGAATGAGCACTCTGAAAGCGTGAAATTGCATGAAAGAGCCAGTCTCGTTCTGTCCCTGGTCCCTTGAAGTTTCGACTTGGAGCACGCGGCAACGCCTTCTCTCCCTCTTTCTCTCACTCTCGTTCTCGTCTCCGAGACGCGTGTCTCTTTTTCGGACTCTTTCAGTATCTCATTCTCACCACAGGCTTTGCAATTTCTTTTCAAGGCTAGGATTGCCCTTATTTGTCGCAGAATTTGCATGGAAAACGAAGAACGTGAAGGCGATGCTGCTGGTAAGAAAGTACGAGCGTGTATTCAGGGAGAGAGTCAAATCTGTAAATTCGTTTATCCGCCATGCAGTGAGCCGCTGGCCAAAGGGATAAAGTCGAAAGTTCGTTATGGTTATTCTAGATTTTTTTATCTCCACTTTGTACGCGCGCTAAAACTCAATTTCCATCTTCTGCATCTTCATCCCTCTAAGAGACTGGAGAATAATTCGTTAGGGTATGTTGCAATTTCATTCTCACGATAAATGGTTATTCGGTGATGCAAATTCAACTGCAGTCTCTCAAGATTGCATAAATAACTGGCGAAAATTACCTCAGAGTAATATACGCTGCATCATCTATTCAAATACATTACGTATGTGAATGCGAAGCTGCAGTATTCCATTAGTCTTCTCTTTTGAGCTTCGCACCGTCCCAAACGCTTACCTTTTGCACCAAAACCATCTACGCATTCAATTCCAAGCTACATGGATGTCAATAGAGCTTTGGGAGAACCGTCGGTTAAATAGCCTCAACAGCTGTCTGGATTTCTAGGACACCATTATTCGGATAGACCGAATAGCTGACTAATCAAGCCAACAAAAAGCCAGTAATTCAGAGGTTTTGATGTCGCTATTGAAGCAACATTTCACTACTTGCAAACGCTTAATGGACAAAACGAACGTAATGAAACTAAGGAACGAGCAAGCTTGTTATTTCACGGAAACAATTAGTTGATTAATCCGACTTCGTGCTACCACGATGAACCCTTTGAAACTAGCAAACGCTGGACCAACCCTGTTGTTCGAGACTGTTTCCTAGCAGTATGTTTTCCATGTGTATTTCCTGTAAGTATGAAACATTCAGAGCAGAAGTCCTCCGAGAAGATTGCTCTCAACTTGCTTGTTGTAACTCTTGATGACGAACAGTTTGTCCTTGAAATCTGTAAATCTATAGTTTCATACTTTGCTTGTTGTGAATTTTGGTCAGCACTATTTTATATGCCAGCCGACAATAACGATCAAGATTTTTCTACATGTACGGAGGAAGAATTTCATTGCATAGTTTAGCGAAGAAAAAAAAATACGTTGCATGCACCAACTCCTTGCCGCAAATACGTCCGGAAGATCCGAGGATTCCGTTCAGTCGCATTGGGTCTCCAGGTATCGTAAATCTCGTGAAAGAGGAGTCCATATATCGATGAAATTCTCAAAATACCGAGGGAAAGGATGCATTGGAAAACATCAAAGCAAATTCCTGAAATAGGTTTGATAAATTCCGTTAAAATATAATATTGAGCTTATGAGTGATGAATTCATCGGAAGCCTACTTATTAGTGCACATTCGTTAAAAATCCAATCATCATTTGCGTGATGGTACTTGCGAAATGGTAATCGAATCTTAAGCTGTATTTTTCGAGGAGTTAATTCATAATATCGTTGAAGACAGAACGCCGAGTTTGTAGCGAACCATTAAAATTTTCCAGGGATCCTTAAGGAATTTCAGTTTGTAAATTTGATTTGAGATTCGTGGGGAACACGCGTTCACAGTTTGGCTGGCTGCTGCAGTGAACGATCTTTAGAACGGTTTTCCGCACGAGTCAACCGCTTGAATTACTGCTGTATTTCTCGGGTGTGCAGAGACCTGAAAACGACTCGAAAACTCGTTTTCTATGCGGCGATGGCAAAGTCGTAAGGAGCCAAAGCTCTCTTTTGCTTTTTCGAATAAACGGCTCCGATCGTTCCAAGCGATATAGCCTCAACCCCTCGATAAGTCCACTCTGCATCCTTAATGTTATCGGTGCGTTTCTTTGCAGGGTAAAGACTATGGAAAGCTCATTGTCACTCGCACATGCTCTCGCCCTTTCTTTGTCTCTTCTTCCCCTCATCCTTGGTCGATCTCTTGACTTGGTTGGTGGCTAGAGTGTTGTGGGAGAGACAACCGACCTCTGGCTTTTTCACTCTCTCGCAAAACGAGGATGGAAGCATTTCGAGAGCTCAAGATTGTTGGTGGATGGTCTACAGAGAAGCAAGAGCTTTTCGTCGAGGACTGCCGCGTTTCTCGACCTGCTGAAACGACCGGGAAGCCAAGGCAGCCGGAATATCGCCTCAAGGGTGTTGGCCAGAATTCAGTCTGCTTTTCTTCTCTTTTCTTTACTATATCTTCCTTGGTTCGTTCTCCTCTTTATTCGAAAGACCATTTCGAGTCCAAGGGTCCACCGATGTGGGCGGGTCTGGCGGTCGTCGACGCCTGAGACAATGCACCGTTCCGCAACACTCACCATCCTCGTCGTTCTCATTCCCATCTTCATCAACGCGGCTACTGCTTTCGTGATTTCTGCTTTCGATGTCCTGCTGTCTTGACTGTCCTACGATCGCCTTCCGTACATATTCCATTCATCCTCTTTAGACACAGAAACAACAAACTTTTCTCTGCCTCGTAACTTTTTTCGATGAATTCCTCTCGAATTAAAATCCTGCGCTGACTGACTCAATTGTATGGAATGAAATCTTCCCACATCAAAGCCACGTTTTCGAAATTTTTCCACAGCAAAAAAAAACTCAACAGATGAATTTCGAACGTACGTTTGGCTATTCCAGTAAAAAAAAAAAAAAAAACGAATGGACGTCCGTTTGAGATTGTATTTCGGTATCGAATTCCTGGATCTCTTTGTCCACATTCCACGCTTCCTCCTACGTTGGTTCTTCCCTCTATATATCCTCAGCATTTCTCCTGGTCAAGGCTAATTTCCCCATATAGGTCAAAAAGATGCATCACCTGGGCTCCAACTAACCCTCTCGAGCTGCTCGTTTCTCCCGTGAAACGTCTGGGATGAGTCGGTTGGAGAATTCGAGCGCGGTAATGAATGGAAAGTCCGGTCTTGGTAGTTGGTTGGTGGAAGCACGATGACCGGTCCACAAAAGCACTATACTCTCTGATTCCCCGTTGCCCGGGTGCTTGATGCGACCGCTCTTGGACGTTTCCTAGTGCCCAGCAATGGTGCAAAGCTAATACCTGACCAAGCTCTAGCTCCATTTAGTTTTAACGAGGAGACAAAGGTGCCACATACGTCACAAAGCAAAAGGATCGTATCTCCATCTACTCACTTTCAGGCTCTATTCCTCTTCACCGCATAAATTTTCTTTATCTGTATCATTCCTATTCTCGGTCATTCTATCTGCTCTTTTGAGAAAAGTAGCATATACTTTCGATAACAAATGTTGTGCTTGCCATTTATCGAAAGCTGCCTGAACCGTAAAGATGAACGATTAGCTTTTTTTCAGAAAAAAAAAACAAAAAACAAATTTTGGAATTGATTTTCGCTAAGAATTATTTATATTTTACGATGCTGGTCCATACCACGGAATGGAGTACTTTGCATTCAATTTGCAATCGCAAAATCACAAAAGTTAACGGACTGAATTTGATTTTGTTAAGCGGCGACAAACGGACAGGACGCAGTAGGAGGAAAAACTTGAAAAAGCGTTGGCGTTGTAATAAAACAGATCATTTATGTGTTTGTATTGTGGATTTTATAAATGGTCAGGCTGCATGCGAATACGTCAGAAAAAAAATAATGTGAATGATAGAACGAGTTGCTGCAAAAGGTTTTTCGATTGTTCGATAATCCTTTGGCGTGCGTCCCTCGCAACGTCAGCCTAATCCACGAGGACGAGTCTTTCTGGTGTACTTGAGAACGACGGGTGGGAAGTGCACGATAGTCCTCGGCAGTTTGTTGGTTGGTATGGTCGTTGAAGCCTGAAGCTATATGTGTGTTTTCCATCCACGAGGATCGAACGAAGTTATCGATTCGATAGGATAAAACGATTCTGCTACGTTCTCTCTCTAAAGCTTTTGCCTCCCTCGTCCTGGCTACTTTTTTTTTTTCTG
Organism: Hyposoter didymator; assembly: GCA_037952995.1. Lineage (NCBI taxonomy): Eukaryota > Metazoa > Arthropoda > Insecta > Hymenoptera > Ichneumonidae > Hyposoter > Hyposoter didymator. Next base: position 16,464,503 of record JBAJMU010000001.1, on the reverse strand, counting down.
TTTGAATCTTCTCCACGCTTTCACAATCCGCTCGTTCTACCGGCTATTATCCGCCGAAAGCCGCTCGAACATCCGATTAGGAAAAGCGAACATACGTTACTTTGTTGCCTCTGCGGAGACTCCGCTCTACCTGAATCGACTCCTCTCTGCAGACAAAGAGGGTGGAGGTAAAAAGAGAACGTGGGAGAGATCCGTGGGTGAAACGGACAAATAGGCAGGGGGAATCTTCTCGGATAATTCAGTGGCTCCGAGTTGAAATGACATTTATTGTTCTGTATTACGAGATACCAGATCGATCTTCTTTCCAGTTTTTTTGTCAACCTCATCTATTACCCGCTACTGGCAGATCATTCTCTCGTAGTTCCTTTTTCGCAAGATATCACCGAGATTTTCCATTTACAAGTGTCTCTTGGGCATCCTTTTATTTTCTTCCTTTAAATGTTTTTTGCGTCGGTATTACAAGCAGTTGCGTGGTCAATTCTCATCTCAAAGTTTTGGATGCGAAAGCTAATCGAGTTGGGGCTAAGAATTTATCAAAATTTACCAGGTTTTGGTGAATTGAGTCGAGCAGATGAAAACGGAAGATTTTTGTACATCGTTGAAAATTGTGGACTCCGTTGCCAGACCGTATCTCAAGCAGGAGACACTTATTTTTACACGGTGCCATTGATGCCACATCATAAACATCGCATGTCCTCAAATCGTAGAGAAATCTCTGATACAGTCGACCGTCGCATAAGCTGCCTCCAAATGCATCGGGCGGCTACAGCGGTTTGTGGAATATCGGGTTATTATTGCGGGGTGTGCATAAGACCGTAATTTGAGAAATTTGATGGTCTTTCAAGGCGTCTCCTTGCGTCAAATGACGCGAGCCTGCGTAGAATCGATTGTTTTTTTTTTAATTGAAAAGTGAGGTTTTAGGAAGAATCGACTATATAACCAGAAGCAAGTGCTGGAATCCCACGATTCTCCATGTTCCTATCGATCCCTTACTAGAGCATTCCGAAAGACGTTGCGGCCAGCCTCGAGCGTTTCACGGGAAACCCAGATATTCCTGGCATGCACCTCAGTCCCGTGCGGGCTAAGAGTCTATTGCGGGGGAGTCTAGTGTCGGTAGTGCAACGGAATTTGCCTATAGTGTGTGCCATTCGTTGTATACGCCTGCCTACTAAAACGTTTGGGCTCACAGCTCGCTCACAATTAATTGCTCTAGTTTATAATCGTCTTTTAGATGAAGAGTGGGGGGAGGCTCGAGGAGGTTCCATTGTGCGACTGGGGGTGCGATTCTCAAATTACCGGATAGCTGATGACTTTCGTCGCGGGAGGAAAGCACCCAGTACTTGGTTGTTAAAAGCAGCAGCAAAGTAAGTCGTTCCATAACCATTGGCGAAGCGGGAAACTACACTCGATCCATGAGACCGAGACGCAAAGATTCACCGGGCGAGCAACCCTCGTCGTCGAACGAAAGGATGAGGAGTCCGCGGAGGAATTTCTCCAGGAGCAACCTTCTCCAGCATTATATACGTTCAGAGAGAAATTATAATATATAGGCTGTTATATTCATAACTATAAGTAAACTCTGAACAAGCATGTGTATGCAGGCAAGATTACGAGAGGACTTCCCTACCCACAACGGTGCATACATGGCTTGGGTTGAACACGGAGCTTCTGGGATGCGGAGAACTGAGGATATTAAAGGGACTTATTCAGGCTTTATCCAACAAGCTTGCATCGAAAACTGAGTCCCTCGATGTGAATTGGTAACGTCTTCGAACATTCATGCCTAAATTAATTTCTTCTACACGTTTCCTTCATCGAGCAGAATCAACATATTTCATAAACTGTTGAAAACAATTCTCTCACCAAATAATTGATTCTGATGATAAAATTGAAGGTGGAAATTGAAAAAAAAAGTTGTTGAACGAATAAAGATCTAGAAAGGTCGCGATTTTGTCGCGATAACGTTTTAAATCGGTGTGGATAGTAAAATATCGTTGAAACGATTTTCGAAAAGCGTTCGAAACCGCTCCGCTTGCTCTAAAGAGTCTCAGTAGCGAGGCGTTGACAAGAGACGCAAATGTTTCGAGTCGATACCGCGGATGTAGATTTCGAGAAAGTTAACCTTTATTTTATAACGTTCCGGGAATTTGTAATAAATGTGAAGTCCGGATTGATGCCAAAGTACTTGCAAAGTTGTCGAATCTTTGCAAGGAGCTTATTCAAGAGGGATTGCAAGCTCAGAGATCAAGGAAACTGTGCAGTAACAACTCTCACAGTATTTATGTGTATGTCCTTGTGACTATGCACACGTACAGTCGCACAAGAGGTTAGTAAACGTTGACGTTCAAAATGAGCAGCGATAATCTTAAACGTCGAACAAGCTTTTTACAGCAAAAACCAGCTAAGAGCTTTGCACTAAAGCTCTGAATATCCCGCGTGAATAATTCCATTCTCATACAGAATTTACTATATTTTTAACTCTTTGTCAACTTCAAGACAAGATATAGACGCTTGGCCATTAAACATTCACATCAGAAAACGCGTTGGCTTATAGCATGTTTACTGCCATTTTACCAACAATTGTTTCCGTGTGCTTCGAGTGTTAGGATTCTTCGTGCAACCACCGCAAGTTCAATTCCATGCAAGTTCAGGCTTTTTGACAGTTTTTAGGAGAAACTCGAGAATGGGCAAGTTATTTGGTATAAAAAATTCTCCTCTGGACTTCCACAAAGGATGCGACCCCAAAATATGGCTATAAATCTAAATTCAGACTCGCAGTGACGCCCTCAAAACGATTAAGAAAAAAGTCACTTGGACGAGGAGTTGGCGCCTGGTGTGAAAATGGGTTGGTAATATAAAGTTGTAATAAGACGCGCAGAAAAGGATATCGCAAACATTTATGGCGACCGCGTCGAAAGTTCGGTGCCAGTGGAATTTTAACGCTTGCTATAAGTGCAAGATTCCTAGACTCACGGTCAATACACTTTACGAGGTCGAGAGCCGAGCGAGAGAGAGGAAGAGAGATTTTCCGTCGGTGGGAGGGCAGCAGGGGGAACTTGGGCGAACTATATACAAAGTGTTATGTATATGAAGGGATTCTGCTCCAAGTACGTAGACGTTTATGCTGGGATGGAGACGACGAGGCTTCATATCAATCTCATTTATGGGTGCTTCGAGTTTCATTCAAAATTTTTAATCATCTTAGTAAACAAATTAACCCCGACAAGGTACTTTTTTATACGATAAATTCGGCCCATTTTTCTCACGCTCTCTTTTCCTGGATCGTGTCGGTGGTCAATATAAAAAAAAAGGTATTTTTATTTCTGTATAAAAATAAAAATAAAGTGTGTCGACAGTCAAGGATCGAATGTGTATAGATATAAAAATGGTGTTATACGTGCACACGTATAATATGCAAGAATGAAAGTACCGAATGTCGGTTTCCCGAAAAGAAACTCGCGCGACAGGACCTCCGGTAATGCAGAGTCCCATACAAAGATATACAAGTATGTTGTGAACGAGATTTTCGCTCTCCGGTCCCATTTTTCGAGCTTTCGCCAAATGTCTCTTGGAAAACGTGCGACGACTCGCCATAAGGGAGTTTCGGATGAGATTTTTCCTTCTCAACGTTCCTCCCGTTTATTTCGCTCAAAAAAAAACTCAAGTTTCGTCTAAAAGTCGTAGTTCCGGAACACGCCAAAGCGCCACCATAGAAATAGACCGCCTGAAATATCGTTCAAAGTGAAATGAAACTCGGTACTTAACGACGACTCGCCTACTCGAATAACGCGCATGCAATTCGAAAGATCGAGCTCCTTCACCGTCATTCGTATTGATATACACATTTCGAGTATAAAGTTCCTAATCATTTTTGCGAGAGCTGTTTTTTCCGAAATAGTAACGCCTGAACCCTTTCGAGGGATTATTTAACCCTTCGAGGGCACACCTCCTATAAGTGCATATTGGGTCAATCTGACCCAAGGCATGATTCAAATCGTTATATTCCCGTTAATATCTGTTTTTTGTTGTTTTCTTTTATCAAGACATTTTTTTTTTAACGAAAATCGAAATTAAATAGCAAACATTTGTTATGTTGTCATTGAATGTCAAAGAATCGGGGACGGAAAATCGTTGGGGTCAAAACGACCCGGTATGCACTCAAAAAAAGTTCTCCCAAATCAAAGTGCACGCGGTGGTCGCAACGATATAAATCCGAACGAACTTTCATAACACGATCATAATCACAACATTTTAATTCAATTTTCATAAAAAAAAAAGAATGAGCAATGCGAAATGCGACTGCGAGTCAGCTTCAGTTCGTTAACACACACACTCTGCATTGCAAGGGTTAAGCAAGAGATTTTTCACAGTTGGAAGTTTGTTAGGCGAGAGTCGAATGTATCAGACAACAAACATGAGAATCGGATGTCTCGTCGTCGTTATTCCTGATTATATTAAACTGCTGGTTGGGGAACAGTGTGTGTGTGTGTGTGTGCGGAGTGTGGAGGATTGGTGAAGCAGACTCCCGCGCGATTAGGTTGGAAAGATGGCGTGCTGCGCAGTTGGTAGGTCCGCGATAGCCCGGAACCCAGTCCATTAGCCTGACAGATGTAACGTTGAGAGAGAGAGAGAGAGAGAGAGAGAGAGAGAGAGAGAGAGGGGAGAGGAAAGGGTGGAATCCGTGAGGGTACATTGGTTTGCAAATTACGACACGCTTGGTACCTGGTTTTAGGTGCACAGAAGAGCGAATGAGCAAACGCACCCTTCCGAGAGGGAGGATATGCGAGTTATACTATATACGATACTTATATATATGTATATATAACCAACTGTACTTGTATATAATAATACTAAAGGGCTGGTGAATTGTGATAGACAGGTTTGCGCGTGGCTGATCAGCCGGTAGAGATAACTCGGCCGGGCAATTAGTTCTTGTAGTACAACAACACATATGGGCCATATACAGAGTGAATGTCAACGGCCTTTCCTCTCCAAAGGTAAGCGAACACCGTACCGAACGTCGGAATCGGCCTGAAATTTAATTCTCCGATTGATCGAAGCCCGGGCGTAATTTGGTCTCCGTACTATTTGATGATTCGTCTCAGTCTTCATAACATTGCTGCCACGTGTAACGCGGCCTGGAGCGATTCTGTTAATCAACTTTAGCAACTAATTAATGGTCCGGGGTTCAAAGAACACGCGAGGGGTTACAGGCTGCAACTATCTGTTGAATGATTCTAAATTTATGGCATACTAAAAATCTGTAGTTTTTAGTTCACTGATGACCGTTCTCCACTTTTAGCACCGATGTTTTTTTTTGTTACTTCATTT
>JBAJMU010000001.1:16415011-16459025 GCA_037952995.1 Hyposoter didymator | reverse complement strand
AAAAAAAAAAAAACAGAGACCAAAAATGGTATCACTGAAACGGTGACAAAGGCAGATACAGAGAGATCCTAACGCTAGTCAGATCCTGGCTCTCCGCGCTAATTCCCGTTACAGTGAAATTTATGTGACCAGCAAACGGTGTACTAAAGTGAATTACATTTTCCAAGCGCTTGTATATTTCCTACTAGTAAAGAGTATACTGTGAAAATCCTCGCTTAAAACACGTTTCGGCGACTTTTGGTCTGCTTCGCAAACCAAATATATACAACTCCGATATAAACATGTCTAAATCCTTCTGTTTATGTATTCAATATTGTGTCGAGCTCCACTACATTCCCATTGGTAAAAAGTTATTTAAATCAAAATCGTATCGCAGAATTTTATTCTCAATACTTTAACGCATTTATTTTTTTACAATCAGATTTAAGGAAATAACAGTTTTTTATTGCAAAAAAAGAAACTTTCCCAACTAAATTAGCCAAAGAACGTGTCGAAAAATGACCAAATTCGCTGGCCCAGCTATTGCTGGATAAAAATTGGTTTTGTTAACATTTTTGAGTTTTTTTTTTCGTTCTAGACCCAAGGACATTGCATATGCAAGATTACGCTTTCGATAGATTTTTTGTGAATATTTTCCTATCGTATCGTTCGCACATATCACCCTAGCACAGAACGAGTCTGCGAAATACCTGACAATATTCACGCTTTCATTGTTCACTGAAAAACAGGTCGATAGAAATGTGAAAAGGTGCGGCATTGTGTCGTCCAAAACGTGTGGAATGCGATCGAATTTTTTTCATATTTTTTTTATAACGAATTCATTCCACAATTCCTCCCGAAAAATGTATCGTGGTATGTGGTAATGTTGACGCTAACATTTCGTATGGTTACAGGCTCAGCACAAAGTTTTGTTTCGTAACGTCGAAGCATCGGATTTTGCTGGTTTTTCACGTTTTATTTCGTTCCTAAAAATGTTTGCTCCAGCTCTAGTGTTTTTTTTGCAACTCTATTAGAGCCACCCGCTTCATGTGCAATGCTATTCACCAACAAAACATATTCTCATGAAGAAAAAGACGAGGTGAGAGGAATCGGGAATATATTCGATTTTTAGGAGTTTTGTACGAATTCGAATCTCCCCTCAACTATTTATAAATTTTACATACCATGCCCTAACGTATAGCCAGAGAGCTGTGAGAGCATCCAGAAGCATGTATGAGAATGCAAAGAAAAGAAGAAAGATAGAGAAGGCGAAGCAAAAGCTCTCCCGCATTGCGACGACTAAGTAACCACCGGCCCAGAACCGCATGGTTATGACCTCTCGTACTCGTGAGGTCATTGTTTTAGGCATGATTTACGTGAGAGATTTCAATTTGGCGGCCGAGCAGAGACGACGGAAGAATCGTGGTTTTCCCACGATTTAAGCTTATGTTGCTGCTGCTGTTGCTGCACAATCTCGGAAAAGCTGCGTCGTCAAATACCACAATCCATTTTCCTCCAGTGCGATATTCCTCCACAATGTACCTTGTTATACGTAGAATTTTGTTACTTCCTGTTGCAATCGTTTCGCCCACTGGTCTGTTCGGTTTTCAATCCAGGGGCAAAACAAAAATCGCACAGAGTGATAAAAGCTTTGCAGTAAAAAAAAAAAAGTCATCCTATGAGAAACTCAAATCACATAAATTTTCGTCAATAACACAACAAACTTTATTGCTGTCTGTTAAAAAAAATGACAGCAATTTTGCTCGTTCATAACTGAGTTCAATTTTGCAGCTTCACTCGTTAACCGAGATTCGAATTTCCGTCTAAAGTATTCTTGTATTTCGCGAAGGCACTTTACAAAAGTTTACGGTCGTCCATTTTTTTCGCAATCATGTTGAACGTTCTGTAGAGATTTTTAGCAAAAAAAAAAATTAGATAAATCGAAATGACGAACTTTTCTGGGCGAACGGTTCGAACTTGAAATTCAAAACGAAATTTGATTGAACGAGCTCCCGCCCGTGTTACAAATCCCATAACAATCGGTGCAAATTCACAAAAGCGTGGGCGACTCCATATTTTAAATAAAAAATAGAGTTATTTCGAAAAAATTCAATTCCATAAATCCCCATTCCGATAAACCTGTCACATTTTTCTCCAACCCTTTACCTTTTTGTCCAATTTTATCAAATTCAATAAAGCCCCTTGTTTACTTGCAATAAAATAGTTATTACAAAAATGCAGCTCGAGTCACAGACTTTCGTGTATATTTGTTGACTGAACATCGTTCTCAGAACGTTACTTCGTTCTCAGTCCACGTGACTTTTTTTTGACTCAATCAATCCTTCCTCATCGTCACTCGGTCGAATCAATTCTGACAGTAATGTTGACCATTATGTTGAGGTTAAGTGAGAAGACTTTCAGGATGGAGATTAACTAATAAGCATAGTGAACGATCAAGCTAACGTTTCGAAGTATCGCGTTGTTATCTGAGCTCGCGTTACAACGCATAAACTAACACATTCACCTCCCTAAATCTTACAACCACAGAAAAGCCCCGCGATATACTACCTGCCGGGGAATATTTCATTATGCACATGCCCGTTACAGCAGTAATTTTGCTTTGCTCTCGAGAGTGTTTCACCGTGGAGCTATAACCGCTGGTTTGGGAAAGCTTTTCCAGTGTCCTAGCTCTCACGGTTTGCGGATACCATATCGGCAATGTTCGCCTCTCATCCCTCGCTCCTCACTCGTCCCGTTGTGTGCATATACAACGGTATAGGTTATCTCGTTACTATGTGTCTCTTACACTATTGCACTATATACCAATGTGATGTCAAACCAAAATCGAACCTTGTTCAACCCTGTTCAACTAGTGATTTATAGTCGTTATTAATGCTATACCAATGATGCTACGTGATTCCAGTTACAGAATGTGCTTTTAAAGCCACACTTTGCGTTTGTTGGTTTTAACGTATTCGCGTGGCCCTGGAGCGAGAAATATGTATTATTATAAGAAATTTCTACTGGTGGTTATTATTATTTTTCTTCTAATTGTTCTCGTTCCATTTTGACTTGATTTCAATGAATTTTCATTGTGATGTCTCTGTTACTAACGTTATTTCTCGCACCTGAAGGAGTGTCCGAATTTCAAGTCAAAGTTTCAAAAAATGTTCCTTAACTCAAAAGCCAAGACCTGCCGCGTATCTTGTCCTTAAGCATCGGCTCTTTTTTCGTCAGATTCCAACTTTACAGCAATTCTTTCGAGGAGAGCCGAACTTTTTAGGAGCATGGACGAACCGGCTACAATCGTTCATAAGTCGGACTAGATCTTGAAGAAAAAAGTCAGTCCTATTCTCCGGATGGTACGGAGCAAGAACAGCTCTCGAGTTAGTTCCGTTGCGTCCATAGCATCGCGTTTCCGTTCTTCTGAATTCATCTTTTTCTCAGAGTTCTCTTTCTCGCAGACTCTCGCGTACCATCACGCTGTATAGTTATATTCCGGTTGGGTTTATTCTCGACCATGTACATACTTTGGCTAGATCCGAGTCGCTGGAGATCTTGTCTGTTAGGAACGAGACTCGATATGATTGTCCGTGTGAAGAGATTCGGAAAGGGTTAGACGGGAGAGTTTACGCGAGGGAAGAAAACGTTTGGGTGTTGATCTGAAAAGGACGGGGGTGTGTCTGATTCGGCTGGATTACTAATATATACTTGGCTTCTAGTTTTGTGCTAGCAAGTCAACGAACCGCGAAAAGCGCGCGCGCACGAATGTTCTTGCGGAATATTTGAAGGAAGGTTGAGAGACGATGGTGTTCATAAAAATTTGACTCTCTCCCCAAGCTCTTAGAAGCCCGTCATCAAATTCTCTGGCTTTGCTTTCCTCTGTGAACATCTTCATATAACTTTGGTGTATGATCTCCGTTGGCTAGACCACGCCGTTGGAAATCTCGGTCCACCGCTTTGAAGAAGGGAGCGACAGTGCGCGCGAGAGATGACAAAGTTTGAGAATCGAGTACGACGTGTGTGACTTATTTAAAAGTTATTGACGAGAACGAGGGACGATGAGGTTGCCGAAAGTACTCTGAAAATTTATGTCCCGGAAGACAGTGTCGATATGCTTTCGAGCGCGCGATCCACTACCTTTTTCCCGCTCATTGGCTGTTATTTCTTTTCTCCCTTATTTCCACACTTTTTCTCTTCTCATCCTCGTCTATGCTCCTTATTCGCTTCCCTCACTCGACTGACATACCGATCATAATGATAAGCCACTGATATTGGCGATCGAGGGACGCGATGCTTATATTGGACTCGTTCTTTCCTTCCTCCATGGTTTACCCACCACTTGTCCATAATCACTGAGTCTTGAGAGGAAAATTGTGACTGTACGAGACGACCGAACGGAGCAACGAAATGTGTTACCGTTTTCGTTCAGCCCACGAGCTTTCCACGCCTCGTTGCTTTGAAATCGATGCTATTTTCCACGTTCTCGATCCTACAAATAAGTGCCTCCCACTCTCTCTCTCCCTCTCTCACTCTCGCACCTCTGATAGCACTTCGTCTCCCTCGCTTCTCTCTTTTCTCGTTATCATTATCGATAGGGAGTAGAAAGTTATTCCCCATCCCCATATTACGCATTCCAATATGTGGGCGTATCTTTTCTATACCGTATTCCGATGTTACTTATAGAAACGACGATACCTTGAACCACATATTTGTGCCATCCAATATTCCTATTCAGATTATTTCCTATCGCCATGTTATGATTTCATTCCAATATCTTTTTTAATATTTGATCGTCATGAAAAATTCATGCTTTTTTTCACGCAAGCTGATCCGACGAGATCTGCGTCAGGGACCAACGTACAATTAACGCGGGCTCTGAAATCATGAACAAAAGTTTCTCCAATCATTGCGTGGTAAATAAATAAAAAGATTTTGGGTCTCTATTCGATTTTACGAGGCCTTCAGAGTCTGCGGCAAATTCGTTGCTCCACTTTACCATTATACTCCAAAAGGAGAACAAAAGTATTTTTGTTCCCATACAAACGGCCCCAATGTTTGGTCGTTTTTGAAACTTGTTATCGACATCGCTGTAGGCGTGGGGGTTAATGGAATCTGCACTCGTCAAATATAGAGTACACACTGAGAAAAAAAAATCATTGAAGCAACTAAATCCCTTTAGTCGATATCTAAGTCGATTGATTCAACTAAAATTTGCTTGGACTAGATGAGGATTAGTTCGTTCATGGCAATCATCGATATTTTTGTAATTTGAATCAACTAAATCAGTGAAATCAAATTTTTTGTTCACAGGACTGGAAATATTTGTTTGATTCCACTTGATTCAAATACATTTTCATTATGTATTTGTTTCAACACCTAGTACCGAAGTATCTAAATAATTTGGTTGAAAATAACAATTATTCGTTTTATCGAATCAGACGGAAATATTTAAAAAAACTAAATTTTTGTTGAATCAATGTCTTTGCTTCAGTCAACTCTTTTTTTCAAAGTAACAAATAATTTGGATGGTTCTATTTTTTTTTGTGAAACTTAAGCAAACTTCATCGAGTGAGTACTAGATCAATTGGTGATACCAATGCCCAAGAAAATCATTTAACAATTTGATTTGGTTCGTACAACTATTACGATTTTGTTATTCATGAGGCAAAAATCGGTTGTTTTTTACACTACATTTAGTTGGATCTTTCATAAACTGTGAACCTTGATGTTGTGTCATTCTAACAGATTATGTATTCAATTGAACTTAATTTTTGTCGCTTGACGAGTGAATATTATTTTAATCACGTCAGAATTTTGTCAGTCTTGGCCGCTCGATCAATGTGCTACTTTTATATTTTGATCAAACCACATTTGTTTTTACAATTCAATGCTGCATTGCTTCAACTCACGCAAACAGTCCAGGAAACTGAAAAATCTGTTGGAGAGTCTGTTCCATGACGTCCTTTTTCTTGAGTTGATTCAACTGAATGATTGTTACATGAATCATAAATACGCTTGAACCTAATACTTATATTCAGTTCATGTAATCATGGTTGAGTTCATGATTCTCGATCATCGTGACAAATTCATTAGTTAAATTGAATGCACGTTGTACTGCATGGATCACATTAACCATTCGGCGGATATCAATCAACGATATAAATATGTATATATTATTATATACATGCTAACCTACACACATTTTTTTATCATAATTATTAGTATTTTATCATAATTATTAGTATATACACTCATGTTTTCAAATGTTTGAACCACGTTGAAACACAAATAGGCGGTACGAATATAATTTTCTACATGCGATCGGTAGCGTAATGGATAAAGTTCCTAGCCAGAATTTAGGTAGGTAGGTAGGTAGGTTGAAGGACTAGGTTCGATTCCCCATTTAGGTAGAAAATTTATTCGGCAATATAAATATTCTCTGTATCATTAAACTTTGTAAATGAATAATTCCATCACTGCCACGTGAAATTAACATTATTTATATTTTTTTTTTGCAATTGAGTTGCAACAAAAGACATAATCTTTGGAACCAAGCTTTGGGTTGGACCAACTGTACATTTATTTGGTAGCATGCAATGCGATAATTACTGCGTTTGATTCAACCAATTATCAGTTGACTACAACTGCATATCAGTTTACTCAAAATAATATTTTGTTGACTGTAGTTGTTGATGTAGATATAACTAAATTTTTGTTTATTTCTACAAACTGGTTCTTGTTCCTTTTCTCAATTTTTTGTTCGAAAAGTATATTATTCTGTGAATTTTATTTTAGGTGTTCTGTCCTAACAAATTACATGGGCATTGAAAATATAATTATTTTTATACTGACAAAATATTATGTTCAAAATCTTCCAAAATTGTAGCGCAAAACTTAATTTTGTTGATTTTAATAACGATTTATTTTCTTGATTATCGAAATATTTTGTTGAATTCTACAAATATTTTGTCGTGCGTATGGGACTAAATAATTTAGTTGCATCAAACATATTTCGAGCTTTTTAACAAATTTTTTTTCTCAGTGCATGCATATTTGAAGCGTCGACGACACGAAGAAAAATCAATTATACAGCGCCTGGTACATATACGACAGGGAGAAAACGCAATTGTAAAAAATGTGAAAAAAAAAAAAATATTATTGTGTACCACAGCAATTGAAAAGTGTCTGCTTGGAGCAAAACGAAACTGCAGATATTATTTACCGGGCGTCCACTCTACATGCGCGTGCTCGTGCAAAAGGCTCCGCGACAGACGGTTCTTCCATTGTCTACGTCCCCGTGAGCTAAAAGAGAACGAGAAAGAAAAAGCGAGAGGGAGAGGTTGGTCGCCGCACGTCCGTAATCCCGGTTCACGCCGTGCGACGAAATAGTTTTTCTACGTGACTTAAATTTATCGGTCGAAGAGTGCGAGAGTTGGAAATCGTTTGAGCCCCGGGGCCCCATTGCCCCTTCTAAATCTCTTTTTCTATCCTTCCCTCTCCCCCCTTTTTCCTTTTCCACTATTTCTCACTTTTTTCACTCCCTCACACACCTCCACTGATTTCGCCATCTCCACCTTTCCCCCCGATTGATTCCACTTTGCATCGCTATAAAATGCAACGCGCATTTAAGGGAAAATTGCTAGGTACGTACGAAATTGCGATAAAACGTCTGTATGTCCTACATACAATAGAATTTTCCACGATAAAATTCACGTGGCTGGTCAGACAATGCTCTCAGCACGAAAGGCAACAACAATAAAAAAATCACTGGAGTTGTCTTTTTTTTTCTTCCTTCCTCCTCCCTTTTCCTTCCCCTAATAACCTCCGAGCCTTTGCGATCGCCTCCATTCGGAATATGGTCCACTCTCAACGCGATTCACCTGCGCGCATAATTTCATCCTCAGCGACACGTCGAATAATACACTTTTACATCGAGTTTCGCTAACGCTTTTATTTTCATTCCACGTTCTGCCGGTAGAATGCAAATACGCGAGTAGCAATAATAAAACTGTTAGTTGTTTGAATCCAATGAAAATATTGGGAAATTTCTGAATTTAGAGTCTCAGAAACTTTGACACATTGAGAAAATTGGGACGTGGCTTTATTTCGATTGCTCATGTCTATCAAATTTGTGCTTCGATTAATTTGAACATTCGTCAGTCAAGGGAGAGACGTATTTCTAAAATGTTTTCAAGTTTAACTGAAAATTCAATGCACGCAAAAGACTTCAACGAATTTTAAATCCGAATTTACTTTGCCATGACGTTCTTGGTCCTGAAACAGGGACCCTATCAGAACAATAAAATTTTCTGACAAAATTACTAACAAGAAAAGTATTTGAGTGGAATGCAAAAATGATTGCATTGACCCAAAAGTTTAGATCGGTCGAACAAAATATATCAGCAATTCAGCGTCCTCCTTGTGGAACTATAATATTTAATTTGCGAAAAGCTTCGTGTAGGAAGTTCGATACGCGGGGTGCCATACATTTTTGACAAGTAACGAAAACTTTCCGGATCTGGCATCGCCATATTGGGCGAAACGTACAGTCAAACTTTTGTCGTCTAATCCTTTTCTGTATGTTTTTTTTCTTCACATGTCTACGACGTCGACGTAAAACAGAGCCAAGAGACCACGTTTGGCATTATTTACGGGAAAGATTTAGCACGAGGTTTTTACGAATATAAGTCAGCAGCACAACGATAAGTATGACTGAGAAACAGGGACATGTACAAGAGAGGAGGAGGAAAGGTGAGTATAGTCGCGTGAGGCAGGGAATATTTGAAACGGACGCATAAATCTCATCGCCCACGCGATCTCAGAGCTGCTCGCCCCCTATCCTAACCGCCCCCTAAGTTTCGCGATTTCGCTTCGATTCCTACGTTCCCGCCAAGAGGGAATTGGCATGCATGAGAATAGCTTGGCATTCGATTTAATACGGGTAAAGAGATAAAGCTTTCGTGAAACATATCTATCCTGTCTTATCGGATCTCTAAGATGTATATCTCAAACAGCGATAGAAAGAATAAGAGCAAAAGAGAGAGAGAGAGAGAGAGAGAAATGGACGAAGAGAGAAAAAATCGTTTTGTGCCCTTCATTTTTATTCTTCGCTTTCCTCCGCACTCTGTTGCCTTTGCGCATGTTGTCTTTTGACAAGAAAAGAACATTAAAAAAAAAAGATAAAAAATGAAGTACATCGAGCGTGTGTGTCCCATGTGTGTCCAGCAATTGGCGAGTTTTTCGTTCATTTTTCAGCAACTACTATGTCTGCTTCCGATCGTGCAACTCTTCGTATAATTTTTAAGCGCGCAGCCCACTCGTACCTCCTCAAGCTCTTCGTACCTTCAATCTATTAACATTTACTCCAATGCAATCTGTTTTTGCAATGCTGTTTTTTTTTTTTTTTTTTATGTAGTTNTTTTTTTTTTTTATGTAGTTTCTCTTTGTAATTCTCACCGTACGATTTCACCCCGACGTGTGTCCAACGCTCTTTTTTGCATGGCTCTTCTGACAAAGTTTCACCACTTGAACATACACTTGTCCGATAGCATGCACTTTTCGCTATACACACGTATACCATTGCGCGTAAAAGGGTTGAGGATTCTCGAGTATTGCACACGTCGTTCCCTCGATGCAATCGATTTCCAATATCATTCTCCCTTTCGCTCTTTCGTCCACACACGCACCACCACCCACAAACACACAACCTCGCACACACTTGGTCACTCTTTGTCATTTTCTTTCCCTTTCTCTGCTCGTCCTCTTTATCAACAAATTCACGAACGAACACGCCCAATGCGCATTTCATTTTGCCTGTACGAAGCCGATATGACGGACAACGGGTATTAGGGGCAGGAATAAGGGGCGAAAGAGGAAAAGCGGTGCCGCGTGTGCATCACTAGCCAACATTGCCACAGAACGCGGTAATGCTCGTGCACGGAATCGGCCCACCACATATAGAAAGACCATGCCGAGCAGAATAAAAAATAAAATAAAAACCCGATGACACGTCGCCGGGGACCGGGAGCGTGGTTTTTGGGGTCGACCGTCACGGGATTCCACCGCGTCCGGTAGAACTCCAACGATAGCTCGCGTCAGTTAGTACGCTCGATCTGCGGTGTCGCTCCACCCAGCCATATAGAACTTCTAGCTCCAGCACTCGACATTGCTGCTACCCCAAATTTTGCGGCTTACGATAGTCGTGACGAAAAAAATTGAATTACAATAAACGTTACGTCATTCTTTCACTCTGCTAATATTCATTTTAAAAAAACGAGCTAAACCAACAAAAAAAAGGCGAAACAAACTGGCATCGCATTCTAAACGTGAATGGAATCGTTATAGTTTCGCCTCAACGAATCGCTTTCAATGACAGCGGTTTCCAAGCTGCGCCTCCGTCCCAAACACACAACCGTCGACGATTCCGTATGCAAAAAAAAAAATTCATCCGTTAAAATTCTAATAATTTTTCTATGCTAATGATTTTCTAACAATCCTAATAATTCCCATGAAGTAGAAAGACCTGTTTGTACTGTCGCAATATATTTATATCCGATTAATTATTTTTTCAATTTACAAGAAAGATATTCGCGTTGAAAGTTTTTTGCAGCGTTCTATTATTTTTCTAGCTGAATCTATAATATTGTGGACAACAAGAAAAATACGACATCAAGGGTACGAATTCACACTAGTGTACAACCGAATAGTTTATTATTCATTGGTGTCAAAATTTAAAACAGAAGTGACTGGCGTGATAATAATATCTGCGCTAATGGCTTCGCAAAAGGCAATACTTTTATCGTCGCTAATGATTCTGAAATTTGTATTAATGCCAATTTTGGAAACAGTTAAATTTCCTCATTCCTTTTCAGTGGTTTTACGATATTTGCTAAAAAGTTGTCCATTTTTAACCGAAAATGGAGATTTTCTTCCCGAAGTACTCAAAAAGAAAAAAGTCCAATAAGATGGTAGAATTTTCGGAACTTTCAAACGAGTTAAAAATTCGATAAAAATGGTTAATGACGTCATATTAATTGGATAATCACTTCAATTTACCATTTCTATTATTGGAGTTGAACTTGATGACTAATGTTGAACTTGAATCGTTGAACGTTGATTTTTTTTCTGCAAAGGGTCGGAGGAGAAAAATTTCTTAAAAGTTTCCACGTCCAAAGGGATTGGGAGCAAGAAGTTTGGTCGCTCATATGATACTAGACAAGGACGCGATTGTAATGCAACAACTTTGTGAGCGACGATCATCAATCAAAAAGTCTTGGAGAAATTTATCGAAAGCCTAGAACGGCGTGGAAAAATATCATTCTGTGATCAAGACGCGGTGGGTATATCTATCGAAAGTTGGGAGTATCGCATCGATATATTTATGTGGAAAAATATATCGATGTATATATAATATGAGCGTGGATTGGTCGCAAGATCTGTTTGTCGAGCCACGGGAAATCAACGAATCTCTGGGGACGAAGACCGCGTAGAAACACGAGACCTTTATTTCCTTAGTGCGGGGCAATGGCTTGCCGCCGCTGCCTGTTGGCATCTCTTTCATCCCCTTGGCTCTCGGGGAGCACAGCTGTATAAGCGTTTCTTGATCCCGATACGATGATGAAAAATTGTTCGAACGTCTCAAGCCATTATCACCTACAATCGAGTCTTTCTGTATGGAGATGATAAAATCTCGAAAAAAATGAGTAAAAATCGTTTTATTACAAAACACACGTCGATGGACAGTCTCTGTAAATCCGTTCAGGCAAATTCGAATCGAATTATTATCGAGACTTCCGTACTAAATCTCCAAGTTCTTTCGCTGGTAATAAATTTTGACATTTAACCCTTCGAGTACATACTGGGTCTTTTTGACCCCAACAATATTTTCCCGTCACCGCTTGTTTGGCATTTCATGGCAACGAATGTTTTGGCAATTAATTTTCTTTCTCGTAAAAAAAAAAAAAAAAAAAAAAAANAAAAAAAAAAACAACAATTCAGGGCCATAAAAACGCCTGGGTCAGATTGACCCAAGATGCTCTCACAGGATGCGTGCACTCAAAGAGTCAATCCTTCTACACACAAAACAGTGGATTTGTCAAAAGAAGAAATTATTCATTTTTGTTAAATAAATATATTTAACAAAATCTCGTTGAGTTTCGATTTTGCACGATCGGAAATTGGTCAAATGATTTTTGGAAACATGACCGAGTCATGAATCGTAATAGCTAATTTGTGGAGTAAAAGGACGTGGCATTGATAAGGAGGATTTCAACTTTTTTCTCTCGGAAGGTAAAATTTTTCTGTTGCCATATATATACATACATAAACCTCTGCAATCACTCCGTCAAATTGACTCGCTGGCTGACGCTGGAAGTAGATTTTAACTTTTCCACTGAGAGCGTTTTCCATATCGGATCCAAAATAAGAACCATAACATCTCATCAGAGAACGGAATGACTTTACTTCGTCGAGCACAATTTCCGCCTAAAAATAATCTGAAATCCCGTTAATATGAGAACAGAAAAAAAAGTAAAATTGCTAATCAAATGACGACTGGAAGTCACTGGCATTGTTTTATGAATCTTCTGATAAAAGGCACTGATTATCCGATATTCCGGGAATAGGAAATTTTAATCCACGTGATTTAATGAGGTTTAAGGCTTTTGGTTTGTTAGAAAATTCATGTTTGTAAGACGGAAACGTTCAGCAAACATACTTATCGATCTGATTGTTTATTGAATGGTTTAATGCGATAATATTGTGAAATTTAATCTTACCGACGTTGTCACGTCGATGTAAACTAGACGAGAGAATATGGTGTTTTGATCGATATCTCGCGAGACGCGATGAGTCAGAAAAGTTTGAGAGCAAGCTATAAGCGGGGTATTAACGTAAACTTGGTTGATGGTGAACGTAGCAATCCCTGAGGCTTGAGAATAATCCGCGAGGGCGGCGTGGAGGAGGAAGAGTGGAAATTTCGTTGCAGACTCGAGCATGAAAATTACGATCTATGCCGAGTTATCGGCGCGTTATTACCGTTGACGTTCGGCTGGTGAGGTGAGGGGGGAGTTAGACATGGATACAGAAGCTGAGAAGGGGAGAAGAGCAGTCATAATAAGGTGCGGGGGGAACAAGGGGGCGGAAATCTACCGGAACCAGGGAAAGTGAATATCTCCGGAAAATGAATCGGTAGTGACGCTGGCGGGCGGGTTGCAATGGCAATGGCAATGGTAGGGGGAGAATTTGCCGGAGACTCGTACCCGTAAAATTGTGGATCGAGTATAGAGGAGCGACGTGGCCTCGGCACGATGTGGCATGGCGTGGAAGCGCGCGTCGTGCTAAATCGATCGGATCCAGTTAGAAGCTTCGGAAACGAGCAGCAGGAACGGCCAACGATATCCCGGAAATAGCAGCCCGAGAGAAAGGTATAGAGAGTTTCGGAGACTTGTCCACGACATGGATAATATTGCATCCAGCCCGTGGGTGGCTACCAAGACTGACCGTTGCAGCGATTAATTAATTCCTGCATTATTATATTTGTTGCACTCGAATCGTTACTAAAATTTCAGAGACTGAACTGAAAATTCATTGAGGAACGAGATGATGCGGGAGCACAGCCTCAAGAACTGTAACAATGACGCTTTCCATATTTGCGTCTATACGAATTTGTACACCTTAAATGAATAAATTGTGAAAAGGAACTCGCGGACTGTGCTTCATGAAATTGGGCAATTACATTTTCCTTCGAGGAGTTTTAGCTCTTTATAGATGCTTCAAGCTCCGCTGAACTGTCTATCTTTCGAACTTGAAGCTTCCACGCGATGTGCTTGCAAAGAAGAAGAAGAAGCGGAGCGAAATATCAAGCCTGGTAGATATAGGCAAATGTTTCCAGTTTTCCACACTTAGTCTATCCTGCTTTTAGCCAAAAAGAATAACTATTTATAGCGGTAAATTTGAGGCCCGTGATACGAAAGGTTCATATAATGAGGCAAGCCGAGAGCGAAGAAGCAGACACTCTTATTCACTGAAACACCGAGATGCAAGAAGGCTACAAAAGCCTTGAGAATATTTACAATGTATAGAGCCTTCTCCGCGCTTAAATTTACCACCGGAATATATATAAGAAAATATCCGTGAAAAATGCTTCCACAGCAGAAAACAGCCAAGACTTTTGATGACAAGAAACGAGGAAAGCGTCACTCTGCTGTCCGAGCCTCTCTCAAATCTACTGAGTCATTTGCATCTGATGAGCCTCCTTAATGAAGTCGTTATATCACTGGAATGAAATAAGATGCGAAAATGCTGAAATCGTGAATAACGAAATGGCTTCCACTTTAGATACACCCCTTGCCTTCAACTACAGCGCACTCGAGTTAACTTGGCAGAAAAGTATTTCCTAAAAAGCCCGACGACAATGTTGTTATCAACTTTTCATTGTTGCACCCAAACTTTTATGTCGCAACGATACAAACTATATTTTTATATATATATATTCGAGCTCTTCCACTTGCTGATTCGATTACGCTGTAAAATGAACTCGCAAATCTGTCTGACGCTTGAATATGATTGAACGAGTTAATTGTGCTTTTATCCTCATATCCGAACTGTTCTTATCCTCATAGTTCAAACGGTAATCGATGGAACTATGACAGCTGTAGGCATTTGCTTCGAGTATTGAATTTTCAATGCTCGAGTATGTACCATCACTTTCAATTATTTTCGCTTGTCAATCATTCATCGTTCGAGCACAATATTGCAGACAGATGCACGATTCAGCTTACACGAGCATGCGTATGGTATTTCAAATCACTTCTACGTTTCGTACTAGGAGAGCGAGTTGGCAACGATCATTACTATAGAAGTCAAGCAACAAATTGACACATTAATGTGTACAAAATTGCAAGAGTCTCCTGAATAAGGAACATCTACATTTTTCAATATTAAATGAATTCCTGCATGTCAATGCTCATGCATTCAGAAAAATATTTGAATTATTGTCTCGTCTATCTGAATCGAGTTCACTGCTTCCTCGCCATCAGCTAAGCTCGCTGGATTGTCATTTGGACGTGGAACAACCAGCAGAGTATTCTTCTTAAAAGTGACACCGGAAACCATCATCAAAATCCAGGTCGTCTGAGCTCAAAATTGAATGAGGTCGTGGGAAATGCGAACGGAACTGAATTATCGTAATTTATGATTCGCAAGAAATAAAAACCATAATTTAATGAACCTGCTATTTCTATACATTCGCAGTGCCTTCTGCATTGTCGAAACTCGTGGAAATTTCAAGTCAAGGAGCGGCGAAATCCTCATAATGGTCAATTGATCAATTCAATTAGATTTTTTTTTCTTGAGTCAGCTGATGGTGGAAGGATGTCGGTTATTGAAACGCGCGTCGGTAAATGATCTGTAGTGTCAAGAAAAAAGGAAAAAATAAAAAACAATAATCTCACAGTAAAGGAACACGATTGCCACGTGCATATTAAATTCTGACTGACGCCAATTTGAACACGCGTCAGAGATGTTGCATGCATCGTACGGTTGTAGGGTTGACGGCCGTCACTTGTGGGATGGAGGCGAGAAAATGAAATGGAACATCCAGGAAATGGATAGACAATGAGCGTTAATAGAGATGAAGAAGAAGTTTCGACATGGAAACATCTGGGAGCAGAGTTGGACTTATAACTGAAATGACATTGGAGGATGACGGCTGTCTACTTGACTACAAGCCTCATAATTATTTTTGCCATTTTCGTACTCATCATAGAAGTTGATGTGATGCTTTACAGTCTTTCTGATCCTCATCTCCCGAGTCAAAACATACGTCAACGAGTCGAAGACAAAGAATATTGCGGTTGTTATGGTAATTATCATAAAAAGCACTCCTCTCTCCTTTATCTCCCAGGATGCCTAGTGCGCTCTATCAGTCTGACTGCTGGTGCGAGGTTTGTAAAGATAAGGCAATCCCTAAGGTACACGGAACTTCCCCATTGCATAACCTGTGCCCGCAGTCTCGAAGGTTTCCATTGAGTTTTCAGTTTTGACAAGATCTTTGTCTTTTCTTCCCGACCCTCTTTTCCTTTTCCTGCCTTCTCCAACCTGTCCCATTATTTTATCGTCTCTTTACCGTATTTCCAGAAACATATGTGTAACATCCTCTTTAGCCCTGGAGACCCGACCAACACCTTTTGCTGCTCCGGGTCCTCTATAACGAAATGCACCACCATACACAAACTCTTCGCTCTTTGGCACCACCTCAGCACGCCTACCAGTAAACAAGATTTATTCGCAAAAACGTTTTAGCCAAACTTCAAATCCCACTGGGCTCGAGGTTTCAAGAGGACGTACCTGATCGTCCAGACTTTCCACAACAAAACACGGGGCATCGGGAATATAGATACAGGCTTACGTCCTTCCCAACTTTGACCTGTTACCGCGAATAGAACGTGTTCCCACAATAATATTCCATATCTCATGTATCGCCTGATTTTATCAATGAAAACTTTGTTTCCAAGTTAAAATTGGCTCCATGACGCTCGTGGTTGACTCCTGGTTGACAATTTCGAAATAATCCAATAAATATTGTTAATTACATTGTATTGCCCATAATCAGTATTTTTAATTATTGATCCAATCCATAGGATTAGGAGACTCGTGTGATAAATTCTAAATATTGCTGGGTATAATTTTTCGGTATTCACTGCAACACGATTTTGAAGAATTCCACCAAACAATGAATAAAATATCTAAAAAATTTTAAACGAGTTGCTAATACGCGAGAAAAGTTTTGGTACATGGCGAACTAATGCAAATGAGGCGATGATCCATAAATCGTAAGAAACGATTCTTTCGCTTGCCTTCGTGGTCAATTTCCGGGCAAAAAAAAGTCTCCTCACTCCGTATTTCGGAAAAATGTAAAATAAAACATGAATATGGAGAAAATGGATAGTTGAAAGCAGAAGAACGCTTCATTGATGGCAACTCTCAGCTTTTGGAAAGCTCAGGTGTAAGAATCTGGTTTGCTCGACGTTGTCATGCCGTCCAAAGTATAACAATCTGAATTAATAAGAATAAGTAATAGTACACAGTAATGTTTTGAAATAAAGGGGAATGCAGGCTAATTTCCGAATCATTAGAGCAATATCTACGTTGAACCTGGCTGACGGCCGGACCGGGATCGTTGCAACAGTCTAAAGATAAGCTGGTGATTGGACTTTGCAGAGGTTGCCTGGTTAGGGAGACTCCAATTTACGGATTCAGGCATTGGATGTATCGCAAATCCCTGGAGGAGGTTGCCGACCAAATTTCAGCGGCAAAATCCTCTACCTCATTAGCGACGATTCATCTCCGTTATCAATATTGAATCTCACGTATTGGTGCTTGTTTGCTAATATCTCCGCATCACCACTTCAAAGGACTCTATATCTTTTGGCCCTCGAGAGTTGAGTTAAGGTTGATCCTTCTGAGTTCTACTGTGTACTCCTCACACTGCGAGGACAAGAATATTTCGTCGTTAAAAAAATTTCAGAATAAGGCACGAAGTAGAGTGCAAAGGGACAAAGAAACGCGACAAAAAAATCAAGCAAAAACAATTCTAAGAGCTCATCGGAGAGGTGGCTGAGGGTAGCGTTGAAGAGAGAAACTTTGATGGAGCGAGGCCGAGGAAAAAATTAAGGAAAGAAAAGTTGCATATATTGTAATCCTCTCGTCGTTTGCAAGAGGCGACGAAACGCTGTACGACATCAAAGGTTCTTTCGATCTTGAAATTTCGCTGCTGATTCCTAGAACTCTTTGCCAGTGGAAATGAGTTGAGACGACGAACGATAATACAGTGAAAAAATGTAGGAGGCACTAAAATAACGAGAGAAAGAGCAACTCGGTACATGAAAATGGCCTTGCGTAGCCAACTTTCATGCGTCAAAAGTCTCAAAAGAATCTTATCTCCACGAGGCGAAACATTTTTTTGTTATTCCGAGAGTCAGAGCAGCGTGTATTGGGCAACAAAACATGTGGAAACTATGAAAATGTTTATATTTTTCACCAACACTCTGTCAGCAGTAAAATTTCATAAGGAATAATGGTTGCAACTTTTGGAGATTATTAGTGAGATAACTCGAATCTATAGACTCGAAAGTCTTGTTTCCCGCATAATAATCTTCTCCGAACAAGAATCGTGAGGTGGAGAAATGACGGTGAGTCATGATTTCTCAAAATGCTTGTCTCTCGACAAACTAAATGTACTACTTGCGAGTAATTTGTAAAATTCAATTACTTAATGGCCACAGAGTTTCACCCGCGTCGCATGAACGAGTGCGTTTTAGCGAGAACGTTTCTCTTCATTCTGTCACGTCGTAGTGTCCTTGTAAAACTGACTTCGTACTCAGCCGCGTAGGAGCTCGATTAATAGACTGCGGAACGTCTCATTATGTGCTGTAGTGCACAATGTTATCAATTAAACTAATTAATCCAATCAATTGTTCGAGACAACTTTTTTTTCTTACAAGGAAAATTAATAACAATTTTTTGTTATTACTTTTCCGTTCATGGCAGCACCAGCATATTGCCAGATTGCACTTGAAAATGTTACCTTTGTAAACCGTTAACGACGAGTAGATAATTTGAGTGATTAAAATTCCATCAACAAATTGTATGTGAAAAATAAATTCTGATCACCATGACGGCGTGACTCAGTGTTCCGATAAATATTTTTCGATTTTTCATCAGTTTCGGTTAAATTTCGTTACCTCACTATGGCGAATATTCTTGGATACCTCTGTTACGACTATTCGGCATGAACCTGAATAATATTTCACGCATTTTTTCATCCACTTCTCTTTATCTGTTCATGTGGGCTTGACATTACTCACTCCCTCTCCATTTGCTCCTCTCTATCTCTCTTCTCGTTCTAAGCATGATGAAGCGCGTTTTTATGTTGTAGAACGGTCCACAGTGACGACATAATAGCGATACGGCTTTTAATTTACACAATAATTACGACGTACCACGCGTAACTTCATTGTCTCGGTTAAAAGGTATTTCATCGGTGGAGCTGGAGTTCAAGGTGCTCGTACATAATCATATATTTCCGCAAGTTTTTTTCAACTTCGCAAGAGCCTCGTTGGGACATTTAAAAACTGTGCAACGAGCAGTAATGTTGCATAAATTTGAAACAAATTAAAAGTATGAATTATAATGGTCACAATAACAATATTGACTTTAATCAAATCCAGAGACATCTCGATAATGTAGGAAACTGAGTGAAGCTTGGACTGAGAAAAAAATTCAGGCGATTAAATCGTTATGTCAGTCCAAAACTGCCGCATTAATTTATTCTTCGATCTTTCCAGAGCAAACAATTTTTGTTCCTTTGCAATATAATCGCTCTCAATGAACGCTTTTTTAATTAGTTCATTATATAAATGAAGATTCTATGTGAACATCTGAGAATATGCGAATAATGAGGTTCGCAGATGACACAAAACTGGAGGTCGAAGACCTTTCTGGTACCGGATGTACTGCAAAGACTTTATTTACGAGACCTCTCGGATTTGCCCACGAATTTTCTCGAGAAGAGATCCATGTATAGTCAAACGATCGACAAGGAAGACATGGTGGGTGATGGAGAGAGAGAGAGAGAGAGAGAGAGAGAGAGAGAGGGAGAGAGAGAGAGAGTAAATAGCCGAAAAAGCGCGTCTTGATGAGACTGCCTGCTAGAGTGAACGGACGCTCGCTCGCATTCGATAATTGAATGGGAGAACGTGTGGACGAGGTCGGCACACCAACTACGATCGGCGTTAGGGTCCTTTATCGTAATCTCTCTTTGTCCCTCGTCCCGTGGGGAATACGAATGGAGGTTCAACAGGGGGAGGAGAGCCAGCGCGAACAGAAACGAGCGAGCGAATTCGCTCTATCGTTATTCAGCTAAATCCGATGTCCACTCCCCGCTTTACAATCCGTTGACGACTCGACGTGAAAGCTCTCTTTCCTGCTCTGTTGGTCCTCTTCATCATGGCTGGGTTAACGTATACTCGAGCCTGTTCCCATATAGTCTAATATTGAGTATTCGTTCGAGTCTCTATGCATCCTTGACAGCCATTCGTACAAACGAACGAGGCACACATAAGGCCCCCTCTTTGCATTGAACTCGTATGTTTGCTCCTTCTTAAGAGTTACGTTGCTTTTCTGCAGTCCAACAGCTCATTGAAATTCACTCGAGAAGATGGATTGGCATCCAACAATCTCTTTTTGACTTGCTGCTGATAAAACGATAAAACACTGAAAACAAAATTTTGTTGAAAAAGATGGATATTTTGTTCGATACGTTCGACTAAACGTTTTTCCGAATAATCCCAAAAATATCGTTAGTGGAGCAAGAAATATTTTATAAAGTCTCTTCGGAAGCAAATTTTTGTCATTCCACTCGTAAATTTCGCTGACAATTCCGTCAGAAACCAAATATACTGCCAAAATAACGAAAATTTTGAGATTATCAAAAAATATTTAGTTTATCGTATTCAACAAAATATCGACGATTTTTAACAAAATTTCATTCTCAGTAAAGCCTCTGAAATAAATAGTTTCTTTCATGAATCTCTGTATTTCGACTCAACAATCGGTTCATATCCAACGCAGGTAAGAAAATGGAATCGATTGCCCAGAGGCACAATTTACTTCGTAGCGTTAAGGAGTTTCGGTACAGTAAATCAAATAGCTTAGAAAATTTTCAAAAAATTTCCATATTATTGTCGATAATATCAAGGCCCACCTGCAAAATTTGAGATCGATTCACAACATAGTTTTTGAGAAATAAATGTTTTTTGTAATGCGTTTTAACACGGGGTTAAATGGCACAAACCATATTTTTATTTGTCATAATTAGAAAATAGCTTACACATAAAAAAAAAANACTACTTTTAATAATGAAAAGTTAGCATGTAGAAGTTGGCGCCCTGCTACAATACAATGGATTTGCCACCCTGATCCCCCCCAAAGATAAGCTGTACCGAAACTCCTTAAGCAACGGTGCAATAGTTTTTATTTTCCAGACTCTGTCGCGAGTCCGCCAACTGTTCTTTTTTATTGGCATAAACTTTTTGAGACATCGAGAAAAAAAAATATAGATGCTCCACATTATTGTCGTTCTTATGAGGATGTTTTTGTAACGAGGCATCTTTGAAGAATCGATCGAGTTACGGAGACACCGAATAAACGCATTCGGGCGCAAGTGACCAATGGGACCGTTTACAAAAAATGCCAGAGCCTCGGGGCAAGGTACAAAAAGGCAGGAGATGAACGATAGAAGCCGGGCTGCTGGATGCCATCCTATAGAAAGTGGACACGGCAATAGACCAAGAGCGTCTCTCGAGCAAGTGCACTGCGAAAATTCTTTAAACGCCTCCCGAGCTCTGCATCCTCATACACATACACAAGTATCCACGATACACTCACACGTTAGTCGATGGAGGCCTTTAGGGATGGCTAGAAAGAAGGGGAGACTGAAGGAATATTTCTCATGGATGTTCCAAACGAAATTGCAGATCTAACCCCACGGCGGGGCTAAATCATTCGAAAACCCCCTTTGCAACCAAGTTGAAGCGTATCCCTTTCTGGCACCATCTCATCCCTCCGCCAATTCCTCTACCGCACTAACGTTTTCTCCGTTGGCCACTTGGTTCTCTCTCTCCCTCTCTTTTCCTCGTCCTTCATTCCTTTCCAAAGATTTGTATATACATATCGTTTTCAGTTCGCCTCTTCACGACTATATATTCATTTCCTCTTGGTGCAGGATGGCTCTTTCTTCAGACGCGTCAGGCGCAAAAGCGCCGGTTTAAGAGAGAACCTAAAGCATAGCGTTGCTCTTAGTCCGAATTTCTCATCCCACGTGGCTCGATCATCCGTCGTATCTTTTGGCCATTCCTCGGTCTCCCTTCTTCTTCTTCTCCCCCTCGTGGCAAAAGGAAGAGGAGCATAAGAGAGGGGAGGCGAGGAAGGTGCTCTTTCCTTCATTTTCTGAGTATTTCTCTCATTTTCCCTTCTTCGAACCTCTTACTCGCTACTTCCGAATGCTTATTTCAAGTATTTCCGGCTCTTCTTGCGGTTTGAACTATATCTCCTCTCCTATCGCTCGCTATCTCTGGGGCCTTCATCTCTCTCCCCTTTTCGCTTTTTCCCCAGCCCATATATTCTCGTCATTCCATCCTTTTTTTTTCAACTCACACTCACTTTTCGGACATGACTATAGAGTGCGCTTCTCTTGGCGAGAAAAACGTTCATCACGTACTTCCAGTTATATCGTCTTCTCGTCGATGTTCAACTTTCGCTAGCTCGCTACTTCTCCCTTATTTCCTCTTACTTGGTATTCGGTTATTCCCCCCCCCTCCGCTCTCTCTCGCTCTCTCTCTTTCTGGCTCCATGTCTCTCTTTTGTTTGCCGATTGCTGCAAGCTTCCTATCGCGCCCCATTGAACCATGCACACAATGAATCCGTTCACGTAAGATCAAGGGTTCGAGCACATACACCTGAATCCCATCACTCGCGGGCCTAATACTGGCAAACCCAGCTGCTCAATGGCTACATCTATAATGCATGGAACTTCTCTACTCCTTTCTCTCATTCTCTCACTCGCGAAATCCTGTCTAATACCGAATTTTCGATCACTATGCAAAGGCAAGTTCCATCGGCCCTTTTCTCGCTTTATACTCCGTTGGCTCTTCCTTGTCGACGTCGTCACTCGTTGTTTTTTATCTCTACGCTCCTCGGTACAAGGCGAATCCACTTTGAATCATTGTTTTAAAGAATCTCAATCACGTTGAGCATGTTTGTATGCAAAGATGAAAACACAGGAGCGTAAATTTACTCAATTTCATATGAAAAATTGAGCTAGCGGAGCTGTTTCTGCGCTTGCCATCAAAATATAGATGTGTGCATTCTCAGGTGTGTTCGTTGTAAGGAATCGACGTCTGCGGAACTTGAATTATTAAATCGCGCTCATTCACCCAGGTAAAGTAGGTAAAAAAGAAAAAAAGGGGAGAAGTGAGACAGCGGAGAAAATGCTGAGGCAAAATAACGAAAGACTTCACGACTAAACGAAGCAAAATCAGAAAATCCCTGCTTGAAGGAAAAAAGGTGACTGCTTTTCATAGGTTACTTCTATTATACGAGCTAGTCTGCTCGATGCCAGAGGATTCGGGTAGAAAAATAACTTCGTGAAAGAGTCAAGGCGAAAAGGAGATAATTTTCTTATTTCTCAAATTGTCGAACCTCGAGAGTCGTGAAAGAGATTCCGAATCCCGCACACACTCTCAAAAAATACCTTGGGATTTTGAAGCTCGGTCCAAGATTAAGAAAAAATTGGCAAGTGTGATTTTCATGCTTTCATTATTTTATCCAAGAATTTTCACAGCTCTGTCGCCTGCTGGCCCGAGACAGGGCCAATAATTTTATTTATTTGTAGATATACAAGAAAGAAATCGAGCGAATAAATTGCATGCAATTTGACGAGATAATTGTTGATGGGGGCGCGGCGACTCAACGTTTTTCACACTCTAGACCAAACTCTGATGAATATTTGTTTTCGTTTGAAAAAAAAAAAATTCCCATGGCAGATTCTACTCACACTTGTGCAGTGTGTACAAGAAAATAATAAGACTACCGGAATCATTTATGGAATGCAAAATGAATTACTTCCGACTGCGATGCTTTTAGAACTTTCTTTTCGTGTGATACTCGTTGGGCAACAATCACAGTATTTTCAAATGTCAAAAGTTAAAAAGCCACTAGAGAATCCGAATAAAGGGTACGACACACGAACGGAAATCGAATGAACAAAAGGGCAAGGCAACAAAGATCCAGAGAGAGAGAGAGAGAGAGAGAATTGTCGCGCGTAGACGACCCGAGATTTGCCCCGAAGCACACATTTTTTGATGTCTCTCCTCCTTCGTCATTTTATTCATCTCACTTTTTCATATTGTTTCATTTCATCTCATTTCGCGAAGCTTTGCGGCTCTTTTTTCTCCTCCTCTCTCTCTGCCTTAGCTTTTCCCCTATCTTACCGCGCCTCAATCTCCTTCGTTTTCTGGCTTGCTCTATCTTTCTCTTCATCGTCTCCGTTAACGAACGTTAAGCTGAGTAAGACCGCTAAACCAGCTTAAGAAAGAGATCGCGCCAACCTTCTGAAAGAGTTTCTCGTAACTCTTTTGCTAATGCGGCAAAAGACTGCAGCTCGTTAGAAAAAAAAAAAAAAAAAAGGAAAAGAAAACCCCACGTAGGGAACCTTTCCCGTTACTACGAGCTTGTTCGGATGCGCGATCAAGCCATACTAGTTATTATGAAAGTATTGAAAAAACTTGAGCGGAATGAAGAAAAGTTGAAACTTTTGTGGAAGAAAAAGTATCTCATTCTACGACTTGCTCGGAGTACGAGACGATGTGATGGAGTGGAGATGAGAGCAGAAAGGAAATTTGATGGTGATCATACGATATTCGCGTGAGTCTTCGGATAACACGAAAAACCATCGCTCAACTTTTGTAGCTGCACAAAAACGCTGACATTCAAAAAGGATTTTTTAAAATTCCTTTATGAAAATTGTGTGCGTCGATTGATATTCGTGCGATTAGTCCTCATTCGTATTTTTTATGAGGCAGCACGACTCAGGGGTTAATGAAATTGCTAATGAAAAAATGACGAGGAGAAAATGACCCTGAAGTTTGCAACGTTGGACCCCAACGAAAAATTCGTTTTCTATAAATTATTTGTTCAATTTTTAAAACCAGGACAATTATCCTTCCAATTTTGTCCTTGAATCCTAAAAAAAAATCGTTTTATTGTCTTGACCAAATATTCAATGAGGATCTTGAGAGATGTACGAGAAAAAAGGGAATTTCGTTGGATCCCAACGATGGAAACTTCAACATCGTACGAGTAGATCCTATAAGTTAGAATTTTCATTCTCCATTCGCATACGTATTTTCTCATGAGGATCATCTCACTGTCATTGATATTTCTATTTCTGAATCGACGTCGATTGCTATGTATGGCAAGAGCAGCAGCGACGTCTTGTTTTCAAGAAACTGAAGGTTCAATTCTTCGAAAACTTTCCTCGCTTTTTTCAGTATAAATAGGAAAACGATCGGAAAACCCTCACATTCGAGGACGAAAGAGGGTGTCAGTGCTAAAACGGTGCTTGTTGGTGAGAAACCAAACGTCATAACCCGACGCGCGACTTTATATGAAAAATGATTTCTATGTAAATTAATGCAATGATCGTTAAAAATATCATTTCGAAACGTCTGTTCGAAATCTTCACTGCACGATTGTTCAGTTATTCAGAAAGTGAGTGACAGAATAAAAAATGGCCTTGCACCGTCATAACTTCGCGAATTTTCTGAATTGACAGATTTTTTGATTTATACTTTTTGCAGTCATCTGATCGTTATGAAACTTGAATACGTTCTGTAAATCGCAATTGGTTTACGTTGAACTATAAATTGCAAGTCTTTATCAGGATTATTTCTATCCAAGTAAATCTTCGTCACTAGGATGACAAATCTGATAAGGTTGACGTTGAGTTTTCGTTTAATTTCGTGAATCTTTGGCTCGAGCGTTTGATATTATTTATTATTTTATTATTTTTAGCTCGAACGCTTTAATTAGTTAAGAACGTCTCGAGACTGCTTTTTCGAATTGTTTTTGCAGTTGAAGAAAAAAAAAATTCAACCACAACAATTTAATTACACTCTCATATCCTTGAAGATGTTTTCATCACGATTCCACTCGTAACATCAAAGTGGCAGTTTCTCGTGTTAAAATATAGACAGATATAACATTGAAATTGTATACCATAATTTTGAACGGAGATTGCATTTCCTGAAATGAACAAAGTGTGGTCAAGGCGGAGAAGCCGCAAAAGTGTGGCTGCAAGTCCTGCACGTACAACTACGTCATTTAAACAATCTGTGGTGGCTTTGGCGCACCCTGCGTCCTCGGTCAAGTCCAGGAGGCGAGTTTATTCACGTTATTGAAACAACAATGTTAAAAAATAAAGCAACGTTAACAACAGTGATAATAATATAGAGTTGAGGAGAATTGAGGAGGGTGCTGTGTAGGAGAATGACAGGTAGGAATTGTGCAGACGGTTTATCACACACTTGTGTGGTCAGGGTCGCGAAGTGTAATGTTTCCAGCGATGTGGACCTTACAGACGAGAAGCTGCAATGTGCTTTGAGTCCCTCGTATTTGTAAGGCTGTTTACTCAAACTCCCGCAAAGCCCACGAGACTAAGGAGCTAACAGAAAGAGTAAGACGGACAGCTTGAGGAAACAAGACGCAAAGAATGGCGAAGGTTAGAGGTTAGTTGAGGATTGAGAGTAAGCTCACTGCAATATTACGTTTTCGGTGCCACGTAGTAGAATTCCATGATGCTGTGCTTGAAAAGTCACTACTGTATTGCTCTTGGTCGCATAACATCGCGCGACCCGGTTTACATCAGTGAGCACTCGACAATTATTATAATACCGCTTCCGCCCGGGTTCTCCCTTTGGGCACTCCACTATGCTTTGCACACATACACACTAATGTTAACAACATATATTCAAACATATAAATACCACAGAGCCGAAATTTGCACTGGGCAGTATGTGCTCATGTTGTGCAAGAGTGAATTTATAGTCGTAGACATTTTATTACACTTTTTGCAACCGAGAGCAACGACCAACTCAACTCTGCAGCCATCACCCAGTCTAGATAAACTCAAGCAAATTTTTTTAAATGATAAATGCGCGCTAAACCTGTAAAGTTCCGGGCCCGAAAGTGCAATTAAAAAATGCATACTTCAATGTTTTAATGGCGATTAAAGTGCAATCGCATTGAAAAAAAAAAGAAAGCTTTTCCCTCTTCCCTTAAACCGGAGCTCTGCGCATGGAAAATGGATTTTACACATGCTCTCACTTCATTGTTCACGAAACTTTTTCCATGTGCAAGCACATTGATTAATTTGGCTTTCCTCATTAGGACAGAGGAACAATGAGCGAGGCCACGAATGTAGTGCGAAATTTCCTCCTCGCATGAAATAGCGATTTGTTTCGTACTAAATAATATGCGCAAAGATAGCAACAGCGACGATGCTGAAAAAACTTTTTCCATATTTCAGAAAAGCATGCGAACGCAGCAGCTCGTTAAAAATGAAAAAATCTACATTACAACTTTGCTTGTAAAAATAAAACAAAAAATTATACTGACAGCAATACTCGTATATATATCTTTCTAGGAAAATTACGGAATCCCAAAAACTACAACTATTGTTTTTCATTCAGAGCAAATTAATGGCAACCTTTTTTGGAAATAAAATCTCTGGAAATAAGTTTTTATATTTTTATTCGCTTAATAATTTTGTCTTATTTGAATAATAATAAAACAGAGAGATCTATTGAATGAAAATGTTATTTCTGATCGAAGAGGTGTTTCGTATGAAGCAAGAAAAGTTTTACGAGGCGTATGAGAGACACTATATAAGAGGGTAAGAGGAAACGAAGGTTAGAATATGAAACGAAATTTTTTTTCGCATGCTCAAGCACACGTGACAATTAAAATGCCTCTAGTTTGCCGAAACTCTCACGGTAGACATAAATACACACGTGGGCACAACTTTTTGCGGTCGTTCTCTTTCGCACGTCGTACAAGACAGCAGTGCAGAAACCGCGGTTGTTGCGTTATACGACGGACTCGATGCTCGTAGAGAAACGAGTAGAAGCTTTACGCGCAGCAATAATTCCAGCTTTTCCAAGCAGTGCGGACGACAGTGCGGAGTAATATAGCTAAAGCCATAATAACAGCTTCGAGAAAAGCAAACGAGAGACTGTAACGCGTGTATTATTTTTTAAAATGTCGAAACGACATTAATGACATTTTTTGCGGGTAAAAAAAGGTTGCGTAAAAAATAAATAACTCATTACGCAATATCCAAAAAACGAGTGATCTCGAGACACAATATTTGTTCAAAGGGATCATCATGTCGCAATATTTCGGTCACGATCTACGAATCTCTGTGATATCCTGAAACTAAAACAAGTTTATCAGGAAGATATTTTTTATATTTTTTATCATCGGCTATTGAAATAATTCGTAGAATTTTTTTTAATTTCCTTAGACTATTCCATAGTCCCGAAACGACGGTAGAGTGGGAACTGACGCTCGTTGAATTTCATTCGCAGTTGCAGACACTGTATGTACTTTTTGGAATTATCGGATCACTCCAATCCCCACAGGAGTAAGAACGAACAAATGGTAGCGTTAATTTTTGGGCAATAAGTTATTTAACGATATTGTAGTCGAAAATTACACACGTTTGCGCTAAGGCAATATGAAAACTGAAGAAAAACGGGATTCTCATTGGAAACGTTCCTTCTTGAAAATAGGTCAGGTTATTCGAGTGGTCCTGCCTTAGGTGAAACCTGCAATATATATATTACGATAGGGAGGTATGTGTTTCGACGGTATGTGAATGCGGAAGATCTCCGTGGCTGATTCGATTGCGAGAGCGATCGTGTTTGCGCGCACGTGCCTGCGAATCATTAGTTAACCCCTCCGGCACATACGTTTCGCAAAGGGGTGGTTGAGAGGTAACCAACATGCGAGTGGGCTTCAGCGATACCCTCTAAATAAATAACGACGGTCATGGCCATTAAACGAATTAGCTGTGTTTGATTTTATTGCATCCCACCATATATATACCTCTCTTGCTTCCGACTCTTATACCCCAAAATTGTCTCGATCACTTGATATTCGCTGAACTGGTGAAAAACACAGAGACTCTAATTCAACTCCTCTTCCATTTTCGTTGAAACTCAAATAACCAATCGATTCTTTCTTTTTACGCTCCTTCACCTCCAATCTAATGGCATCAAATAAAATAGCTTTTAGCTCGGGAGATCCAGCAATAGCTATTCTATGGTTTTTTAATAAAGGAATCGTCGTCGTTCCAAGAAGAAAAAAAAATAACAGAGAGAACCGTATAAATAGAACAAACATGGAGTGACTGGCACGTCGTATGGCCGATAATCAATCAATGGTGGTATGTGAGCCACAAACATAGTTGGACAATTGCAGCAAATTTACGAGCGCTGAGCGAATGCGAGCATTTCCATTGAATACTTATTTTTCAAAAATGGTCCCATCAACTTTGGCTGGTGAGACGTTGACGATTTGCAAAGTGATAGCATAAGTCTCATATTCGACCGTGTATGTAAATGATTTTTACAGTCAGCGATTCTTAAACAGTAGTGAATAATGCAATCGAAGTTGATCCTAGAAGGGTGTTCGAATAATTTATTGAGGACCCATTTGGCACGTTATCGAACTCCAATGAAAATTCACTGACCAGAGTAGGAGCGCTTCACATATATATTTTTTTTCTTACACGAACAACGTGCCCTTAATTTCCTCTTTGCTCTCAGCTGCTTCGTCGCTTTTCTGTTGCGGAAAAAAAAACTTTGTTTGACTTCAGGAAAAATGTCTTTGCACAGGCTCTTGTCTCGTTGAATTTACTTTTTTTCTCTCGCTCTCTCTCTTTCTCTCTTCACTGTTGATATGGTCAGAGTACAGTTTAATATTCTAAAAGATTAATTCAGTGGATGCTGAGCTATGAAATCCGCGATAAATTGCAACATCGTGTGTGAGGAGATTAACGGTACGGTGTCAGAATTTTTCTTCGATTAGCAATCTCAATGCCATGCCGAAAATTCACCGTCCAATTAACTTTCTTGTGTCAAAGCCACCGAATTTGTCGTTGTCTGACGATGGATCAATCGTTCACTCATTAATATCGTCAGAAAAACAGCAATTTTTTTTTTTTTCATTTTTTTAAATATTTTTATCACAGTCGTCAATGAAGCATACCTGTTGGTATACAGGAACATTGCAGTAAAATGGTTGAAAAAGCTCCGTGATGTGCAGCCAACCGAGAGTCAACATTTGAAATGTTTTATTCATCGGAGAAGTTGCACTGTGCATGCCTTCACGACTACTGAGCGAGCTGGATTCATACAACGCTCTAGTTAAAACCTTGAATGCTTCTTTTTATTGAAAATCAATGCATTACTTTTTTTTTTCGCTTGGTAAATAAATTCGAACAAAAATGTTTCCAATGCCTGCAAATTGATATAAATCAAACAAAACGTTCATTGGTTTCAAAAGTTTCGTAACGTCGAATATTTATCTCAGCTCCTCTTATAGAGCCCGGTATTAAGAAAATATTCATATGAGAAAATATTGTAAAAAGCCTTACAGGGATCGCTGCAACTGGCATTGTTTGCTCACTTTTTCCAACGTTTCGCTCCAACAGACGGATGAGCGTCATTTTTTACGGCCGGCGAAACCGCTACGTTTTTTTTTTCTTATTCGAAGTTTCAATTTTGCTCGCTGCCTACAATATTGCATTTAATTGCATTTATTTAATGAAGCAAATCTTGACAACACTTTTTGTTCTGTTTTTCATTCGCTTCGCAATGAACGAATGGTCACAAAAATAATTCTAATCACCAGGTTTTTTTTTTAAATTGACGTCTCGTATTGATATTTTCCTCCGTCAAAACGTCAAGCGATGCCACAGGCAATTTTAAATTTCGCTCACTGCTCATGGAAAATATTAATGTTTCAATGGGTCTTGTAATCAGTAGAAAATATTCTCTTGACAGTATAATGGAGCAAAGTTTAAAATTCAGTGCAAGTATTAAAGCCATGACAGTGCAGATCGTCCTTCGTGTCATACGAAACGACACTAGGGAATTTCTAGTCACTGGGTACAATAGGGTAACGTGCAAATCATCGGATAGTCAAATAAAAATTGTATTGCTTTGCCCCTTCCATTCTGCAAGTGGTGAATCGTTAAAACGATAGAAGAGCAGGACGCTGAGAAATGTCCACGAGATTTTGATATGATGGAACAAAGTTTATTGTTCCGAAACGGGGGAAAAATTAAAAGTCAAAAGGAAGCTTTTTTGCAATTTTTTTCATTTAATTTTCTGGATACGTCTCGAAACTTTCGATATAATTGAATTTTTTTTTTTTAAAGCAATTTTTACCTTATTCGTGTCACAATGTCGCACAACGACTGTGCTAATGATAACTTTTCAATGTGATATCGAATCCGTAACGTTCGCTATGTGAGATGTGATTTCAATCGCTAGGATGCAGTCGGCAAATTCGCGTATATACATTGCGACGCACTCGGTATCTTCACCCGCTGTTGTATTCGCTTCAACGATTTCTCCCTATGGGAATACTACAATGCATCGCAATCGCGATGGAACAGAAAGCACGAGTACGCACAAACCGATTACCATATGGTACGGTGACCAGCTGGTCCACGAAAATCCAAGATGAACGCTAATCGATGAGCAGGATACATCGGCACTGTAAAATATCGTCTGCAAAAGTTCAGAATGCCGATAAACAAAAGTGGGAAACCACCAAATCACATGCAATATCCATTTTGACAGATTTCAAGGACTTTTGGTCAGGTCTTTGGAGTCAAGAGGGAGTTTCGATTAATAATACCCTGAACCTCCATTTGCGTTCAACTGGGAGTAAATAATTGAAGTCGTGTCAAATAAAAACTAACAAATCAGATTCTTCAGTATTATTTTTACAAGGTTGAGTCAAACGTGGTACTTCGTTTGATCGAAAACGCTCGACTCCTTAACTTTCCACTGTTGCGGACACGTTTACCGCTAATTTGGAATTTCTTTAGACTTTGTGTAAATTTCAAGATTTTTCTTTCAAGATCAAGGATCGTTGAGAAACATTTTTAGATTTTAAAATTTTCCGGAAAAAATCGTAATTGAAGGGTTTCGTGTTGAAAACACGAGCGTGATTGAAATTGCTCGGTGTAAATTGATTGGCAGTGGAAGCATTACCTCCATTACCAAAGATCTAAAGGGTCATTATTGTTTCGAACTTGCATCAAGTTGAAGGAAGTTTTTGTTCACATAATGAAATAACTTGCAGCCTGGGAGCTTCTGGGTTCGTATACCGATAGTTGTGCCACCTTAACGGGAGGGACTTTTTATTTAAAATTTTCTACTTATCGTTGTTTGATGTGCCGGAGTCAGACACCAAACAATGTCTAGAAGTTGATAGAAAAAAAAATGTTTCCATTTTTGCGATGTATTGATAATTGGTGAAAAGTCGTTCCGCTGGATTGCCAACATCGCAACTCCGGTAAGCTACAAGTTGTGGCGTTACTACTCTGGCATATTGAAACCACGAATAAAATGTAGGTACGGTATTCATTAAACTGATGGAAATGAAAGATCCTGAAAAGCATCAGTGAGTTTTATTCGATAAATTGTAATGGAGTGCAGCGACCGAACGAGAGAAAAATACATTCTCGGGTCGAGCTAGTTTTCACGGTGTTGCAAATTTTTCCATCCGACAACGGTTCACCACACACTAACACACATACCCAGACTATTTTTTAATACGTTCAGTTCGTTTCACGCTGGACAAATTGCACAGAATATTCGTTCGCTTGGGAATTAAGTAAAAGATTTTTTTATCATCAATGAAAGGGACATGGTGAATAAAACGAGAAAAATGTAGTGCTCAAACTAATAACCCACGTGAAATCAAATGAAAGCAATCACTTTTGTCCGAAGAGAAATGACCCGCCATTGAATTTTTCTCGTGAAAGCCGAGCAAAAATAAAACTGCGTCACATTCTCGATTACGCGTCACGACATCAGGACATCGAGGAAATTTTCGCGTGAATCACGTTCTGATGGAGACCGCGCAATATCTAATTTTCCTCTGACATTGAGACCTCCATTTTTGTAACAGCATCGGGACTATGTAAGTATCGAACGTGGCACACTGTTCGACTTTTCATATCCACGCATTTAATAGGAGACCGAATTGATCTGCCCTTCACACAGGCTCCGAAATTCGACCGGAAGTGCTAACGTTAACAGAGCTTCCGAAAACAGAGGTCCTCCTCCAAAACGTATTATCGGGTCTCGAGATTGTTCGAACTAAATGATTCTCATTCAAAAATGAGCTCTGTGCGGATTTTCATTCAAATTAACATTTATGGTATAATTGCGAAACGACAAATGGATGAGTTCTGGTTCCCAATATGTTTAGTTAACAGAATCGAAGTTTTCTGAAATTTTAGATTTCGAGCAACAAAATTTAAATAGACGCCCAATTTTATTCGGAATTTGGCAATTTTAATCAATAGAGAAAATAAAGAAGAAATGCTTTTAAAAAAATATGCACCTTCATTCGTTGAATTAATCGCTCGTGTAGGCTTCAGCAATCGGAAGAAAAGAATTAACAGGAAATGGAGCACATCCAATATATACGCTATACGGCATAGATGGAACTTTGGTGGCACTCCTCGTGCATTCTTCGCACTGTGGATCCCTCCTGACAA
Source organism: Hyposoter didymator (assembly GCA_037952995.1). Lineage (NCBI taxonomy): Eukaryota > Metazoa > Arthropoda > Insecta > Hymenoptera > Ichneumonidae > Hyposoter > Hyposoter didymator. The sequence continues at coordinate 16,425,619 of JBAJMU010000001.1, read as the reverse complement.
TAGCCTTATTGCTTCTGGGTTGTCAAACAATGAGTTTCTCCCCGTTCTTACTCCATCAATGACTCTCATGCGTCAGTCTCCTCAATTGCTCGTGAATACGTACGAGAGTATACGATACTTAGACGTGCCACTCCCTCCTATCAAAATGTTCTGCTACAACTTTGCTATGAAGTTAATGAAGCAATTTCTCAAACGGACTCATACAGAGACTTGAAAGATCAGAATCAGGAGCGAAAAGGAGCCACTTCATCCGTATTTTCAAAAATTAGATCAAAGACTTCAAACGACTTGAAATCCACAAAGGTGACGAGTATTTTTGCAAGCAATTTCACTCTCGCATCTTAATTCACAGCAGAGGAACGATTCCTTACTATTTTGCCCACTAATCGATAGACTTGCCCGACCGATCTGCTATTTTTTTCACAATAACTCGCCCCCTCCGAAAATGTAAAATGGCAATATAGAGAAATATACGCTCTTGCAAGAAAGCCGGGCGCATGTTGCGATGGAACAAGGAAAACAAATTGAGAAAAGCTCGGCAAGCAGACAGCCTTAATAAACAGACGGAGATGAAGAAGGAGAGAGAAAGTGAGCTAAAGATGAAAAGTATAAAAAGTATAAGAAGCTAGGAGAGCAAGACACCAACAGCGGCATAAATATTCAGAGACAAACGGAAAAGACGCGACTGTGGAGAAAGGTCGAAAGGTTTGAGATGTTGTCCTCTAGGACCATCACACCCACGCATTTTTCTTCATCTACTGTCACTGCTGCTGGTTATATGTTCGTGCAAATGCTCCAGAAATACGCAAGATATTCCAATCTGAATGTCAAACAAGTTCCGAGTTCTTCTTAGCAAAAGGCTGCAAAATACATGGTGGAGAACAGTTCACATTCGTTTCTAGACGCGATCATGAAAATCTCTCATAATTAATCCCTTCGACCTGACGTCTTCGATTCTGTACTTTCAATTCTCCTCTCGATTTTCGAATTTTATCAAAATCCAATCATTTCCGCGACTTCACTCTTTGTGAAGCACGTCATCGAGAGTTTTATGAAATGGACATTTTTTTTCCAACTCACAAATAGAACTGTGACGCGTTTTCTCTCTATTCCAAATTGGAACCTCAGCACCATTTCGAATTGTCGCATTTCGTTTTCGAATTGCCTTAAATTGATAATTCGCGTTTTTCACTCATCCACATTATTTTTACCACCGCAGGTAACTTTTGAAGTTGGAGAGGGCATGAAAATGTCGAATTTGTTGATGGAAAATCCGCGAGTAATATTTAATCGCCATGTGGTATACAGAGGCATCCTATTCCGATCCATTAGCTTAAATCCTGTGAAAGATTCATCAAACTCGGTTCAATGGTTTGCACGTGAAAAAGGAGCCGAACATATTTTTTTTAGTAAGGATTTGAATATCTCGAGAGTTCAACTTTGCTCGGAACGAGGAATACGCATTATGCGAATATTGAAAAAATAATTGCATCATAGAAAAAGGATTCTTTATTTTATTTCATCAAAAAAACATTGATGTATATATATTTTTTTTTAATAATTGTTCAATTCTTGACTCTTTTTAGTAAAGATTATAATTTTTTAAAAAGACCCTGATGATCTGAGTTCGATTGCCTCCCATGAATACGTTCGGTTATTTTGTGCAGCAAGCTCTTGTTTTCTATATCCTCCTTCCCAGTGTACGTTCAACAGAATTGCGAGCATGGGGAGAGAATCTTTTTGGGCAAGCTTGAAAGAAGAATTCAATTTAAAAAAAACGACGTTAAGAGCGGACGACAAGGGATGAAGTATGAAAGATGTAAAAAGACACAGAAATAAGGAGAGCGAAATACAAAAATGGAAAAAAATGAAAAGAAACGATCGTTTGGATGGAACGAGAAAATAAGAATTTCGTTGGAATCCTAAACTTTCTGCTGCTTGATGGTTCGACGCAAAGCGTGCTTTTAACATCTTGAGGTTTTTAACCAAGACTTGTCATTCATCGATGCAACTTTGGACAACAGTCCAACTACAATCCCATTCCCGTTTGTAAAAAATTAGTTTTCAAGGTATTCGTTCAATTCCTGATTTTCTGACGGTCCAATGTAAAAAAAAATCCAATGCTCGTCCGCGAGATGAATAAATATTTCGTAGAATAAAAATAATTGCAAATTTTTTGATAAACCGTCTTCGATTACTCGTATAATTTTTCTCAATCGTGTGGAATTTCAGTCTCTTCATGGGGGTTGAGTTTAATTTTTTCATTTAAGTATCATTCGTAGTGTGCGAGATACTCCTGCACGCTCGATCAGCTTTTACATTCATGGTTAGAAGGTCCCGAATTCTCGTGCGCCACGATACATCGTGAATGTTAATTCTTATGGTTTCCACCATAGTATCAAAATAACGGGATTCTCCAGTATTTCTGCGTATGATGAAATAAAAATAATAGAAAAAAAAGCGACTCTGCTCGCTTCGGATCGAGAGATTGCAGTGGTAATTCGCTTGCGCCCGAAGCGAACAGCACTGGGAGCCACTTAAATCGCCAATTTGCATTTGAAATGAAAACTTTTGTGGATCTTGATAAGTGTATTTAGGGAATTCAGGTCACCGAAGGAAAAAAAAAGAAGGACAAGGTTTTCACGGCTTCGGTAATTTTTCAACTAAATTGTTACAAAAATTGTATTCGATACAAAAGTAAATTCAGATTGACATCGTACGAATAACGATACTTAACGTTAAGAAAATTTCTTTTACGAATAACTTTGAACAATTGGAAACAACTGTCGAAATAGCTCGATCTATTATGTTCTTTCATCATTTTTTTTCCATTGATCTTGTCACCTGGCCTGAGCAAAATGCGTAACTGTCACGAGAAATAACAAAAACACATTGAGCAAAAATAGAATATCGTAAAAATGGCATTCATATTTTTGATGATTCCTAAATAACTATGAAAATTTGAAAATTAGCAATTTGCGAGATAATTTTAAGTGCCCTTAGGCTCATGTGAGATCTGGCAAAATAAAAATCGTCACCTACTTTCCGGATACCAAAGAAAACAATCAAGTGATTTATGTAAGAATATTGTTTAACCTCGAACTTGAGAAAATTTAAAAAACTTAGTGCCAAAGACTTTAGCTGAATTACTTTTTGGTAATTAATTGCGTGGCATCGATTGGAAAACAATGTACAGAAAAAATATGAAGTGGACTTGTATACGAAATGGTGTTAAACTGTAAGTTTTGATGCTGGGTGTGCAGGAAAATCGATAGTCTATGCACAGTTTTTCCTCTGTCTCTTTTTGTCTCTTTCGTCACCTCGCTTTTCTTCTCCCTCTCTCTCTCTCTCTCTCTCTCGCTCTCTTTCTCTGTCTCCCTGTCTCCCGCATTTTCGCTTTCCAAATATACTCGTCAATTAGGTTAATGGTATGGGCTTGTGGTAGTATTATCAATTTACCGTAGGTCAGGCACTGCACGTTCACCTCAACATTTTTCGAGGGTAGTTTTTCTTCCCCTTCTCTCAATGTCCTTTGTTATACGCCGAGCATGTAATATTCGCTGATGTATCCATCAAGCAAAGTGATTCCTTGTCGTACTTGCGTAATCTTCGAATCGCTCGTACGTACATTACGCGCCATTTTTACAAATTTCCCCGGAGATAGGATTTTAAAAATGATATATTAAACAAAGCAGACAAAAAATAAATGCGGACAAATTACAACAAAAGTTCGTTAAGAACAACTTTCCCAGAGTGCCCTCCAGCCTCTGATGATTTGCCTAGGGAAAAATTCGTCTTGCTCATCATCTCAAGAAAATACGATGCCGTTTTCTCCATAACCCGGCGCAATAACGTTGCATCATATCAACTACAACGTTATAACAAACTCTTTTACCTCCCATTGGGGATTCTCTTACTATTCCAGAAATTTTAATTACCGGCTTGGAAAACCATCTTTTCTTCTTTTATAAAAAAAGAAAAGAAAACCACATCCTTAGTAAGTTTGAAATAAACCCGATGAAACCATAACCGTAGATTATTCTTGGAGGGAAATGGGATCTTCTGCCATAAAAACGTGAAAGTTGTTGAGTATTGGGCTCATATTCGTGAGTGTGAATCATGAATTGACAACGACTGGGACTAAATATTCAGAATATCGAAGCAAACATATAACCCGTAGAAGTTTTTGATCATTTTTCAAATTTCACAAAATGTTGGAGGAAATACACGAAAACTTTTAATTACAGTCAACCATATTTATTTATTACGATCTTCTGAGAATTATTGAGTTGGAAATTATAAATGACTCGGTTTCCATTAAATAGTCAAAGACGCAGACGAGAGTTTCATACTATAAAGAAAAATATTAATTACTTCAGCTTTCGAGCATTTTGCGCCCGTAAAAACGCGTTTGTTGCATATGCACTCTAGTCCCTTAAAGTACTTCAGTTGTTGATAAAAAGTAACCCGCTATTTTTATTCTATACTTGACGAAACATTCGTTGATTAAATACCAACAAAAATACTATTTGTTTTTCATGATATTCGACGTTTGAAATTGCCAGAGTGAACTAGTTTAGGATTTAATGACACACTTTTTTTAGATTCCATTATACTGGCGAGTGCAAAGCAATGGAGAAATAATGGGATTCGTGGAATAAAGTGAATAACTCCTTTCGATGCTATTAACCAGAAATTGCCAGCGACAAATTAAATCGCTCGACCATTCGGAATCATTTGCAATCCAACGAGCTTGAAAGAGCAAATTACAGGAAAATGAATAATTTTGCTGTGAAAATTCGAAGCTTCCAATTCTGAGCAGATACTCGGGTACAAGGAGGTTGAAAGAAAATTTGGACTGACTCTTGGGAACTATAGTTTACACATGGTTCAAAGTATATTTAAACGGTGGACAAAGTCACGTTCGTTTCCGAAACGAAAGACTAAGCCAAAGAGGGCTCAATCGCGTTTTCTCTTTGCTTTTGGAATTCCTCGTGCTCCGCGCTATTTTCCACCATCCCGTTCACTCACGAGAGCGTATCACCTATATAACTTTAACGGAGTAATCCTCACGTATTAATGTTTTATATATGGAATTTGTGGACCACATAAAAAGCCCAGGATACGGACGAGCTGACTCTGCTCAGAGCTTCGTTCTCTCATTTCACATATTTCCAGTCATTTTCTCGCTCATCTTCATTCCCTTTTTTTCATCAAAGTACTTGAAGTGAATTCACATTTCAGGCACAAATTCAACGAGCACATTTTCCTCGTAACGTTTTCGTCCCTTCCTGATCTCCTTTACGACCAGGACGATTATTATGTATATTGATGTGACTGCGTGAACGTGTACGTGCAGCTGACGGGATAGCGGTTAGTGCAGAGAACGTTTCAAGTCGTTACTCCAGATTCCATACTGTGCAAGATCGAATAAACATTTTTTTCGCGATCACATCAAAAATGTCTCTTGGCTTCGAACCAAATTTTCTTCAAAAAAATATGAATTCCAATCGAACGTTGACTCATTCGTCGAATGTTCCGCTACTCGAACAACACATTCTTTTTACGACCCTAAAAAACCTTCGAACCTAAACCGCGTAAACAATGTTGAATAGCTCCAAATTTGCGGTTGAAAAAATTGGAGAAATAAGCCAGAAAGTTTTTGAACGTAATAGCGATACTAAGAAAGGTGCCTTTTCGTAAATTCATGATTCAACATGAGGCAATCCACACAACCTTTTGCTCCTAGAGGTGTCTGCGTATATACCGTTCGACAAAGTTTGCTCCGAAAAATCGCTAGCAATATCCATGATCATTTCCCGAATAATGTGACTCCGGAGCCACAATTCCAGCTGTATCCTTATCTATTGGCACATTGGGTTCGTATATTTCCGCCGTTTTTACGTTTTTTATCCTCGAACGTGGAATACATTTGAATTTTCCAACAGTATTCGGTACGTCGATAGCGTCGCCTGGTCCAGTCGTTTAAACGTCGGAATTACGAGCAATACGTGAAGTCAAATCGGAGCCAAAGTCCTAATGATTTTTATTCCTGCTAAACTATTTTGCCCATTAAGCTGAGAAGTTTGGAATTGAAGCGAATTCATCACCGTATTGTGAAATTTTAAGGAGCATCCTGCAGATTCATTTTAAATCCCGAAGGACAAAAAAAATTTTTCGTCTAATAAATTTTCTGGACAAAAAAAAGTCTGTACTTACTCGCATTCTAAAACAACTACGCAAGGACTAAACATACAGTAATACGGTTGATGCTGTTATGGTTATAACGACCACAGAACCGTTGAAAAGTGTTTGCGGTCCTTTTGACCCCTTGTTATCTCGACCACAACGGGTGTCCTTCTCGAAAAAGGAGCCAGAAGGGTGGGAAAGTTGGAGGATATCATCAAGAGCTTCTGGTTCTTTCATCTCTGTTTCTCCACTCGGATCTGTGCGTATATATGCCAACCAACAGTAAAAAGAGAGTGGAACAAAATAGGAAGACAAGAAAGGAGAAAATAGAGGCGGAGAATTGGAAGAGGCCCGGCGAAGGAAGAAGGAGCAAGCAACTCCTCGATAGTCGGAAACTCATGGTCGGAAAGTCTTAGCGAAATACGAGAGAGAGAGCGTGGACGATGCGATCTTAACGCTATGGCGTCAGGGCTATACAAGCTCGATAAGTTATCTAGTGGGTGGAGGAACTTTATCGAGGTGGTCGATGGAGGCGGTTTAATGAAGGTCTAGGACGATCCTCGACGCCATTGAATCACCACCAAGACGACGACCATGTCCCCGCGACCACTCTGGACCGCACACACGCGACTTCACGTCGCTCTCAGATCCCATCGCGATTGTAACATCAGCCTCCTCACCCCAATCTATACTTATATCTGTACACACAGAGCCTATTTTTTCGAGATTTTCCCACTGGTCAATTGCCACTTACTTGGGACCTGAGAAAAAGGAAGTGTCCTGGGACAGCGGCAAGGATGGCTGGAATAATAACAACGGTAGGAGAAAAAGAAGCTGCATGAACAAATTTGATGATACAGAAGACACGTGAAAAAATCGATAAAATGACGTTTGCAAACTTCAAGAAAATACACAATCAACATTGATGGAATGTCCGATAAAAAAAACGTCGAAATATCACTCTCAAGGATTTTTGTTGCTCCGAAATATCCTCCAAATTTGAACATGTTCCTTATTAAATTTTCGTAAAAAGAAAGCTAATGGACACACGGTATGCTCACGATACGGGAAATGAAAATAATTTTAAAAAAAGTGAAACGCAAGGAATGTACGATCGGGTATAAAGGAAGCACTCGACAAACCAATTTTCGTAGGTGCCTGCGTGTAATTCTTGAAAGCCCTGCTTGCGGCTACTTTGTACTTATGAGCCAGGAGACAAGCGATAAAAGGGTCTTCTTGGTTTCCCTGCAGAGTACGATGTTCGAAATGTTTCAAGCTCTTTGTGCAACCAACAGCGAACGAGTCGTGTATTCATGACGATGAATAGCGTGTGTCTGTTCTATTATTGCCCTTGCACATGAGGAGGAATCCCTCTGCACTCTCTCGTTCAGTGCTCCGGCCACGTCAAGCTCTCACCGCTTGAAAACGAAGAATTTAGAATTTTTGAATTCATTCGGTTGATTAAAAATATTTCATCCACATTCTGGTCTCTATTAAATTTCTGCGTTTCACCGAACAAGACGGAACCTTTGACACCGTTCGGTATTCTTTTGATGATTTTTCAATAACTCTCTGTTCACTCGGTATCTCCTAATAGAGAAATAATGAATTCGTCACGTTGCCATGGTGTGAGGATATATTAGAGTGCAAGCTCATCGTTTTTCCTTCGATTAATCGCGTATTTCTCATGCAATTTCTTTGGATGTGATAATTTTCTCCTCAATTCTGTAAATTCGTGTTTCGTCAATTCGGTGGATCCTAAAGTATCCCCGGAGAAAATTTATATCAAGAATAAACTCTACACCCTTGAACTTTGTTATTATCAGTATTGAAGGAACGGTTGATGAACTGTTTTTTCTTTTCTGCAGTGAGTCGCCAACAACGACATTGCGACAACTGGTTCCTCCAGATGAAATAAAATCATTGGAAATTCGCGTATTCGAATGGTTTACTATCGTGATCATGTTGAGAGATGCAACGGAACGTCCTTCGTGCTGGCTGTTCATGTAAAACCACGTTTCCATAAATTGTGATAAAAAAATATCGACATTTCGAATGGCTGGACACAGAGATTTGGAAAAATATTCGGGGAGACGATTTGAGGGTTAGCTGCGTATAAAAGAGGATGGAGAAGAGAGAAAAATAAAATGTGCTGTCTGTATAATGTGGAGTGCTTCTTGGGTACAACAGGAGAGAGAAAATCGCATCGTTGACCGTTAAAAGGGGATGAGGGTGGTTTATATGGCATATATCCTGATTAGAGAGACCGGAAAATAGTGGGAGAGAAGAGAGATATTTTTGGTTGGTTACGCGAATAGACAATGGTATAACGATCGGTCGTACTACACCTTGATGAATCGACCAACCGGCCTATAAACGTTATTCTCTCTCTTACTGAAGAGCATCGAAGAAGAAGCCATTTCTGCTGTGTGTGTCGATAATACGTGCACTACCCCTCCTACAAAAGCATCGAGGGTGAAAAAAAGCCTCGTGGCCTCTTCGGAGCTTTTGTCCTCTTTCTTTATGGCTGAGGATCGACCCCAAGCACGAGCTATCGTGTGTCTTCATTATGGTACAGAGTACACAACGTCCAATACATTAAAGAAAAGATGGCTATATTCCGAAAATATTACATCACCGCGTGATTTATTATTTCATCTACGATGATATTGAATAATCGTTTGAAATCATTTCACAGGGAATATAATTGTGATCGAACGCCATGAGAGATCTTTTATGAGAGGAAATATACTTGCAAGAACTCACTGATTTCAATCATTCGAAAATATCGTCCACGTTAAGATGAAGCAGTCAATCTCAATGAGATGCTCACGATGATGATAATAATAATCTATCTCCATTCTATGAATGTCAATTCGACAAGAGCGAGTACAAAATTTTGATAACTTCGAATTGGACTTCATGCGGAATACTTGAGTAAGTTTGGATTTTAATGAATAGCTGAAAAATTGACACAAATTTTCCCTGTATCGACTATTTCGTTGGCTCTTCTGACTTATCGCGAACTCATTATGGTGAAGATTTATTTCAGCGACTAAATATCATGTTGATTTATCGAATCCATAAATGATTCGATTCGATCGTAAACTGCTCCCGTAGAATTGACACGTTTCCTTTTAATTTGCTTCCGATGAATATTCGGTTATCTCATTAATATCGTTGAACCATTCAATTTGAAATATTCACCGTCGTTGGAACACTACGCTTCGGATATTTTCCAGCAAATCAAACACGACGAATATTCTGAAAAATGGACCGCATTTTCCTACGGAGCATTGGAAATAACGTCGTTCGGAACTAATTGAATTAATTGAATTTAATTCAGAAATGGATCAACTTTCTTGCAGTGCTTGAGCCGGTCGTGAAAGAAAAATGAAAGGTTACGCAGGATGTGAAAATATTGCAGCTTCGTGTTTAGCCGATTTTTTAAGCAAAACTTGTTCCGGCGTTTTATTCGTCGTCATAACGAGCAATATTTTGGATAAAAAGCTCCATTTTAAAAAGACAGCGATGCCAAGAAATTGTTCGAGGAAATTGGCGGTATATTGGGGATAAATAAATACAAGAATTTATCTTTTAGTCAATATTTACTTCTGTTTAGGTATTTGTCATAAATTGCAGCTTTTTGTCGTTTTTTTCCTTTTCCTTTTTGTACTTTTCTATCTCTCGGTCTATACCCGTGGCCGCCTTTCTCTTTCTATCTCCGGAGCATCTATATGTACATTCGCTCTTCTTTCCCCACATAAATCATGCAAATGAAGCGTTTGACGTGATAAATATTGCCCCCTTGCACGGGTAAGCGAGACTTGGTGGTGGCTTCTCTCGGATTCCTTGCATCCAACCCGCGCACGATTGATTACCGTTAGATAAATCCCGACTCCGGACATTAAGCAGCTCGGAGCCAGGAGGAGAAAGAAATAAAGAGAGTAAGAGAGCTTCAGCAGGGGAGCAGGCTGCTCCGCTTTGGACTTTACCGGAGCTTGTAATAGAACGACATTTTAGCGGTAGAAAAGGCGACGGGACGTTTTTCAAACTCCACAGCTTTTTTTCTCATCCTCGTCGCCATTCCTTTGCCGTAGTGTCACCAACCTAGTACTTTTTATGCATTTCTCCTTCGGCAGAAATCCTTTACGAAGACCCGTCGCGTTGCCGTATCACTCCTTTTACTTTTCTCCTATATCTATGAACTTGACTCTATAGATAACAAGCAAACAGAAGGACGCAACCGACGGAATTTAGCGTGTAAAGTTACGGTTCAAACATTCTTTTTAGGCGACAACAGCTCATATATATTTATGTATATCGTGGAAAAGTTGGGAAGTCTCGCGACGAGCATAAAATGAAAATGCGCTTCGCCACTATTTTCACCCTTTCCCGCCTCTCTCTCTCTCTCTCTCT
>JBAJMU010000001.1:16385891-16414857 GCA_037952995.1 Hyposoter didymator | reverse complement strand
CCCAATGAAGCTCGTGGCTTTGCATTCCGATAACCTGCGTGGAGCGTTGTCCCGTGTTTTTTTTTTTTTTTTTTCGCCAATAAGATCAATAGCCACTGTGGAATACACATTCTGCTCGGCAAAGAAAAATAAGGTTGAAAGAAAAATCAGGAGCAAAGAAACACACAGGCTTGTGTTAATTTATTAACATTCTGTTGTTTTTTCCATGAAAAAGTAGAGAATCTCGATTTCTTTAGACATATACGATCGTTTTTTGAGCAGACCAATGAGAAAACTATATAGGCTTGTACGCGTTTATATACATGACGATAGCCTTGAGGTAGTAGTTGAAAATCACGAGATCGAGAAAGTTTGGGCGAAAGTTTATTCCATGATCAATGGAGGTCGTGGAATTGTGTGACCACGATTGGGGTAGACGAGGAGAATTTCACCTCCGACTTTTTTCGTTTCCTTTTCTCAAGAAGAATTTCTCAAGTAATTCTAATTTCATCAGGGATCCAAGAATCGTACGGACACCATTCCACGCTCGCGGTAGCGAAAATCACACGACTTGAAACTACCCTAACCTCCTCCCTCACGTCTCACCGCCGTTTCCTGCGAGGCCGGATATCAATAACCGTCTTTATTCACACAGTTTACTCAGTTACTCTCTTATAATTTTCCCATTTCCATTTCATCGCGGTTGTGCCGCTCTGTGGATAGAAAAGAAACGTCTATATAGAACATGAAGACTCTAGACCCGCCGCGTGCTCTACCAGCGGGTGCTCGGGTAGCCACAGAGGATTTCTCTAACGTTAAGGAGCGCTCCTGCTGCTACTCGAAACTACGAGTGAAACAGAGAAAACGAGAATGAAAGAAAGAAAAAGGGGGCGTGTAGAAAAAGAGCGGGAGGAACGAAGCGAGGTCTCTCTGTCATTAATATTCAACGGTTCAGTTATGAAAGTAAAGTGAAAAAGTAATGCTGCCGTCGCGAAGCACAGCGCACTGCAACCGTGCAAAGAGAGGGAGGTAGGTGTATATACTCTTTGGTATGCGTACAATATATAGAGAGCTGGATGGCATGTTTAAGTCAATTATACTATTTAGCATTGTTCCCGTATAATAGCGCAAGTTAACTGAATTATTTTTTATTAGCTTTCTTTTTTTCCTCAGTCGTGACGCATTTCTGAAGCACCCTCATTATCTTCATGCGGAAGGATACCGAAAAAAGAAAAATCGTTTGCATAGAAAAATTCTTCCAAACACGGTGCAGTCCTCGTTTGCGAAATAGACACTGAAGAATTATCAACTCGTACAAAATTACACTTTCTATCAAATGAATCATTATTGTTCATCTCTGAAATAATAAAAAAAAAAGCAATCAATCAGAAAATCGGAGAGCCAGCTCAATGCTCGGCTGTGAGACCGCTCAACAGTGCACTGGCTCGAGCAAACGACAGTTTTTCGGTACTTCCACACTGAAAACAAAATTTTGTTCAAAAAGATGGATATTTTGTTCGATACGTTCGACTAAACGTTTTTTTGAACAATTCCAAAAATAGTGTCATTGCAGTAAAAAATATTTTAGAAAGTCTCTTCGGAAGGAAATTTTAGTCGTTCCACCCGTAAATTTCGCTGAAAATTCCGTTAGAAACCAAATATGCTGCCGGAATAACAAAAATTTTTAAATTATGAATAAATATTTAGTTTACCGTATTCAACAAAATATCGACGATTTTTAACAAAATTTCATTTCCAGTGCAATGCTATTGTTTACTTGAAATTCAGTAAAAACCTCTCTGGGTGTTCGCAAGAGAATATGAAGGAAGCTAATTTAATAGGAGCTTTTTAAATAAGCCTGCCGAAATATTTTCGGCCAAAGATTTGTGTCTGCATGCGATCGTCATTTTAATTAGCAAACAAAAAACTCTTAAACCTGCTCATGCGTAAAGAGCTGATCCATGGAATCAATTTATGATTATGACACTTTGCATTAAGCTGCGGTTCGCAGCAGTTGTTTTTAAAAGCCGTTGCAGTAGAATGAAAAAAAAGAATCCTCTCTCAGGGCACATCGCTATCGATTATACCGGAACGAGGAACGTTATGGCGAGCGTATTATTTTTAATCTATGAAATCGTTCCGTCTTTTTATTGCTCATAAAATTCAGCCAGTGTCGATGTCTCTGTACACCAACTCCAACATTTCTACCTCCAACCGCGTGAGTGAAACAATTTATTCCAGGTCGATTACTTATAATTCATGCTTGCACACATATCAATGCGTCTAGACAGTTCTGAAACAATCGTATATATATAAAATGACAAGTTACTCTTCAGCAATAATCTCAGAACTTGATAAACTCTCACATATAAAAAATCCGATTTAATTGTCATTGGCTCAGCGACGGAAATATAAAACGTATCAATACAGACACAACAGCGGTGCAGCAGTGTCGATTACTTTTTGCCAGACTCAAACAAAGGCTCCTGATCATCATAAAAGCTTGATCAATCGCAACAGATAAGGAGAAGAAGAAGAACATTTTCACGAATCTCAACATCATTAGATCGCTTACGGAGTTAAGCATTTTTTCGTCATTTCAAAGTTTTCTTCCTGATCTGGAATTGTTTCAAAAATTGATGAGTACTGATTGAATTAATTCAAGTGATTGGTTAATGATTATTGGAAAAAGGAAGTAATTTGGTAGCAATAGCATTGAGGTTGACCACCATGTTATTATAATATCGAGAGATTTACATAGTGTGAATGCTTTAGTGTAGAATAGTGGTTCAGGATCGTCGACAAGTAGTAATGCTCAGAGTTGGTCAGCCGTGGTGAAGTGGGAGGAAGCATTAAGTAACGAGCCATACCGATCGCAACCTTGCTAACTAGACAGCGCACTATCCATCGTGAGTAGTATAAGCAAATGGTTGAGGGTGAACTTCGGATGCTGTATATCTATATCCACATTTAATCGTAGGCTCGCTATACGTGAGAGACTCGGGCTAGAGTTGTGTGTGCCTATGACGAGGTAAGTGGTCGCAATCCGACAGTGGATATGTCCGGTAGTTGTCGGACAACTCTGCTCGCATACCGTTACGGCCACACATCGGTTACGAGGTTATAGCGATAGGACATGTCCATCACTCGCCTTCGGACCTGTGGTAATTCTCTACGATAAACCTATTCCGATAATAGTCATGCGGGTTGTGAAGTTTATCGAGAAACTCACTGCGGTATATCGTACATTTGAATATATTTACACGGAGATAATTCAAATCGAAAAATTAATGTTACAGAGTAGAAACGAGCGCTGAGGTTGAATTCTGGGCAATTTTAACCCTAGAACGGTTACCTTACTTTTTTTTCACCTATTCCGGTAACCTGGGGTTATTAAACGACCCCAATTTTGAAAAATCCATATCTCCGGCAAAATTGAACGGAAGGGGTTCAACTTGGGCTCATTTTTTCGTTTTTTAATGCGGATCGCGCGAGCCTGGGGCAATTTTGCTTGAAGTAAAAAAATTGGTCAAAAATGCGGTCAAAAGATAAGAAGTGGAAGAATCAAGGGAGAAAGGGCGCAGGATTTGAAATCGTTCGGGGTCGTTTTTGACCCCAGGTTAAGTGTGCAGACTGTAAATTTACCTAAAAGCATAATAAAATTTCAAAAACATACAAAAAATACAACAACAAAAAACTTGTTCCCTTGTCATCAACATTTTCATTCTACATCGTAAGAGTTGCCAATAATTCTGAATTTTAGTTCTATAATCTATTATAAGGGTTAGGATGATGAGAATCGAATATGTTCAAGAATCCATCAATTCTATGCGTCAGTGTGTATTGAAACAGCGACGTGATGGACTCATTTGGTCCCTGAAATGTAATTCAGTGAGCGAAAGTTTTCAAGGGATGGATGCACGTCGCGTCGGACAGATTCTGCCGCAGAGCAACGTAATCACATGTCAATGATGCGTAATTGCCTATGTACACCGTAATTATAAAGTTCTTTGATGAGATTATCGATGCACTTCACGTTGATGCCCAACAAAGAACTATAGCTGAATAGACAGAAAGGACGAAAAGAGATTTAGCGGAATCGTTTAATCAGCGATTAACTATAGTCAAATGTGGACATCAGATGAAAAGACTCGATCTGAAATTCATTGTAATGCATATTCTGCAAAATCCATCGGAAGTGGCCGTACGGAACATTGTCAAGGTAGCCCGAATCAGGGCGTTTAATACTCGCTGGTATTGTAATTAATATTGGTGCATTGAAAAAAAACGTTGCAAGTCCAATTCGGAAAAGGTAGGAATTGAATATTCCGTTAATAATTATTTCCACGGATAGCAACGAAAATAGAATCCACGGACAATCAATTTTTTCATTATATATTGGCACACGTTCTATTTATTGTTGGTGAATTTCTCAATTTCTCCATTTTGTATTGCGCATTGCATTTTTAATAATTATTCTTCGTCGTATGGAATAAAAAAGTGGTTCATAATTTTCGTTGATCATATTTTTTAGTTACAATTTATGTATACATATCATCGTTCTAGTGCATGACGACGGTTCCAAGTTCCAATATGATCGAGATCCAGGAATGCACTCCTCACAGCCTGCAGATGTGGAATTAGCAGCTTCGGATGCAGCGGGCTAATTAATTTACATCCACTACATTTAGTTCCTGATTTGAGTGAATCTCGGCCAAGTAGTCACTTCCACGATGGTCAGACAAGAAGATGACAGATTGTGATCGGAAGTTTGAATCAGCTACAGCGGTGCAGACACATCGATTCCGACGGAATCGTTAGAACGATCAATAAAGTTTTTAAAACTCGAAGCAATGTGTCGCCGAAGCTCATAAGCCTTTTTTCTGTCGCAAAGAAAGTTCTTTTATATCGTAAATCGTTTGCTATTCCCTGGACAAGACACGTATATACGAAACGGGTACTCTTCAGGTTTGTATGGCACGAGCTGTCTGGACGTCGTGTTGGTGTGCGACGAGACACATTCTATAACGTCCACAACGTCTAGCTTGTGCGATGAAGGGGGCTTTAACGACGACACACAAGAGCGATAAATGCCTTTGCTGGAACAAGATTAACTCGCTCGTAAAGCTGAGAAAACAATAACTGTGACACACGATCCGAGTTTTTGTTACCCCTTCAAAATGATATTTTGGTGTCCACTCAGAATATAACCACCCTGGATATAGAGCGACATTCAACTATTCCAATGCTGTTTAAATTCACTCGACCGATTTCCTCCAAAATTGCTCATTTCATCGTAGGCAGGTTGATTTGAAAAAAAAAAATCTTTCACTACAAGAAATGTGCATGACGTCATACGTATGTCCATGTGGATTCCAAAAAAGAACTTGACGTTACTGTCGAGGATTCCCTGCTGAGAAATAGAGAAAACTCCCATTGCCACAATAACAAAACTGTGTGCGTGTGGGATACCTGGACGATGTTTAATCGCTCATATGTATCTCCGGATGCGCCGTACAAAGTTTCGATTATTTTCAAGCAACGTGTTTACGAACAACATCAAACGAGTGCTCCCAGCATAGCAACTGCGGTAAAGGTTAATAGTTTTAGAAACTTCGGGGTCTTTGTGTGCAACGTCACAGAGTATGGCATATCCGAAGGAATGGTCGAAGCCTGTTTGAAAAACGATTACTCGTCGTGTAGCCTTGAGCTACAGAGCATGGACTTCCCATGGACCTCCAACACATAACCCCCAGCTCTACCACCACCATTGCTAAGTTTCCGCTCACGTGATTCGCAAATGCCAGGTCGTTCAAATTTTGGTTCACGTGCGTGCCATACTCAGTGCGTGCTCTGGAGCTTGAATTCCCTTTTATCCATCGTAACACGACCATACCATTCCCTATCCTATCAATATATGGGAATACACCATCAGCTTCCACTTCGGTTCAAAGAAAAACGCTCAACGATGATAAAACCCGAGTAATAGCTTGTAATTTCCGATGCAATGCACATTGAGGAACGATTGTAACCGAAAAGTATCAAACTCGCATGAAATGTACAGAAAGTGGAAAAAAAGGCTTTCGTTGCAACGTAAACATTTGCCGAATGCTGAAAATTGGAACTCGTTATAATTATTGAGAAAATTATTATTCTCGTAGAACATCCGCGGGGATATTGGGTCTTGATAAGTTGGGTGACAATAAGATTATATTGATGCGGGCTGATTGAGAAAAAAAAGGAAATAATATCTCATGGCTTATTACGTATGTGTGTGGGTGTGTGTACGTGTATGTGTAATATTTTATATAGTGTCTTGTATGTATAGAATGAGACGAGTGTATGTATAGGTATTACACACATACGCACGGGTTATCGAGTCTGCTGGCTGGTTGGCGAGGTGATCCAATCATCCCAAGACCCTGTCATGAAATTGCCTTCGAGCTCTATTCCATCCGCGTGGCACGGCCAATTGCCCTACTCGACCTGCCGCTTCCGAGTCAATGGTGGAACGGTGCGGCTACGAAACTTTGCTGCATCCCGTATTAAGTCCCCTTGGTGGGCAAACCTTTGCTTTCCCTCTCACTATTTCTTACCTATCCAGCATCTCCTACTGCGAGTCGACCCAAACCTTTATTTTTTATTTTACTTCTCTACGTTTTCTTTACCCTCGAGTCTTATTCCTGCTGCTCTTGCTCACATGCGCTCTCTTCGTATTCCGCTCGCTCATTTGCTACTTTGGCTTTAGATGAGAACCGCAGAAAACGTTATTACAAAGGAGAATGCGTAAACGCAGTCGCGACCCGCTTTAGTTTGACACTTTTCTCATTCCTTTTGCTTCTACTGATTCCAGTTCAATTTTCCTTGATGGAAAATTAATCTTATTATATGCCGACAATCGTATTAGCTCTCATTTTTCTTATCCTCCTGCGGCAATAACAAAAGCAATGAACGGAAAAAACTTTATCTCCCACGGACATCGAGACTGCTTGATATTTTATATACGTATCCCTCGCTATCGTCCCTCGCTTTACGCCTAATTATTGCAGTTTTCATCTTTACCTGTAAGATAATTGCGTTTGCAGCAACTACGAAAAGAAATAATGTTTTTCACATCGCTGTGTGTTTGTTCTTCGCAACAAAATGGAGTGATCACCGAAATCAGCATTTCCTCAATGGCCAATTATGTATCTGATGAAAAGATAATGAAAACTTCAAGGAGTAAGTCCAGTTTGGATAAGCACAAATCTGATTTCATCCCCTTTTGAAAATTTGCCTCTTTGATATCGATGCGAATGAAATTATTGATTTTTTCCACACAATCATAAATCAAGATGAATCGATAACGGAAAATTATAGACTTTTCGTTTACATGGAGAAATTATTGCGAAACTTACAGATCTAATTTCCCAAGCTTCTATTTCGAGGAGTGTCATGTGCTAATTCCCCAAGAGCTTGTACGATAGCGAGAGGCTGCTAATTGCACTGCATGTGGCTTGCAAGAGACGATAAGAGGATTAGATTCTAATTCCCATACAGCTGCCACATCCAGCGAATGGAAAGATGCACAAAAAATGCACTAATTGTCTATGTGTGCCTAGTATTTTCATAATATATCATCGCATCACCTCGTCGCCTCGTCGCATACAACTAATTAATGGCATACGCATATCTCCCAAGCTCTCTGCCAAGATTTCCATGCATTTTCCCGATAAATCGTATTAGCAATGCCACTATTCGCCTGTGGTACAAATCAGCCAATTTGCTCGTACATTAACAGGCTCTTCATACATTTCAACTAAATACTCCTTTACCATTCACCACTTGAACTTATATAGTCAGCTTATTTCACCGAAAACGCAGATCTCTGTACCTACCAAATATCCAAGTATCCAATTCAGCCCTTCTGTGCGCTCTCAACGTCTCATTAAATTTTGTGCAGGACTACGCACGCTAGACGTCAAGTATTTTAGGTCAATGGCTCATTAAAATAACGCCAGAAATCAATGTGAGTCTTTTTTGTCAAATTGGAAGGGTCAATAGAAACGAGTTATTATTCGTTAATCCCTCCAAGAAAAAATCGTGATGCTGAAGGTTGCATCGTTGGAATGCAACGAAAAATATTTCATCTTAATGATGATTCGTCCAATTTTCAAAATCATCCAAATTTTCCGAGCCGGTGCGCTTTTTGGGTCAAAAAAGTTCGGTGCAGAAAATCAATCCAGAAAAACCAAATATATATAGCAACACGTCTTCAAATTTACAACGATAATAGATCGAACAACCAATTCGATAATTCTATGCATATGCACACTCTCATCAGATTATTTGACAACCCCGGTGTTTGGTTATATGAAAATTCAAAAAAAATCGTGCAGCCACAATCACCTATCAAGAATAAAGCAGATTGATTTCAAGAAGGAATTTTGGTTCGTGTGCAACCTCCTTAACGTCAAACCGCGAGACCAAGACTTGGGAAACTCATAAAAAAATGTTCCTATTCCAATGCAATTTTCGAATGCAGCACAAAAAAGATTAAATCTACTCGATAAAACAGACAAAAAAATAGTCAACAAGAATCTTTCTCTCCATCATTGATAACGTATCGTTGCAATTAATCTCAAATACTTTCAGTTGGTCAACGAATGTGAACATGTAAATCGCATAAACGTTCTGTACTCAAGATGCTGTTCATTTATCTCTGCAGCAGATCTCATTTTCGAGACAGCCAAACGCATGGAAAGAAAATAACACTTTACCCAGTCCCTGTGTGATACAATAAATTCTGCGGTAGTTCCGGATAAGAGTAATAGAGAAAAGGAGGAAGAGAGAAGGGGGGGAGGGAGAGAAAGAGAGAAAGAGTAAGAAAGAGTGATATAAATCGGGGAAGGGTTGAACATTCCGTGTTTATATACAGCTATGTGTATAAAGGTTGTTTATACATATGCTCATATATATAAACAGAGAAAGAGGAAGCAGGAGGCTATGTGCACTCACGCGGCGTTATAAGTGGTAGCACCGACGTGCACGGGCATTTCTTGTTTGCTAATCCGGACAACCGTTTTTTCCCTTTCCACCCTTACGCGCTTCTACTATGTTACAAGTGTGAGCTCCCGTTTTTCTTGTAAACGCGGAGCTCCCTGAAATCATGTGGAGCGAGTACAAAGCAATAGGATAGAATGCAAAAGGCATAGAGAAAAGGTGAGTCGGAGGGAAAGAGAAAGGACGCATAGACGAAAAGAAAAAAAAACAAGAGAGGTGTTCATTTCGCGCTCTTGGGTTAAGAGCATCATGAATAAACGTTTGTACAACGCAATATGTGCTGAAAGAACATTACAGGAATGCACTAAATTATTGTTGGGTTTTTTCATTTGCACATCATCAAGTTTTTTCTTTCGAGCTCTTTTAAACAGACGAGGGGATCCCTTTGGTTTTTTTTTTCACAGACAATTCGATGAAAAAGAATTCGAAAAAATTAGCAGACAGCAGAATAAGGGAAAACGAAGAATTTGGAGGGGAAACGAAATATGGAGAGACCAATTGGCATCATGCGGCGACGAATGCTAATATAGATTGGATTTCACGAAAGATAAAAGGCTCGAGTGAGAGAAAGAGCGCTCGCTTTTTACCGCGAAGACTTTGGGTAAACGAACGCCATGCTGCAATCCATCACGGGTATTCAAACGGAATTTTGCCCGGATAAGGCTCGTGCGCGGAGAGCCCAGAAGCTCACACCTCTGTTTCTTTCGCTTCAAATACTCGTTTCGCAATCGACGCGTAAAAGAAAATAAGATAGCGAGAAAGAGGCCAGAGACGAAGGCAGCAACGCCAACGATTTAGTGGTTTAAAAACTGAGGGAGAATTCCAACAACCCCATGACTCGAGATTCGCGAGAATAATAAATGTGATGTGGATTCGGGCCGATGTTGAGGCGATGCTGGTTATTTACCCTGCCTCTCATACGAGAGGCAATGAATTAGCGATTGGAGCATTGACGTCGAGTCGTAAAAGAAGCGACGTCCAAAAACACTCAAAAATGGAAAAAATAAAAAAAAAACAATATACCAGGGAACTTTGCAGAGCCTCGACCCTGAAAATTTTCAAGTTTCGTGAGACTGTAAAATAATGAAAATAACAATCTCTTCGAAAGAATCCCCAGATCAAATTTTACAATTTTTTTAAGCCTACGAGGGACGAATTTTGGATTTTCCCAAACTTCGTATAGTTGAAGGCAAACAAGTTGCATCGAACTTGAGTACGTTAATGATAGTCAGTTGTATTTAGTGCGGCATGCCTGATGTGTAAGAACTGTTACCTTTGGTGAGACTCGCTCAAGAAGAGAGCTAATGGAGAAAAGTAAAAGATCATGATGAAGACCTCTTTGAAAAGCGATTAAGAGGTCTCGCAGTAGATTTCTTCCTTTCGTTTGTGTTCCGAGTTTTCTTCTTTTCTCAGGGATCACAAGATTTTTGCTGAGCGATACGATCATTATATCTCTTCAGCGTTAATTAATCGTAAACTCAAAGCCAAATAATCTTCTTTCTCCATAGATCCTCCGGAAATGAGGTGTTGTGGATCGAGAAAGAAAACTGTGAGGAGATTGATAAAGAACGACGAAACTCTCAAAACGAGAGAACGAAATATTTGACGTGGAAAAAATTGTATACAACTGAAGAATATTTATTCCCTTTTCAATCAATATTTCGTAATTATATTTTGGAGCACGCAGTTTGTAACATTCATCGTAAATAGTTTTCAAGCGCATGCACCTCTTCCACTTGCGATATCACAAGAGCCTTTCTACCATGGATATTTTTTTTCAATATCCGAAGGAATGTTTTTCGCTCGATCCAATATCCGAGTTGTTAACGGAATCGCCTCGGGTTAGGTTACTTGATGAGAAAGGATGTTCGGCGTTAGGTGTAGCAAAGCATCCTGGCAGGTCGACGTTCAACAGCATTTTTTTATACTCTTGATGACACGCCATACAAACGTATTCAGCATATTAAATTATTGCGGATTGCTGCGGCAAACATTTTTTTCCGCGGCTACAACCGGAGATTCGATACATGTAACGAAAATGCTCGAGTGGAAGTATAGTTTGGTAATTAATGGGGCATCGATCGCCTGCAGAGCTGATGGCCATCGAGTACGAACAAAATTAAATCGTTGTTGGAATAGTCCGACAAATGTTACGGATCTCATGCAGTCCATTCTGTAGCTTTTGGAGCATTCCTGAACAATTGTCATGCAATTATCCAAGGAATTCAAAAAAAAAAGCCAAACTTTTCGAAAAAAAAATTCTGTAGCCACGTGGAGAGTTTTTCTCAAAAGTATTATGCAAAACCTATATAAGGGGAAATTTTGTAGAATAGGCGCTACATTTTTGCAGACAGTTTGTTATTCCGTGGCCTTTCAAATTGCTTCAAATATCGTGTATAAAATTTTAGTCCTAGAAATAACAAAAGTTTTCTGATTTGCTTTTTTTTATTATTTTTTTTGTTAAAGTCGAATGGAAACGATTTTTTTCGCTGCGTTAGAAATTTTCGTTCGAGTATCAAAAATTTGCTGAAATTGTTTCAAATATTGTGCATAAAAATTTAATCCCTAGAAGTGCCAAAGGTTTCCTGAATCGCTATTTTTTATTCTTTTTTTTTTGTTTATTAAAATCAAATGGAAACGGAAGTAAAAACGAATGTGGAGGAATTTTTGCCTGCGTTAGTAATTTTCGTCCGTGTGTCGAAAGTTCCCGGGACAATGATTTAAAAACTCGTCAAATGTTTATTTCAAATATATATACTCTCGATATAAATGGACACAATAAATAAACGTGTTTGTAAGCATATTCGAATATTTTGATCAACAATGCATGAATATTTGTGAACAAGTATATACACGTACAAATAAAACCACCAGTGAATTTGGTTGCACAGAAACCTTTTGAAAATATAAAACAAAATAAAAATGAAATATTACTGAAGTATGACATTCCCAGTGAGATGAGGATAAGGTTAACCGTCCTGAATCGAATGCTCATTAATAAGGAAATGATTCTATTGGCAAAATGAAAATAGCAACATGTCCCAGAAAACATTACCACATGATTAAGAACCGCAGCAGCAGAGGCTCGGCGCCAAGTTATAATTCACTAGAGAAAGCTAATGAAAAAGTAACATGAAAAGCGAATAATTATCATCTGGTCAAGCGAGTCAAATGAAACGACGCTGATCGAGCATCGACAAAAGAATTTTCCTTCCTGGCTTGCGTGCTACATTTACTACTGTCTCGCGGTGGGTAAAATTGTATAATTCGGTACGGTACGGTACGATGTGCGCAATGAAATCTTGGGGCACAATTGTTAATAGCCCATAAATAAATAGTCATATTAGACGGAAATTTTCTGCTGTGACTCGAATTCGGGTCTCGGATCTCGTGGCGCAAGGATACGAGGATCAAGTGGAGAAAATGTGAATAATGTATATACAGGCATAATAAATTATAAGCAGAAAAGGAAAATAGAGGAGACGGGGAGCTTAGGCGAAGCCTTCATCGATAAATCGATATGGTATAAGCGGCACGTTTCAGTCTCTTTCCTGCCTCCTCCTTTTTCCCTCTTCCGTTTCTTAGTCCTGTAGGTGTGCGATTCACGGAGATAAGCCCTCGAGAATTCAGACAGGATCTTGGTACGTATGCAAACATACGTGGAATATTTATGTCTTCTCTTATTTACGAGAGACAGAAAGAGGCAAAGAGAGCAAAGGGAGCAAGTGTGGAGACGAAGAGAAAGGAAAATCAAGAGGGTAGTTTTAGTATTGGTTGTAGCAAGTACAAATGTATGTGGGACGATTGTCAAGAATCTTATAAGGTAGATTTGTGCGTGCAAGCATCAGAACTAACTATTGGTTTTAGGAAGTCTATGTATTTGGTACGCAAAACAAGCATCTGACGATTGTCAAGAATCTTATAAGGTAGCTTTGTGCGTGCGAGCATCAGAACTAACTGTAGCAACTTGTCTCGTAGCAAGCGAAAGACTTATACATATGTAGTTCTGCATAACACAGCACCGCCATATCCCACAAAGCAAACAGGGCCATATAATGGAATATACTCCTCTGCGTATATCTAATCGTTTATCGATTCGCTCACTAGCTCAAACCCTCTTCTATCTCTGCATAAACGTGACGAACTTCACTTTGACTCGAGTTGGATAGTTCGGTAGAGTTTCAACCAGTCTAAATGCAAGTCCATTTGTCGAAATTGTAAATGAAGGCGTTTACATCACAAGATCCAATTAAAAAATCATTTTCTCACCTAACTTGATTCCCGTGTTTTGTTGGTGAGAACGTAAAAATAACGTGATTATTGCGGTAAATTGCGATTTTTCGCACGATAAAAAGTTCATTTCAATTAAAATTCGCAAATTTGTCACTTGCGAAGTAAAATCTTCGCAGCAGAAAAATCATGTCGCGAAATTTGGGGAAAATAATTTTTGTTTATTGTTAATTAACGCATGTGCGGCCATTAAAACGGAGCTATCGAAATAATTGAATGATTTTGAGTTTACGCTGCGGTGAAAAACTTTGTTTTTCCCTCGATTTTTATAGACAAATGTTTGGCTCATTTCTCGTTGACTGCACTAATGGACGACAGATATTAGAAAAAAAATTATTCCCGGATTGTGGCTTTTGAAAAAATAGAAACTGTGACTTTGTTTGTATTCCGGAACTTCAAGTTTTTAGTTTTTCGTTCAAGGCCCATTTGTTACTCCGTAGTATTCGTTTTCCAGGACAATATGCATATTCTATTTCGAAATTTATAATATACATGGGATGGCACTACAGCAGTGTCGTAAATCGATCACAATCATATATACATCGCATATAACGATCAAGCATAGTAATGAGGACAAATGAAGTGGCTGAATTATACGTGAATGTCCCTGGAGAATCGCCGGTACCGTAAGGTCGAGTTGAGACACGATAGGAAGGAGTAAGCGAGACAAATGAAATGGTATAGAGGTCTCATGAGTTATTCATAGAGTCTATCATAGCCACCCCATCGAGGTTGCGAGATTAATCGAGCAAGAGTACTTCTTTCCTTGTCCACGAGCAATGCCTCTTTCCTTTTTGAAATTTGATATTCGCATTCATCGCTGACTTGTTTTACCCCACGAGGTAGTTCTGTCAATCAACAGATTCTTTGTAATCAGACCCCAACAATGGGCACGATATTTATATTGAAAAAAAAAAACATTAGTTTGCTGGCTGAAAAATTTTGCTCGTAATATCGGAGAAGATGAACTTTTTCGTACTGAATAATTTCAAGTGGGTATTCGAGAAAATGATGAGACATCCGGCACGATTATGATGGTGCTTGCTATTATTTGAGCGATCGATACTTCGGAAAATTGCATGAAAATAAAGCTCAAAATATTCGAATAAATTGGAAAACACACTGAACACAAAATTTTGTTGAAAAACAAACGTTTTTTTGAATAATCGAAAAAATTGTGGCATTGCAGCAAGAAATATTTTAGAACGTCTCTTTGGAAGTAAATTTTTGTCGTTCCACTCGTAAATTTCGCCGACGATTCCGTTAGAAGCCAAATATACTGCCAAAGTTACGAAAATTTCAAAATTATCCGAAAATATTTAGTTCACCGTACCCAACAAAATATCGACGATTTTTAACGAAATTTTATTTCACGAAAAATACAATTGAATTGAATTTCCATGGAAACGCATGGGACGAAATTGTCATGCTGAAAAATAAAGTTGATTTGCGTAGTGAATTTATATTTGCAAAGAATTCTTGATACTCTGTCGAATGAAGTTCTGAAGAACCACGAGGGCAATTTTAATTGATTGATACACGAAAAAGTTGTGATAGTAATAAAATTGGCAATATCCGTCTGAATTAGTTGATGGGGGTACTTCGAGGGTCTGTGAAGCGGAGACAGGAGTGGAGGCTGGGATGTTGGGCCACGTCACGCATCAACTGCCAGATAAACGACGAATGGGTGTCGATGGAAGCTCATGAACAGTGGATGGCGAAAAAGATCATAATATCGACGTCTCAATCATCGTGTATAAGCGATAAAAAAAGCGACGAACGAGCAAAGACATGACAGATGATCGACGAGATCGTGAAAGAAGCAACTGGTATCATTTACGTTTATTTGCCCGAGTTTCTTCTTCATATCGGGCGACCCAACTTCCCGAAAAAGATCGAGGCGTCGAGGAGTCTTGAAACCCGTGAACGGACGATGCTTGTCAAGAAAGGCTGCTCCATGAACTTTACAAGTTATAAGTTTCTATAGTAGAAATGAATGATGAAATTCATTCTGCTCGATAGATCTCTGTATACGAATTATACCTGCCAATGAAAATGTCAAGATTGTCTCGAAATAGTAAATATTGTTTCCATGTGCGGTTAAAAAAAGAGCAAATAAATCTTTTCCCGAAAATCATGGAGGACAATAAATGCTAATGTCTGAAAATTTTCTTTGTCCGTTTCGCGATGAATTTTTCACTATAATTCACAAAAACAAAAAAAAAGCACGTCTTCGGTGAATCTATCGAAAAATATGATTGAACGGAGCAGTCGCGGTGCTAGGCCTGATTTTCTAAAGGAGTAAGTTCCTCGGGAATGTCGTTGAGAATAAAGCAGCAGGGCGAAGAGGAAGTCCTGTACAAACTTTCGAGACAAATCCATATTCCGGTGTCCCGAAGTTTAAAAAGACAATGACGAGAAGGGAGAATAAAATGAGAAAGAAGATATACATAGGAAGAGACAGTGGAGCTCGTCGACACGGGTGAGCAATGATTTGTCCTCGGCCATTACTGCCAGGCGAGAGTTAAATTGAGTAAAAGCACACCCGGGTTGTACCCGGTCAGGTGTGTGTCGAAGGGGGTGAAAATAAAAGGGGCACCCATTAGAAAGAGACAAGAGGTGAAAAAGAAAGAGTAAAGCAATGTATAAATGTGTGTGTGTGTAAAAGAGGAAGAGAACGGTGTCGGTAAAAGGATTTCCGAGGCACGTACTCGACAACGGGCACGTGTAGACGTCAATACGACGGAGAAAAAGAAGAGGGTGGACCTTTGCGTTGTGTTTCCCGTATCGGAGTGGCCGGTGTTGAAAGACACGATCGGTAAAATAATAATGGCGAACGACTCGAAAAGAGAGAAGCTTGCAAAAGTAAAGTCATGAAGAATGAGGCTGTGTGCTTGGGTGTGTGTCCGTGTCTATCTATTGATATATATCGTATATGGTCACCTATACATACGCAGCTATTTCACTACATCCTGTACAATGGCCGAGCTACTCAGTCACATACAGGAAGGTACATCCTGGCAGAAGTATAGCTACTTATCCATAGGACAGGAATGGGATCTCGTAGCTGCAGCAACTGTTTTCAAAGCTCCTCGGAGAATCGGCAGAGACGTTGCCCGAGTGCGATCGTCGAAAGATAGCTGGAGAGAAGGGGATGAGAAGAATGGGCGTAAAAGGGATACGAGGATAAATAAATATCGACCTGGCCTCGGAACCATTTTGCGTGCGACTCCGTACACTTTGTAAGATCTATAGGATACACATGAAAGTGCACATTCATTCGTATATTTATATATAGCAACGACCTTCGTCTATGTACATATAAATACATGTGAGGGTGTTTTATCGGGGCTGAAGAGCGCCAGAGTGTATCGGACCTTCGCTTGTCTCGGAGTTCTAAATTAGGGTGTCGATTAAAGTACTCGTTTAGTAGCGAGCGTCTCTTCTCCTTTTCCCTCGATGTCACCCTCTTTCTTTTCCTATACACAGCAACCAGCACACCGTACCGAACCCCCGCCAGGGCGGTAAACAGGAGGCAAATGAATCTTGGCAAGAGGATCCTCGGTGTCTCGACTAGGACAGATTGGTTTGTCTTATACTAAGTAAAATAGCTGCAGCCAAGTCAGTTGAAAATAAACCCAAGTCGAAAATAATAAATAACCTTGCGGCAGTACTTTGGCCTTTAAAACTAAGATGCTTCGGATTTCAAAACGTAAATTTCATTGATATTGGAGGACTTATTCAGAAAGTTACTATACGTTAGACTCCCTTAATTATTTAGATGAAGATTTTTTTTCCAACATTCTATAAACACGAAGAAAATCATTCTGTGCGTGAAATTCGATTTAGACGTTTTTTCCGGGGCCTAGAAATCGTCAAATCAATGGAAAAGATGACGCTGAAGTTTGCATCGTTGGAATGCAACAAAATTCCATTTTTTCTGTCGCGAAGCTTTTATTAAAATGCAGACTACGAAAATGTTTAGCCGCTCGAAAAATTTGGATGATTTTGAAAATTAAACAAATGACCAAATAAATATATTTCGTTGGGTTGCAACGTTGCCAACTCCAGCTTCATTGGAAAAGTAGTTCTCGAAGAACTTCTAAATTTACACAGTAGACATTGAGTCACGAGAGATTCGAGTAAGATCATTTAGACCGATTACACGGCAGTCCAAGGTGTCGACGATTCGAAATCTGTTGCACCATTTCGTCTATATACCATTCCGTCCACTTTTTTTCTTCTCCTCATTCTCTTTCGTGTTCTCTCTTCGTTTTTTTCTTTTCTCACCCAATACTATACATGCTATCTCGAGGTTGGCCCTGGTACGGGCGAACGACCACGATGGAAACGTTAAACCCTTCCGAGCGAGAACCAGAGAGAACGACTTACAGGGACTGGATGGCGGCCAACGATTCCGAATGTCCGTGCCCGGGCGACCACCGCTATATAATCCAATCCTGGTTTAAGACGTTGGCTGTGATGCCGTTCATATATATATATATATACACGATGTACGATGCACTCGATTCAACGATGTCGAAACAAACTTGTTCGGACTTGGAACCGTCTCTCGCTCTCACCTTCTTCCCTGACCCTCTCCCTTTCTCTCTTTCTGTTTGCCTACGCGCTCGCCTTTTCTCAGACGAATTGGCGTGGTGCGACTTTATCAGTAGCGTCAAGGAAGCTTGTAAGCCATGGCAATAATAGCTGCAATGAAACGAGGAAACGTATCGAGGCGAATGCAGCTGAGGATTCTTGGGCTGCCCCTGATGATTATATCATCGATTTAATCCAAACAGCAAAGATATAAAAATCCAATTCAATTTCCGACCGTGTCAAGCGAAAATCTCCTGCACGCTGCATTCCGCTTATTGCAATTGAATGTAAATGACAAGTAATTTAAGGGCCCTTCTCAATTTCAACAAAATCACGAATTTTTCTCTGCCTTGGTCGCTGGATGCACTTACAGATGAAAATCAAAGTTAGGTAAGTTAACACTGACGTTTTTGATGAAATAATTACTGCTGGCTGGTTATCAAAACTGCAGCTGGTATATAAGCAGGAGGAATGGTGTCTCGGTGTGTTGTTGAAGCCCGAATGCGTGTGTAAATACGGCTGTATATTCATCCACCGTACGTGGGGATTTGAAGATAACGAAGGGAAAAGGTTTCACGTGGGCGCATTCAATGGTAGGGAATTTTAAAGATGAGGCAAAACACACAGCTCTAGTGGCTAGCTAAGCTTAATTCAGCGGTGGCCCGTTACATTTCGGACTGTTCACATATATATTTACATGAATACAGAAGTGAGTCAATGTGTGTGAGTCAGACTTAACCGCGCCATCTCTTAAGCTTCGTACGTCCGGCAGGGCTTTAAGCTCACTGTTGTTGTAAGTAAATCCTCGGTTACCGGCTCTACTTCAGGTCCAACCAATGTATAAAAAAATGAAAAAAAAAATCAATGTATACATGCGCGTGGTTGGGCGTTCGTGCATGAGAATATTCAGATTTAATGTTCATGATTGGAAAAGCTTTAAAAACGGGCGTGTTGACAGAGGACCGATTGACAGTAGGACAAGAAAATAGTTGTTGAGATTTTCAGATTATTTTTCATACCTCAGCAATTCGACGGGACGATTTTTTGTAAAAAAAAATAAAATGACAAATTTACGCTTGCACTTGGATGACATATGCAGCGCAGCCAGTATTGCAGTACGGAACGTGTAAATAAGAAAAGAGCTGTGACGTATTAGTCTTCGGACTGGAAACGAAACGATTCGTCAGGGAAATGATACTCGGTGTGAGAAATTTTATGAACCTCATCAACGGAGAACCTGAATTTGGATTTTGCCCATGAAGTTCTTTGTTTTTTTAAATAATTGCATACTGATGATGCTGGTAGATTAATTGGCCGCTATTCCCCATTCGAGAATCGAAAGTTTATCTTATTCACCAGAAAGTGGAAGGAACTATGGCAGAAATAATAGTGATTTGAATAATAAACAGAAACTATGGAATCGATTAAAATGAAAATCACGCATCCGTGCAGATTTTTTCTCTTCGTTCTTTCGAAAACAACTGAATGGCTTCTATATGGGAAGAGAGGAAAACTTACAAGCGAGCTGCATCTCGAAAGGGTGATGTTGGATGTGCATAAAGTACATCGCCGTTGCTCTCTCGATACTTCATTCCACCTTTTTTTCTCTCTCGACATATTCCACTATTTCTCGTTCTTGTTTCTTTCTTCTTTTTCGTAAAGCACCAACATCAGTTAATACACGTTCCCAAATATATTTATATACCTGCGTGTACGTATGTGTTTCGTGGGTGGGTGTGTGCAGTGTCGGCAACGTTCAGTCAAGGGTTACGTACACACAACGCCTGGAGATAAAACCAATCACACGGCGCACGCTGGTATACACGACAATTTATTGCCATAGATTATCTGGCTTCGGTCCAGAACACAAACACATTTCTTCCTATATCTAACGTACGGCCAGTTGCCTCTTTCCGTTGTTCTACGAGTATTAGTCGAAAAGTACACACGGTAACTTTGCTTATCGTTCACCTCGAAGGCAAAAGTACTAGCCTGCTGGGCAACAGAAATCCATGGTATTCAAAAACTTACATCGCCTTTGATTTCAATTTTTACCTCAAAATAAAATCAGCAGGATCGTGAAATTTGAAAGAGAAAAGTGAGATCGTTTCTCTCAGATGCAGAGGGTTTGTGGGGAAATTGTGAAGAATCTGAGAATGCCGGCTGCATGCCGCGCGTCGAGAATGTGAGATGCACCCACTCAGCCCTATTCACTGCGGTGGAGAAACGCACAGCAGTCGCGCTTCTCCCGTAGGGAACGCGTCCTTGCACGGCGCACCGGAGGATCTCTTGCATATTTATGATGATTTCATTAACAATGCGTTTTAAGAAAGATATTAGGGGAAAGCCGGGCAAAGCGGAACACCCGGGCAAAGCGGAACACCCCCCCGAAAAACGTAAATTTTTTTTTTTTTTAGCAAAATATTCAGAACTCTGATTGTCCGTCACAAAATATTCATGATGATCGCACGATAAATTGAGACAACCAATTTTTTGAGTAAAAAAAAAAAATTTTCACAAAAATAAAAAAATAAGAATCCGGCTGAAATTTTTATCTTCAATAGTGTTTTTATCAACAAAGCATCATTGTTGGAATCATGAACGATGTTTTCAGTAAATCGATACATTTTTTTCAACGAACACAGAATATACAATGAAAATGAAATGTTAAAAATCGTCGATATTTCGTTGAATACGGTGAACTTAATATTTTTGAATAATCGCAAAATTTTCCTTATTTTGGCAGCATATTTGGTTTCTAATGAAATTGTTAGCAAAATTTACGATTGATCAGTGTATATTCTTTGCTCGTTGAAAAAAATGTATCGATTCACTGAAAACATCGTTCATGATTCCAACAATGATGCTTTGTCGGTAAAAAACACTATTGAAGATAAAAATTTCAGCCAGATTCTTATTTTTTTATTTTTGTGAAAATTTTTTTTTTTACTCAAAAAATTGGTTGTCTCAATTTATCGTGCGATCATCATGAATATTTTGTGACGGACAATCAGAGTTCTGAATATTTTGCTAAAAAAAAAAAAATTTACGTTTTTCGGGCGGGTGTTCCGCTTTGCCCGGGTGTTCCGCTTTGCCCGGCTTTCCCCTACATACTCCGGTAGTCGCTTCCCGTAATCCTGTGCTCTACTTACTTCAGAGGTTCCGAAGTAATTCCTTGAACATGCTGGATGCATCTAAACGCAAAGTTTGCGCTATATATACATGAATGTCCTGAACACGCGTTTGGTGAATGATTTCGAAGGATTGGACCTAAATAGGACATGGAGCAACCGGAGGGAAGTTAACTGTGTGGCATCGTTGGAAGAGCACAATGACGAGAATATGTACAATTGTATTGTACAACATGCGAGGAAAATACAGCTCGATCTACACGCTCATACCGTGTGGATATATATCTAGTGAAAATGCGGATAAAAAGGCGTATCCGCCATCGTATTACCAACTGGTTTACGTCCAGTTACTCGTCAGCGTGTTGATCCAAGAGGATGAATAGATGGATACGTAAGAGGATGCTGGAGCCACAACTATGGCTGGATGTATCCTCGTATCCACTCTCCTTTCTCGTTCATTCCGTCGTCTCCACCGCGTCTACAACTTTCCCCACCGATGTACAACACATACTCGAGAAATTCTGAGTTAGACTCGAGCATTCACTGCAGATTCCCTCGCTAGGATGTTTTTCTCTCGTACTTGCAGCTAACGCAATGCCATACACGCTCTAACCTCATTTCCGTCTCTCTCCTTTTTGCACTCCCTCTTTCTCCTTCCTTTGACGATGTTGAACAAAATGCCGAGAGTTCTGGCCGCGCGCGTTTGAATCCCGCGGAAGTAGAGGATTTCTACGAGACGTGCATAGCTTTTTATTGTCGGATAGACCATTTGAACAACAGCCAACATGGCGAATCGGAACCCAGTAACATCCTCCCTCTCTCTCTCTCCCTCTCTCTCTGCACCCTCAACCTTTTTTCCTTTTCACCGATACCTCATCTCCTCTCGGTTGATGCTATTTCCTTTATTTTCTATCTTTATACATACACATAAATACACCCTCGAATATGCCAGAGTGTACACAGCGTTTGTTACATTCGTCGTGTGTCTTCTCACTGGGCCGCACTCCAAGCAAAGATTCCGAAACTCCTTTGGCCAAGTCGATGTGGACCGAGCCAAGCGAGCATCCAACGAAACCACTCGGCTACAGCCCCGAGTCTACGTCCTCGTAGATTGTAATAGATTTATACGTTCTGGCAGAATAAAAGGGAAGGGATGGCAGCAAAAAATAAAATGAACGGTTAGAAAGAAAAGTGGTGAATGCACCACACGCAGAGAAGAGAAAAGAAAGCAGTGATGTGAGCGCACTGGGTGCATCAACGTTTGCAGAGAAACCAGTTTCCCTCATCAGAGGGGGTTGAGAAAAATGGAGTTTCAACTGGATGTATAAATATACGTTTTAATATCCAGAATAAAGAAGGCGAGCGAATCCTGGCGACAGGATTTTTTCTCCGTGACATATGGCACAACCACGGTCTCAAAACAGAATTTCCCGCTTCCAGACTCTGACATTCTCTGTCAGAAGGTTGGAACTCTTTTGTCAAGAAATTTTTAGGAATTCGCCTCCACACAAGAGATCGTTGAAACATTCCCTGAGCCCCTTGATCCCTTGAAGTGTCAATATGCAGCTGCAGGCGACCACGTTGATGTTTGTTTATTATTGAGCATTGAAAAACAAAATTACTCAACGTTGTGATCGTGACCTGCCAATAAGTAAAACGTTGGTCGTGAGAAATTGACGATCCCAATTTTGTAAACGTTTCGCCAAGATACAACCGTTCGTAAGAAAAAAAAAAATTGAAAATATTTGATCCTCACAACGCAATTGTTCAATTGCCTCGAATAATGCATGGTCGGGAGCAGAGATAACTGCAGCGCAAATAATTAAGCACTTGGAAGGACTGGCAGTGTTAAAATAGTGTTATAGAATTAAAACGATATTGTCAAAATGATTGACATTCATTGCCATTTTGATGAAATTTTCTTCGAAAGTTGAATAATGAGAAAAGACATTAGAAAATTAAAGTGACAGTATAGCAAGGCAGTTTTCTCGGGGAATTTGGAAACAGACACGAAAAGACTGACGTTTTGATCCGTCAACCAAAGAATCTCTTGAAGAGTTGATGCGATATGGTACGCTCGTTTATGGCTGTGAAAAACACGAGGTCGTGAAGATAAATGAGAAGTGAGTTCTGCGAGCTACTCTCCTTCAGTCAGAGATACAAAGTTTGCTGCAACGAGAAATATGGATTCCTCTCTTTCACAGCCTATTTAACCCTTGAGTATACTCGCTAAAGTTTTCTTGTACGCTACGCGTTATCGAGGTTGGACTTTCCCAAGTGCTTCCGACACACATGAGGAGTTACCCGAGTGATAATTATTCGTGCATCGTCCTCAAATCATAGCGGAAGGATGTGGGCTATAGAATTAGAAATTCTGCAGTCCCGAAGAAGGACATTTCTATATCATTGATGACTGCGATATCGTATGTAATTAGACCGAAAGTTAATCAGCCATGATTAGCACCGATCGATCATTTTTTATGTCCCGTCTCCGGCTGTTCCTTTTATGTCATAGAGGGAGCAACGTTGGGCTTGCAAAATTATATGATTTTCTAAACCATTCTGGAACAAGGATTATTATTTCAAACAGACTCGCTCTCCATTATTAACGAACAGTTATCCTCCGAGACTATCACCAAGAGCTAATATATTCGATTTGAAGAGGAAAATGGCAACCTCCGCAACGATGAGTCCACTCTGGAGCTGTTTTCCGCGAATATAGTGCTCGTCAATAATTTTCAAAAGGACTTTTCCGATTCGACAGTCGTACAATACAGCATTAAAAATATCGTCTCGATATTCTCGGAACCGAAATGGAATCAGTCATCAGTCGTCTGAATAATTTCTGTCTGGTATTCGACGGAAATTCAAAACCAATCGAACTAGAGATCCCGATGACAACATGATTTTTGGACAACAACAATTTCGTTCGTCCTCCCTGCACTAATAAGGTCACTGATGTAATTAAAGTTTCGAGAAACACACTGAACCTGTTTGTAAATCAAAAAACAAAATGAAATTGTGGAAATAATTATAGAAAATAAAGGCATGAGTGAGCATCCTGATCCTTCCGATATTTTCCATCTTTCATCATTCTTTTGGGAGGCAGGACATCGAATTATGACTTCATGCATGGTGAATAGTTTCTCCTACTTAAAACAGGTTACAGTCACTCATGTCTCTCAATCAGATGACACAGTGATTACACGTGTTAAAAATTATTACAAATTGTAAAACACACACTCATGAGGCCCATGAATGACCGACCAGCATCGATCAATTACTAATAGTGTCGATGATTAATGGTCATAAGTATTTTTCCGCTCATGCACATGATGAGAAACAAAACGTTTCACCACAACCATCATCGTGAGTTGAGATATTGGACACGAAGGGACAGAAAATCAATAATTTAGAAAGAGAAAGGGAGAGAGATGAGCAGCACGAAAGGCAGAATGTACGAAGAGCAAAGCAGTGAAGAGACTTCAGGGGGTTGCATTACGTAGCTGCGTGTGGAAGCTGTGTCTGAAGCGTGAAACTTTGAACACTCGTCATCTTATGTGGTGCGTACAAAATGAAGGTCCTCCGTGTACTAAGCTAAAGGAGGTTTAGTCTCTCTTTCTCGTAGTCTCGTCACTAATGAGGAGAATCTTCCCATACCATTTGCTCCGTAACTTCGGGGCAGAACGTTCACCCTCGCACACATTTATACAAAGTATCGGAAACATTAAGGACTGTCTTTTGATGGAACGAGATGGAAAAAAAAAAAAAAAACTAGTTGTAGATTCAAGAATGTTGCCAAGTTCATGGCGAACGGTTTCGGGGCACTTAACAAAACTAATATACATCGTATTCCTTGGAGAAGAGTAATCGCTAATTTTCTTCTTCAAGGGGGAATGGACAAGCGTGAATTATATACTCCAGCTACGACCTAATGGATTTTCCGTGACTGAAACAATTTGTCTTGTTTCACCTTGCCACTTCCCTCATACACAACACCATCCGCGATCGAGACTGAGTCGAATGATGTGATCCATTATCGATCACCTCGACAGTTGGCTCGATACTAATCTTCCTCATGTTTCTTTCCGACAAGTATATACGCAGTTTGAAACGTTCCAATCAATCAATCAGAAGAAACCTTCGCAATCGTTACGCCGCCATATTTTATAAACAAAATGAAAAATAAAATTTGCACATCGGAGTAAAAAGTGAGGAAGTAAGCACCGTACAGAGGCTTGCAACCAAGAAAATGCTTTTGGCAAACTCTAGATATTCGTCCTACTTTTGTATGTTTCCATACAAGCTTTTCTTGTTTTAACGAAAAACAAGTGTGACGTCGACACGTTGAGCAGCAGCAACACAGCGAAGCCTTAGCTGTGAGAACAAACCAGGAGGAATGAAGAGAACGTAACTGACATTTGTACGAGTCTTGAGTGAGCTGGCTTAAGTCCTCTTGTTTGATGTGCCGTTCGTCGTTACGGCCCAATATTCATATTTACACGTATACGAGGCTTTTGGGAGAATTATTGTTCAGTCGAGAGGTACACCCGAAAAGAGAGAGGACGGAAAGTTGTTCAAAACTGCGGATGCATACGTAGGAGCTCCGAAACCTCGCTGAAGACCAAACAGGAGAAAAAATAGCACGTGGAAAAACGTGGAGACGAAAGCGCACAAACCCCATATGCATACCCGACATTTTACACTTTGCGATAGAGAAATTTCTGCTGTACGATCTGGTCCTTGAACTTTCTTTGTTATGCAATTCACTCAATTATTTCATCGCTTCGTTTCGTGAATATATTATTTGACGAATATATTGCTCTCGCTTGTTATATGCCGCGGTATTATCATACCACACACGTTAAACCGACGTGGCGTTTATCCGAAGCGTTACTATACCGCAACCGCAAGACTTGCCTCCCTGCGGAATAGCCTATAACTGAATTAACGTTAAGTAAGAGTTTTAACCGCGTTTTGCGTATTTTTCTATCAAATCGCGTCTCTTTTCCTTGCTCTTGCACCACTGAAAATGGTACACGGAATGAAAACAATCCGATTCGCGCCAAAAGTCAAGTTGACGGTGGTCCATCGATCACGGGTCGATTATATTAAACTGGATATGATGCATTCGTTCGAGCTAGATCGTACATAACAATAACAACAACCGGTTCGCATGGGAAAGAAGGTTGCGGACGACCAGACGAGAGATAAATCGGGATATTTATTGGACTGTGCGAGGTCCAAATACTCAACTTTGCATACCACCTCTTATCGACTGGGAAACTCGGGGCATTTTGCATATATATCGTGCTTCTCCAATTAATGGCGATTTTTCAAATATTTATTCCTCGATATCGAACATTGTGAAAAATTCATTGGTGTTACGCTCAAAAGCTCGCGTTTTGCCTTCGGTTCATCGTAAGCCAAATGTTCTGCATCTCTCTAGACACGTAAGTGCCTTGCACAAGATTTCTTCAACGCCTAATGCACGAATCGAACGAATTGTCGAATTGCTGCTGCGTATATTTCACGCGATATAAAAAAATTCCAATAACGATTCATTCGGAAAATATACAACTGCCCAATTCGAATATTCAAGCCAAACACTTGGATTGATATTTTTGGACGAACTCCCTCGATGAAAAGCCGCAAAAATTTGTTCACTAAAAAAATGTCTCGTCGCCGATCGAACAATGCAGCCCAGAGCACACGATGGATTCTTCGAGGATTTGTCCAAGATCGAAGCAATACGCGATGCATTACGATCGTTTCCGAACTTTTCATGTGAAAACGATTTGTTCATTGATTTGTAATTTCGCAAATGAACCGTGAAAATGAATGAAACCTCGATGAAAGCTTAATAAAGTTTTCGAAAACACCGACAAAGTGTCGGGAAAATTGAGTAAGTAGTATCGAAAAGGGCGATCGAAAGAGGGAAAAGATCAACTGGCAGCGAATAATAAGTGAAACGTGAAACTTTTTGCAGGGAATCCCTGCAAGCTTTTTGAATTCTTGCTCTTGCTTGCTACGTTTTCCGCGATTGCATCTTTTGGTGTATTTGGTTCGAGTGTATATAGCTCGCTCATACTCGTTCTCATCGGTTATCCAGATAGAAATTAATTAGCGAGCCAATTTAACTTTAACGATCGTTCGATTTTACGTTGCCGCCACCGCGGGATTCGGTTACCTCGCTATATAACTACTGGTGTTGTGGCTTATGCAGTTTGCGCGCGTGCGCACCGACAGCCGCACACCGATACGCATATATACATGGATATAAATGCCTATGTGGACCGGGGGAATTGTGTTCATTGATAATAATTTCACCCGATGTCCGCGGACGTAACACGCTCCAGGGGATGCGCACATCTCAACCCCATTGAACTCTGTTGCTCTTCAACGCCATTCCTCGCTCTTTCTCTCTCTCTCTCTCTCTCTCCCTCCTCCACTTCTCTGCGCCACCCCTCTGTCTATCGAATTGATTCACTTAAAGTCTATGTATTCTCTGAAAACTCACTTCGCTTCTCTTCTGGTGCGCGCGTTATGCCGTGAGAGTTTTCCGAGTTGATTTTCTGATCGCCTGTTGATTTCACGATTTATTGTTTCCTCGTACTCCAGCTTCGAGGGGGCTCGTCATAAGTTACCGCGGTGCGAGACATTTCTCGCTTTGTTTTTTGAAAACCTGTTATTAGCTTTCTGCTCAAGAGCAGAATAGATGGAGCCAACAGCAGATCAGTGAGCAGTTTCCAATTAAAGATCAAATTTCAATTTTTTTTATCCATAGAAAAAGAAAAACGTGTAATGACGTTGGATGAAAAAATAAGTAAATAAATAAACAACGTAATCTTGCGGTGACTGGCCAACAGATTTTTAGCGAGACCGTAGAAAATCGAAACATAAAACTTCACCGTGCATCTCGAACATTCGGTCGTGAAAAAGTTTGAATTTCTGGTGAAAACAAAAAAGCAATCAGAACCGAACGATCTGGCGGGGTTGCACGTGACAGCTGATACCTTTGGCAAACGCATCTCATCCCACTACTTCTTGGCTCTCGAGACATTGACCACGGAAGGAGCATGTTCAAGCTAGGCAATCACAATGGAAAGTATCCCTAAAAAAGCTGTTCGACCGGAGACGGTTTTAGTTTGTCCTGTTTCTTGTAATCCCGGAAGCAAGTACCTGAAGCTCCTTCAATTGTGGATTCATCTACATGCTGCAAAATTGTTAAGCCAACCGACATTTCCGATCGAACTGTCAAATGCGTTGTGGTCATGCCTAAGACGATTTATTATCTCAAATTTTTGACAACTATAATTATCACGCACTCCGTATGCGTAAAAGTTGTAATTCAGTCTACCAGGAAATTTCTGAATTGGCGTCTCTTTTTTTCAAGTGGATTTAAGCGAGCTTCCTGTTTCTTGCTTGCCCTCAGGCTGCTCGTGTATCATCCATAATTTTGTCGTATCCAACGGAAAATAATTGTCGAGAATCCACGCGTCTCAAAGCGTGCTCCTTTTGCACTGGTTAAAAAAAATAAATTGGCAATATTGCGGACAGCCACTAGCGTGGAGAGAACGAGGTAAAGCTCGTTTCGCGGGATCTGTTTTTTTTTTCTAGCGTCTCCTTTTCTCTCGCTCTCTGGGTCTATCTCGATATTTCTTTCTCTCGTAGCCGTGCTCCAAGAGAGCGAGGAAAAGTGTGTTTCGTGCCAACGCACACGTTACCAAGGAGAATTACGCGAGTTAAGTGTTCCGTGTGGCGAACCACGAAAGGGTGCAAGAGGAAAAGAGACGGAGGGAGAAAGAGAGTGGAATGCCTGGAGTCATCTGTCAGGATTTAGGACGACGGGCAACGAGATTGGCTACAAGAGGGCGCTGCTTCGTTACTCTATGTATATACGTCGCCCCCCCCCCCCCCCCCCC